>CM053026.1:560064344-560409344 GCA_028564925.1 Lithobates sylvaticus
CACCTTCTCTGTTTTTCCTGGTTACCATTATCACTGATATAGACAGTGAAGAAAAATTACAGCATTTTATAGTTGTCACAATTTCAGCAATAAAGGAAAAATCTTTCATTTACAAACGTTTTTATTAACATATTTGAGCAAGTACAAAAAAATATATAATTGCATGGAGAGAATAGAGTGTACATCCAAAAACCAACCTATAATTGTATAGGTGAATAGCTCTTCAACGATCGTTGAGTAAGAAAAATAATAATAAAACAACAACTTTTAAACTAAAGAAAAATCTAAATAAGGTAACAAGGTAGTTTCTGCATTGTAATTAGACAGGGTACATTAAAGGTAAGCTCTAGACATGAATATTTCTATATACGTGAAACAATAGTATTAGGTGCGTTATCTTCCAGGGCCACCCACTCGTCTGGGTTAACTCAAATGGGGTTATAGGGAAGCCCTCCAAACTCAAGTTAAAACTGATGAGGTGACCAATTAGCCCATTTACGTTCAAAGATGTGCATGGTATCCATGAGGGTGTGGTGTACTCTTTCCATCAATTTAATGGATTTCATGCGAAGAAGCACCTGTGACTAGGGATGAGCCAAACACCCCAGTTCGGTTTGCGGCAGAACATGCGAACGGACCAAAAGTTTGTGCGAACATTCGAACACCGTTAAAGTCTATGGGGCCTGAACATGAAAAATCAAAAGTGCAAATTTTAAAGGCTAATATGCAAGTTATTGTCCTAAAAAGTGTTTGGGGACCTGGGTCCTCCCCAAGGGGACATGTATCAATGCAAAAAAAGTTTTAAAAATGGCTGTTTTTTCGGGAGCAGTGATTCTAATAATGCTTAAAGTGAAAAAATAACAGGAGCAAGGACACAGGGAGATGCAGATCAGACAGCACATAGCAAAGTACACTGACAGTTTTGAATAGGCCGGCTGGCGCCAATCGATGCGCGCACACTGACGTGCATGTACACGCGCCCAAACAACAGCACGCACAGGAATGCGCGCACCAGGGCGCCCAGCACCGCATCCATTATGGGGATTTCTCTGACAGTGCCCCCTCCTTAAGAGCAGACTCCAGATGACTAGTTGGGCCAGTCTGGTGGTATGGGAACTCCTGAAAGCCTGTAAAAGCTCTTTGGTATGCAAATTGCCTTCAGGCTTCCAGGAATTATCTTCTGGTCCATACCCCTTCCATTTAATTAGATACTGGATTTGGTTATGCATTTTCCTACAATCCAAGATCACTTCCACCTCAAATTCTTCCTCGTTGTTGATTATTATAGGTTCTGGTGGACCGGTACTTCGGCCAGCAAAGGGATTAGGAATAACAGGCTTCAACAGCGTCACATGAAAGACTGGGTGGATTTTCAGAGTATCGGGTAAGTCAAGCTCATAAGTATATATAATCTTCACCAAGAGGACCCATGAATTTAGGACCCAGTTTCCTCGAAGGACAAGCCATTTTTAAATTAACCGTGGACAACTATACCTGGTTGCCGGGTTCCAGAATAAGTTCACCTTGCTTTTTTTTTGTCGAACATCCTTTTGTTGTATTCCTGAGTCTTAGCCATGGTTTCCTGTAAAAGTTTATTCATTGAATTAAATTCAATTTAGTTGGTGTGAAAGAAGTCCATTGTTTCGGAGACTACTGGAATGGCACACTCAGGTATAGAACTGGGCAGGAAAGACAGATGGAAGCCATAGTTGGCAAAAAATGATGTCTGCTTGATGGCAGAATGCAGGGAGTTGTTGTAGGAAAACTCAGCGGTAGACAGTAAAGAGACCCAGTCATCCTGTGAGAAGGCAGAGAAGGCAGAGAAGCAGCAGAAGTATTGCTCCAAAGTCTGATTGGTTCTCTCCGTCTGCCCGTTCGTCTGGGGATGATAGGCAGAAGAAAACGCCATCTCAATTTCAAAAGCACCACAGAGAGCCTTCCAAAACCTGGAGGTAAACTGGACACCTCGATCAGACACAATACTCCATTCATCCTCACTATTTCTTTGATAAAAATCTTTGCCGTCTCCATACCCGAAGGTGTGCCTTTCATAGGCAGAAAGTGAGCGATTTTGGACAACCTATCCACTACAACAAAGATAGTAGAAAAACCCTCTGCCTGAGGGAGCTCAACAATGAAATCCATCAAAATCATTTTCCAAGGCCTTTCTTCAGTAAGCCCCAGGCTCTCGCCTGGCTATTCTTGCTTCGGGCGCAAGTATTGCATAAACTCTTGCAATCGCTTACCAGCTGAGGCCACCAGAACATGCGCTGCATCAGCTCAGCTGTTTTCAGGGCACCGAAATGTCCGGCCAATTTATGGTCATGGCAGAGCTCCAGTACTGCTACCCTTAGGCCCTCTGGGACCACACTTTTGCCCTTGTGCCAAAACAAGCCATCTTGTGCCCTAACATTGTCTTCAGCAGATGGAGACAATTTTATAGAGGCTTGTCTTATTCGAGATATGAGATCCCCTTAGAGTAACAGGAAGTTTCCTGAAGGGAGAATGGTGTCTGGAGATAAGGATTTCCCTAGAACATGCGGGAGAGTGCATCTGGTTTGATGTTTTTGGAGCCAAGTCTGTATGTGATGTGGAACTGAAATCTGGAGAAGAAAAGTGCCCACCTTTCCTGCCGTGGTTTCAATATCTTGGCCGTTCTTAAGTACTACAAGTTTTGTGGTCTGTGTAGACCAAAATGGGATGTGCTGCACCCTCCAGTAGGTAACGCCACTCCTCTAGAGTGGCCTTGATAGTCAGAAGCTCCCGGTCTCCCACATCATAATTCTTCTCTGCCATGGAGAGCTTGCGTGAGAAAAGAGCCACTGGGTAAAGAAGGGCCTTGGCACCTTGCCGCTGGGATAACACAGCTCCTACTGCAAATTCTGAGGCATCGACTACGAGGACAAATGGTAAGGAAGGGTCCAGGTGTTTCAGAATGGATGCAGAGGTGAATAACTCCTTAAGTTTTTCGAAGGCAGATTGCGCCTTGGAAGACCAACAGAATTGGGTTCCTTGCTTGGTCAGCTCCGTGATGGTTGCAATTATCGCAGAAAAGCCCCTGATGAACTTCCAATAAAAATTGTAAAAGCCAATAAAGCGATATACCCCTTTTTTATCTGAGAAGGCGGACCAGTCCAGGATGGCAGACACCTTTTGAGGATCCATTTTGATGCCTTCGACAGAAATGACTAAGCCTAAGAATTGAATGCACTGAAGTTTGAATTCACATTTTTCTGGCTTAGCATAAAGTCAATGCAGGTGCAGGAGGTTTGATGATCACTTGACAGCAGGCTGGCAGACTGGTACACAGGCAGCAGATGCAGGAGCGAAGCAGGCAGGTCGGGTCACAGGCAGGGTTGGCAACAAGTGGGCAACGAAGTACAGAGGAGCAGGCAGGTTCAGCGTCAAGACAGGCCAAGGTCAGGTGCAGGCAGAAGACAAAGGATAATCCAAGGGGCAAGCCGGGTAGTTAGGAGATCAAGCGTTCAAACAGGGTAACAGGAGCAAGGAAACAGGAAGCTGCAAATCAGACAGCACTGAGCAAAGTGCACTGACAGTTTAAATAGGCCGATTGGTGGCAAGCGCCGCACACGCGCACATAACGACGCACACAGGAACGTGCGCACTGGCGCGTACTAGGGCGCCCAGCAACACGACCATTATGGGGATTTATCTGACAATTAGTCTAGCCTGGGTGGAATTTATGACTCCCTCCCTCCATAGAAACAGTAAAGGAGTAAGTGTAGCCAGCCAGGGACAGGAAGTGTTTTATTCATACTAGGAGAAAATAAAGAGGAAAGCCTGAAAAAAAGAAAGTTAATGCAACAACCTCATCTAAGGACTGGAAAGTTGCAATATATTACATTTTTGGTAATGGGTTTTAATAGACTTTTAAGCAGCTAAGAGATTTATTCATCAGTGCATCCTCAGCCTAAGAAGGGATTTTCCCCTCACTGTAAAGATTTGTTGTGCCATTGGGACAGGAACTCTAACCAGTGAGACATAGACAAACTAACAGAGAATTTAACCCTCCCATACTCTATACAAAACTAAAAAAGCGTGGCTTTAGATATTCTTTAAATAGAAAATGAGTTTCCAATTCAGCATTAATATACACTCGCCTGCCACTTTATTAAGTACACCTTGCTAGTATTTGGTTGGACCCCCTTTTACCATCAGAACTGCCTTAATTCTTCATGGCATAGATTCAACAAGGTGTTGGAAACATCCCCCAGAGATTTTGGTTCATATTGACACGATAGCATCACGCAGTTGCTTCAGATTTGTCGACTGCACATCGATGATGCCAATTTCCACCACATCCCAAAGGTGCTCTATTGGATTGAGATCTGGTGACCATGGAGCCAATTGGAGTACAGTAAACTCATTGTCATGTTCAAGAAACCAGTTTGAGATTATTTGAGCTTTGTGATATGGCGCATTATCCTGCTAGAAGTAGCCATCAGAAGATGGTTACACTGTAGTCATAAAGGGATGGACATGGTCAACAACAATCAGGTTGGCCATGGTTTTTAAACAATGCTCAATTGATACTAAGGGGCCCAAAGTGTGCCAAGAAAATATCCCCCACACTATTACACCACCAGCCTGAACCGTTCATACAAGGCAGGGTGGATCTATGCTTTTATGTTTATGCCAAATTCTGACCCTACCATCTGAGTGTTGCAGCTGAAGTCGAGACTCATCAGACCAGGCAACATTTTACAGTCTTCAGTTGTCCATTTTTTGTGAGCCTGTGTGACATTATGACAAGCGTGGCACCCGAAGTGGTCTTCTACTGCTGTAGCCCATATGCTTCAAGGTTTGATGTGTTGTGTGCAAATTGTATTCTGCATACCCTTGGTTGTAACTAGTGGTAATTTGAGTTATTGTCGCTCACTGGATATTTTCTCTTTTTTTGGATCATTCTCTGTAAAATCTAGAAAAAAAAGAGGGGGGAATGTATATCTCCATATACTGGGACTTTAAATGAAGCGCACAAGGAAAGGGGGTAGTGCACCTCCATCCCTATATTAAATTCAAAAATGATAAAAGAGTGTGGGACTTTAAATGAGGCAGATTCAAACACAAATATGGAAGTAAAAAGTAGTAATTTTAATGTACATAAATGTCAAATTGCATAACGTTGTATGCGTCAAACAGTCACTCAATGCATGTACAGGCATCTTAAAAAATACATGATATACATATCAATAGGGTGTAAACACATAATTGCCATAATAGGGGAACATTTTTGCATAATTTGTAAATGCAACTAGTAATGTACAGTAAAATTCATAGAAGTATAGATGGCAGTATGACGCGTTTCGTCGGTTAGCCGACTCATCAGGAGCAGATACTGAATATCTGTAAATAATGAGAGTTCTCAATCAAAAAAAGGAAAGAGGTGGGAGACAACCCATGATATGGAAAATATATGTAAAAAGATATATATAGAAAGACGAAAATATGGTAAAGTCCACAAACTTACATCCTACTGGACACTGAACCTCAAAAATCCCGATATGCAGGGGTCGCCACGTCAAGCCTCACCGGGAGCTGAGGTATACAAGTCTGCCCATAGATAAAAGGTCCACACTGGAGAGTCCCCAACCAATTAACAAGTAGTAAACTGAGTATTGTGCCAAAATTGGCAAGTAAATCTGTAAAATATTTAAGAAGTCTTCTATGATGATACATCCGGCAGCACTGTCAAGCTCAAAGAAATGAAGGTACATAAAAGAGAGGGCTCTTTTATCATGTTTGTAAAATCTAGAGATGACTGTGCGTGAAAATCCCAGTAGATCAGCAGTTTTTGAAATACTCAGACCAGTCAATCTGGCACCAACAATCATGCCACGTTCAAAGTCACTTAAATCCCCTTTCTTCCCCATTCTGATGCTCAGTTTGAACTTAAGCAAGAAGTCTTCACCATGTCTAGATGCCTAAATGCATTGAGTCGCTGCCATGTGATTGGCTGATTAGCAATTTGTGCTACCAAGCACTTGAACAGGTGTACCTAATAAAGTGGCCGGTGAGTTTAGATCAAACCTACATAATGCTGGACTATTGGAACACATACTGTATATCTTCTAAGGACTGGAGAGTCATTGAATGTGCCACTAAATATTGTAAAGGGGAACCTCATGATCAACAGAGTAGAGTTGCTTTTAAAAATACACTAATTTCAAGTCATTGTTCTAATTCTTTGCAGTTTTTTTGTTTTTTTTTAAATGGTAACAATATAACTTTCATTATATTACAGCCTTTAAAACAACCACCAAGAGCATATTAAGTAACTATTTTATAACGTATTGTTAAGACACACCAGTAAATGGCAGTATTATTCCAGTGATAATAATCTCTGATGTATTTATCCCTAGTTTTCATTAGAAGGATTTAAAGCAGAGCATGATTTTTCAGTGAGTTTATTGCTCAAACTTCGGTCCAATGCCACAGATGTCAGCTCAATGCTTTGGCTGTTAATGATTCAGCCAGTGTTTACTCAAACCTTTATTGAGCATCAGGGAAGTCTCTCAACTTCTTACTGTTATGTGATCATGTTTTTAGCATGTGAAATACATGTACAAAATGGAAAATGGCTTGTCCAGCTGCTGTATTTAACTGAAATAAAATTCCAGAACGATATGGAAATCCTTGCAAATATCCAGTAATTACTATTTTTTTCTTTTTTTTGCATGAGTCAATCACAATCATTATATTATTGACTGTTTTACACACTGGTAAAAAGCACACCACAACCTAATTTGTTGTCAGTGTTTATCATTATTACAAACAAAGGCCAGATTCACATTTGTGTATTGTGGTAATGCACACTAAACTGCATGTTTGACAGCAGTGCATTTTGATGTAATTTAAAGTGGAGTTCCACCCACTTTTACAACTCTTCAGCATTCCTCACCAAAGTGTGCACTGTAAACGAATTGGATATTTTTTTATTTTTTTTCTCAGCACCTACTGTATATCTGCTGTATTCATTTTTCACTTCCTCCTCCCTGGCCGCGGCCCATCGCATCATGTCCTGTTTGCAATGCCTCCTGGGAAGGGGCGGCAACTTCCTCTGACACTGCCGTTGCTATGGAAACCTGACCTGAAACCTATTACACTGCTTGTGCTGCACTGAGAATGTACGAGATCTGCAAGGATGAGATTCAGGAAGAAATACAGTCTGGCTTCAGATGCCCACACTTAAGATGGCCACGGCCTGCTGTAAGTTTATAAAATAACAAACTACTGCTATAAAGTAACAAAACGGACCATAGTTTACAGACTAACTTTACAAGAATACATTAGGCTTGTGTATTATAGGGGTATTTTTATTTAAAAAGTATAATTTCGGCCGGAACACCGCTTTAATGTGGTAATGAATGAACGTATTGCCAGCATGGTCATTTAGCGAAAACATATTCTAAAAAGTAACACTTGTTCTGTAATTAGATTTTTTTTTTTAAACACATTTTGATGATTGATTGAAAATGTTTCCTTTACAGAAAAATAAATTACAAATTAAAAAAAGAGAATACAGGGATAGATTTACCAAAACGGGTGCACGCAGAATGTGGTGCAGCTGTGCATGTTAGCCAATCAGCTTCCAACTTCAGCTTGTTTAGTTAACCTCCCTGGCGGTATGATTTTTGCGTCTCAAAGCGGTACAATTATTTTGCATACAAATTTGGCGTTTTATATTGTAGGCCTGTAATTCTTAGCAATAACACACTTAAATCTGTCCACCAAGAGTCTAGTACATATCCCAGGCATGATGAAGTTTGAAACACAAAATCATAAATTATAATATAATAAATAAATATAAATAATTTCATACAGTAATGTAATCTGTAAGATTAGTGTCAGGGCCGGTGCTACCACTAGGCGGACTAGGCGACCGCCTAGGGCGCACTGCCGCCTAGGGCGCCCGGCCGCTGGTTATTATGAGTAAGTGACTCTGAGTCCTGCACAGACTGTCAAGCAGAGGCAGCGGCAGCGCGCCGCCCCCCCCCTCCCCGCTTGTGTAATGACAAAGACAGTAAGTAATCCCCCCTCTCTGTCCAGACTCCAGGGCGCTCTCTGTGTCTCACACTGTCTCACTCTCTCTCACTGTGTGGCTCAGACAGCACCCGCCCGCCCCCCTCCCCTCTCTGCTCTCCGCAGCTGCGCTCATGATGACTGTGTCTGTGTGACATGTCATGTCTCTCACTGACACTGTGTCAGGCTCAGACAGCACAGCACCCCGCCCCCCTCTCCCCTCTCTGCTCGGCGCCGAGGCCGCTCTTCAGTTCAGTGTGATAGTGCATGATTGTTGTCAGTCCAGCAGCACAGCCCCCCCCGGCCCCGCCCCCCCGCGCTCGGCCCCGCCCCCCGCGCTCTTGCAACGGATTATGGATGGATTGGATGGATCATGGAGCATCATGGGAATACAGACAGTAACAACATGGCTCGCCGGGCTTTGGGACAGGTGCTGGCTGGATTCTGAACAGGAAGAGGCACCGCATCATGACACAGTCAGAACAGAAGCAGCAGGCAGCCTGGCAGGTACACAGGCAGTACAGCAGAGATTGATGAGATTGTATATGTGATGACAATTAAATATAATTTTAAAATGTGTGTATGTATTATATTGACTGATCTGCCAAACTCCCCCCCCTGAGTCTGTATTTGATGGGCAAAGGTGAGTCTGTATTTGATGGGCAAAGGTGAGTCTGTATTTGATGGGCAAAGGTGAGTCTGTATTTGATGGGTAAAGGTGAGTCTGTATTTGATGGGCACAGGTGAGTCTGTATTTCATTGGCGCTGGTAAAGTGGCATTGATGGGCGCTGGTGAGTCTGTATTTGATGGGCGCTGGTGAGATAGTATTTGATGGGCGCTGGTGAAGTGGCATTGATGGGCGCTGGTGAGTCTGTATTTGATGGGCACTGGTGAGATGGTATTTGATGGGCGCTGTTGAGTCTGTATTTGATGGGCACTGGTGAAGCAGCATTGATGGGCGCTGGTGAGTCTGTATTTGATGGGCGCTAGTGAAATAGTATTTGATGGGTGCTGGTGAGTCTGTATTTGATGGGCGCTAGTGAGATAGTATTTGATGGGTGCTGGTGAGTCTGTATTTCATTGGCGCTGGTGAAGCGGCATTGATGGGTGCTGGTGAGTCTGTATTTCATTGGCGCTGGTGAAGCGGCATTGATGGGCGCTGGTGAGTCTGTATTTGATGGGCACTGGTGAGATGGTATTTTATGGGCACTGGTGAGTCTGTATTTGATGGGCACTGGTGAGGCAGCATTGATGGGCGCTGGAGAGTCTGTATTTTATGGGCGTTGGTGAAGTGGCATTGATGGGCGCTGGTAGGCTGCATTGATGGGCACTGGTAGGCTGCATTTGATAGGCGCTGGTGGGCTGAATTTGATGAGAGCTTCATTAAAAAGGTGGGGTGTACATGGGCTGAATAAAGGGGGTGGAGTCAGGGGTGGAGCCGTGGGGGCGGCAAAATTAGGTTTCGCCTAGGGTGTCAAAAATACTTGCACCAGCCCTGATTAGTGTACTGTATGTATTATGATTTTTCCCTTTTTTGTATTTGCCGCCGGGCTCCGCCCCTGTCCGTCGCGGCGCTCGCAGGGAATGGAGTCCGGCACAGAGAGGCTTTGGGCAGAGGACAGAGCCCACGGACACAGCGGGGGGACATCGCAGGATCCTGGGGACAAGGTAAGTATACCGCACCAGGATCCTGCAATGCAATCCAGAGTGTGGCTTGGGGGTACCACTAATGGTGCTGAAATTTAACCCTGAGCCACACAACCTTTGACAATAAAACTTGCAAGCTGATTGGTTTCTATGCAGAGCTGCACCAGATTTTGCACTCTCCAGTTTTAGTAATTAACCCCCACAGTATACTACAATTATACCTCCAGTACCAATATTATTATTATTATTATACAGGATTTATATAGCGCCAACAGTTTGTGCAGCGCTTTACAACATGAGGGCAGACAGTACACTTACAATACAAATCAATACAGGAGGGATCAGAGGGCCCTGCTCGTTAGAGCTTACAATCTAGAAGGGAGGGTCAAGTTGAAACAAAAGGTAATAACTGTGGGGGATGAGCTGATGGAGAAAATGAAAATACAGTTATTAGGTGTGGGTAGGGTAGGCTTCTCTGAATAGAAGGGTTTTCAGGGATTGTCCAATCTTTGTCTTAGGCATTCTTATTGAGCCACTCCTTTGTTGCCTTAGTGGTATGTTTTCGGTCATTGTCCTTGTGGAAGACCTATCCACGATCCATCTTCAGTGTTCTGACTGAGGGAAGAAGGTTCTCATCCAAGATTATAAAATATCTCTCAATGCGGCAAAGTCGGCCTGTACCTTTAGCAGAAAACCAGCCCAAAAGCATAAAGTTTCCACCTCCGTGCTTGACTGTAGGGATGGTGTTCTTAGGGTCATAGTCAGCATTTTTCTTCCACCAAACACAACGAGTTGAGTCAATGCTAAAGAACTGAATTTTGGTCTCATCTGACCACAGCACTTTCTCCCAATCCTTCTCTGAATCATTTAGATGTTCATTGGCAAACTTCAGATGGGCCTGTACATGTGCCTTCTTGAGAAGAGGGACCTTGCGGGTGCTGCAGGATTTTAATTCATGGCAGCGTATTGTGTTACCAATGCTTTGTTTGGTGACTGTGGTCCCAAATCCCTTGAAATCATTCACAAGCTCCTCCTGTTTAGTTCTGGGCTGATCCCTCACTTTTCTCATGATCATCCTTACCACATGAGTTGAAATCTTGCATGGAGCTCCAGACTGAGGGCGATTGATGGTTATTTTGTATTTCTTCCATTTGCGAATAATCGCTCCAACAGTTGTCTCCTTCTCACCAAGCTTCTTGCTGATGGTCTTGTAGCCCATTCCAGCCTTGTGTAGGTCTACAATCTTGTCCCTGACATCCTTTGACAGCTCTTAAGATTTGCCCGTGATGGTGAGGTTTGAATGGAAGAAAGAGATTCTGTAGACAGGTGTCTTTTATACACATAACGAGTTGTCATTAGGAGCACCTTCCTAAATTGACAGGATTATTCTGTGTACCACATGAGCTCATACTGTAGCCAGTCTGTGGAAGCCAGAATTATTGTTGGTTGGCAGGGGATTGGATACTTATTTTACTGCAGCTCAATTTATAACATTTGTATCATGTCTTTTTTCTGGATTTTTGGTTGATATTCTGTCTATCATTTAAAATACACCTATGATAAAAACTATAGACCCTTAATTTCGTTGTAAGTGGACAAACTTACAAAATCTGTAGGGGATCAAATAATTGTTTTCACCACTGTTTTGATGAGGCACAAGCTAAGGAAGACGAGCATGTGCCTCATCAAAACTTCAAAATAAAATCTTTACTGCGCATTTCCCTCTCAAGACCCGTTAGTGCCACTCTTTCTTTTGGACTATATGAAATATATACAGTTTATACTATATATATATATATGTGTGTGTGTGTGTAGCATGTACCTCTCCAGGCTGATTGAATCCATGAAGGGAGAGCTACCTGCTAGCAGCTGCGTGGGCTTTTCCACCCCCCTTCCTCTTTTCTCACACACACAGAGACACACAGAATTGCTTGCTCTGTAGCCTCCCTATTGGAAGAGACTGACAGCCAATCACCAGGAAACAGCAGCAAAGCATTGTGGGAGATGTAGTTTGGAGGAGGAAGTGACTCTGTTAGCTAGATCAGCCCTGAACTACAAGACAGACAATACAAAGTGCACAGAACTGCCTGCTGGGAGGGGTGATAAAAGGACAGGAACGGCCTGCTTTCAGTCTCTCTGGATGCCATTCAACACCTGCCAGCTGGAGGTCTGTGTGTGACCAGGAGTGAGAGACTGAGGCCTATACAGCGGCGAGCCAGGTCGCCTGGCTCTGAGGGGTCTTGGACAGCAAGCAGACCGGCCTGTGCTTCAGAGCAAATGGAAGCCACCTGCACTTCAGTCCATTGGGAGCTACAGCACAGCGTGGCGGTGCCATCTTCACCAGACGGAGACACCAGTAGGGGATTCCAGACTAAGCTGCACAGCCCTTGTAGTCTATTGGGGGGGGGGCTGCCAATTTCAGTAGAGATTACAGTATTGCTGAGTGAGTTCTTTCCACACACTGCTGGTGAGACTTGTAGTTCCACGGAGGTGAATCTATTTTTCCACAGGTATCATATAGCTGGGTTTGGGGCTTTGTCTTTTTCGCCTTTGCTGTAAGGTCCGTACTGTATTGCACTTTACAAGTAAACTTAGAGAAAGGTGTTGTGCATTATTATCAGGTTATTCCATTAACCATCTTGCTAGGCATGCCAGAGGGGCTGGTACAGTTCTTGGGGTTGAGAGGCAGAGTAACGGACTGAACCAATCAAAGCAGCTCCTTTGGGGGTGTTGCTATATATATATATATATATATATATATATATATATATATATATATATATATATAGTATATATATATATACACCCCTCACATTTTTGTAAATATTTTATTACACTGTCTCATGTGACAACACTGAAGAAATTACACTTTGCTATAATGTAAAGTAGTGAGTGTACAGCTTGTATAACAGTGTAAATTTGCTGTCCCCCTCAAAATAACTCAACATGCAGCCAATAATGTCTAAACCGCTGGCAACAAAAGTGAGTACACCCCTAAGTGAAAATGTCCAAATTGGGCCCAATTAGCCATTTTCCCTCCCCAGTGTCATGTGCCTCATTCATGTTGCAAGGTCTTAGGTGTGAATGGGGAGCAGGTGTGTTAAAGTTGGTGTTATTGCTCTCACTCTCTCATACTGGTTACTGGAAGTTCAACATGGCACCTCATGGCAAAGAACTCTCTGAGGACCTGAAAAAAAGAATTGTTGCTCTACATAAAGATGGCCTAGGCTATAAGAAGATTTCCAAGACCCTGAAACTGAGCTGCAGCACGCTGACTATACAGCGGTTTAACAGGACAGGTTCCACTCAGAACAGTCCTCACTATGGTCAACCAAAGAAGTTGAGTGCACATGCTAAGCATCATATCCAGAGGTTGTCTTTGAGAAATAGACATATAAGTACTGCCAGCTTTGCTGCAGAGGTTGAAGGGGTGGGGGTTAGCCTGTAAGTGCTTAGACCATACGCCGCACACTACATCAAAGTGGTCTACATGGCTGTCATCCCCTCTAAAGATGATGCACAAGAAAGCCTGCAAACAGTTTGCTGAAGACAAGCAGACTAAGGACATGGATTACTGGAACCATGTCCTGTGGTCTGATGAGACCAAGACAAACTTATTTGGTTCAGATGGTGTCAAGCGTGTGTGGCGGCAACCAGTTAAGGAGTACAAAGACAAGTGTGTCTTGCATACAGTCAAGCATGGTGGTGGGAGTGTCATGGTCTGGGGCTGCATGAGTGCTGCCGGCACTGGGGAGCTGCAGTTCATTGAGGGAACCATGAATGCCAACATGTACTGTGACATATTGAAGCAGAGCGTGATCCCCTCCCTTCGGAGACTGGGCCGCAGGGAAGTATTTCAACATGATAACGACCCCAAACACACCTCCAAGATGACCACTGTATTGCTAAAGAAGCTGATGGACTGGCCAAGCAAGTCTCCAGACTTAAAGCCTATTAAGCATCTGTGGCGCATCCTCAAACGGAAGGTGAAGGAGCGCAAGGTCTCTAACATGCACCAGCTCAATGATGACATCATGGAGGAGTGGAAGAGGACTTCGGTGGCCACCTATGAAGCTCTGGGGAACTCCATGCCCAACAGGGTTGGGCATGGAATGCTGGAAAATAATGGTGGCCACACAAAATATTGACACTTTGGGCCCAATTTGGACATGTTCACTCAGGGGTATACTCACTTTTGTTGCCAGCGGTTTAGACATTAATGGCTGTGTGTTGAGTTATTTAAGGGGACAGCAAATTTACACTGTTAAACAAGCTGTACACTCACTACTTTACATTGTAGCAAAGTGTCATTTCTTCAGTGTTGTCACATGAAAAGATATAATAAAATATTTACAAAAATTTGAGGGGTGTACTCACTTTTGTGAGATACTGTATATATATATATATATATATATATATATATATATATATATATATATATATATATATATATACATATATATATATATATATATATAATGTAAACAAAGATAGGTTAACCCTTAGTATATAAACCAAAGAGTATTACGAAGCACAACCCGTGCCTTTGGCATTAAGGTATTTCTCAGTTAAGGAACTTTACAGTAAGCAAAGAAAGTGATCAAAATATTGACATTGGCCTCTAGCAATCTTTTTATTAGATAAAATCCTAATATCCTTCATCTAGCTTTTCAAACTACAAGCATTTGTTCAGGCAATAGCAGATTCTGACATTCAGCAAATGTATATAGCATTTTTTATTAGTGTATTTCTTCCCAAGGGCATGAACCAAGGTCTCTTGATTAAACATGTTTCTTTGAAGCGCACGCATTAGGAAACAGATTCTTCTTGGCTTTATTTGCCTAGATACATTTTGCTTCTTTACCTTAGTTTACACGATCAATGTCATTACAGTTTAAGATTTGTAAATTGTGAAACAGGTGGCCCTATCATGGGGGCATGCTGTTTAATTGTAAAAATAAAATAAAAAAATGCAATCAAAGCAGTAAACAAAAGACAAACTTCACTGTTTCTGCCCACACATTCACTAAAAAATACATACTTTCAGAAAAAAATACACAATGTACAATTACTGACCTGTATTTAGTGTGTACTATTTTTGCGTTTTTGCGTTTTGTAAACATATCCAGCATTCAACAATACCTGATGTAGCCTTGGCGCAAATCGATACAATTATCTTTTCATACTGAAATTCAGCACAATGAGGCTCCTGTTAGGGGCATAGCTATCTGTGAAAGGGCATCATAACAAATCCAGCAGTGTATTTTTTGTTTAGGTATCATCGCTTTGATAGGAAATTCATAATTGTATGGCTTTCAGTGGAAAATGGGGTGAGGAGAAGTCTTCTAATGTTCTGGAGACAGCTGTATAGGTGAGGCTTTTTCTAGAGAGTTTTTTCTAACTTTAGAAACATAGAAGAATGAGATCATGTTAATACCAAGTTGTCCATTGAGTCTGTCCTCATTATTATCCCAAACATATTTAAATTCATTTTTAATTTGCGTCTGCCAGATGACTGTTCTAAGCATCTACTACTCTTTCAGTAGAATAATACTAGCTAAGGTTAGTTTTGAACTTTCTTTCTGCTGGTTTGTGGTCATGCCCCTGTGCTCTTGTCCCTGTGATCTTAGCTTCATACGGAATACAGCCTCCGGAACCTTATTCACACCCTTAAAGTTGCATTAAAAGTTCAGATTTAAAAAAAAAAACATAACAAACATGTTATACATATCTTCTCGAATCCCTCACCGGCACTCCTGGCTTCTCCCCCGCGACCAGTGCCCCCAATAGCAAGCCGCTTGCTATCGGGGCAATGGTGTGTGCTTGCTCCTGAGCCTGGCTCTGTGCATCCGTAAGACGCAAAGAGCCGTGGCTCAGGCCCCGCCCCTCGCTCTCTTCTCACTGGCTCACTTGCTGTGATTGACTGTAGCAGGAGCCAATGGCGCCAACTGTTGTCTCAGCCAGTGGGTAGAGGGAGTCCCAGGACAGCCCAATCTCTTGTGCACCTCACTTGATTGAGAAGGGGGCTCAGGTGACTATTAGGGGAGGCTGTGGGGGAAGCAGCACACAGAAGGTTTTTTTTTATCTTTATGCTTAGAATACAACCACTTTAATGTATTAGTTTCAGGTTTCAGTCATGTCCCCCCTTTCCTGTCTTTCCTCAAGGCTGTTCATGTTAAAGTGACTTTATCATGTGATACGTTTTGTGGCTGCCATTGCAGTCCTCCATCTTAAAATGCTAGCTGTCTGGCTGTCTAACTTAGGCCATTTTCAGTTAAAGTCCCAAAGCAAGCATGCTGTAAATAAGTTTTAGAAAAGTGTCATGACTAAGGATGGGCCCGGTGCTCGATGCGAACCCACGTTCGCATCGAGCACCGGGCGTTCGCTCGCTCGGCGAGCCCAGAACTATTTTGGCCGCTCGCATCACGTTCGTGTGATGCGAGCGGCCCCGCAATGCATTGCGGCCGGCGCGGCCGACGCAGTGCATTGCTGGCTGATGATTGGCCAAGCATGCACTGTGACCCCGCATGCTTGGCCAATCACAGCCCCGGAAACTCGAAGAGCCATAATTGGCTACAGGCAGGACGCCTGTAGCCAATTACAGCTCAGGGGCTGTAGTACACGCCCCCCCCTATAAAACGCCGCCACGCCGTCTGCGCCGGTCACATGCTGTTCCGGCGCAGATTGAGCAGGCAGATTCTGTGACACTCTGCTGCATTTAGATAGTTAGAGAGATTCACTTACAGAGATTGAGTTAGATAGATTCAGTTACAAAGATTGATTGAGAAAGAGGGGCTTGTAGTGTGCTCGTGGCAGGCAGGCAGAGCTCCTATATTTTGTTACCAGAAGCACCTATAGGACTTGTAGTGTGTTCGTGGCAGGCAGGCAGAGCTCCTATATTTTGTTACCAGAAGCACCTATAGGACTTGTAGTGTGTTCGTGGCAGGCAGGCAGAGCTCCTATATTTTGTTACCAGAAGCACCTATAGGACTTGTAGTGTGTTCGTGGCAGGCAGGCAGAGCTCCTATATTTTGTTACCAGAAGCACCTATAGGACTTGTAGTGTGTTCGTGGCAGGCAGGCAGAGCTCCTATATTTTGTTACCAGAAGCACCTATTGGACTTGTAGTGTGTTCGTGGCAGGCAGGCAGAGCTCCTTCATTTTGTTCCCAGAGGCACCTATAGGACTTGAAGTGTGTTAGTCCCATTACACACACAGAGCTATATTTTCTTCCCAGAAGCACCTATAGGACTTGAAGTGTGTTAGTCCCATTACACACACAGAGCTATATTTTGTTCCCAGAAGCACCTATAGGACTTGAAGTGTGTTAGTCCCATTACACACACAGAGCTATATTTTCTTCCCAGAAGCACCTATAGGACTTGAAGTGTGTTAGTCCCATTACACACACAGAGCTATATTTTGTTCCCAGAAGCACCTATAGGACTTGAAGTGTGTTAGTCCCATCACACACACAGAGCTATATTTTGTTCCCAGAAGCACCTATAGGACTTGAAGTGTGTTAGTCCCATCACACACACAGAGCTATATTTTGTTCCCAGAAGCACCTATAGGACTTGAAGTGTGTTAGTCCCATTACACACACAGAGCTATATTTTCTTCCCAGAAGCACCTATAGGACTTGAAGTGTGTTAGTCCCATTACACACACAGAGCTATATTTTGTTCCCAGAAGCACCTATAGGACTTGAAGTGTGTTAGTCCCATCACACACACAGAGCTATATTTTGTTCCCAGAAGCACCTATAGGACTTGAAGTGTGTTAGTCCCATCACACACACAGAGCTATATTTTGTTCCCAGAAGCACCTATAGGACTTGAAGTGTGTTAGTCCCATCACACACACAGAGCTATATTTTGTTCCCAGAAGCACCTATAGGACTTGAAGTGTGTTAGTCCCATTACACACACAGAGCTATATTTTCTTCCCAGAAGCACCTATAGGACTTGAAGTGTGTTAGTCCCATTACACACACAGAGCTATATTTTGTTCCCAGAAGCACCTATAGGACTTGAAGTGTGTTAGTCCCATCACACACACAGAGCTATATTTTGTTCCCAGAAGCACCTATAGGACTTGAAGTGTGTTAGTCCCATCACACACACAGAGCTATATTTTGTTCCCAGAAGAACCTATAGGACTTGAAGTGTGTTAGTCCCATTACACACACAGAGCTATATTTTCTTCCCAGAAGCACCTATAGGACTTGAAGTGTGTTAGTCCCATCACACACACAGAGCTATATTTTGTTCCCAGAAGCACCTATAGGACTTGAAGTGTGTTAGTCCCATCACACACACAGAGCTATATTTTGTTCCCAGAAGCACCTATAGGACTTGAAGTGTGTTAGTCCCATTACACACACAGAGCTATATTTTCTTCCCAGAAGCACCTATAGGACTTGAAGTGTGTTATTCCCATTACACACACAGAGCTATATTTTCTTCCCAGAAGCACCTATAGGACTTGAAGTGTGTTAGTCCCATCACACACACAGAGCTATATTTTGTTCCCAGAAGCACCTATAGGACTTGAAGTGTGTTAGTCCCATCACACACACAGAGCTATATTTTCTTCCCAGAAGCACCTATAGGACTTGAAGTGTGTTAGTCCCATTACACACACAGAGCTATATTTTCTTCCCAGAAGCACCTATAGGACTTGAAGTGTGTTAGTCCCATTACACACACAGAGCTATATTTTCTTCCCAGAAGCACCTATAGGACTTGAAGTGTGTTAGTCCCATTACACACACAGAGCTATATTTTGTTCCCAGAAGCACCTATAGGACTTGAAGTGTGTTAGTCCCATCACACACACAGAGCTATATTTTCTTCCCAGAAGCACCTATAGGACTTGAAGTGTGTTAGTCCCATTACACACACAGAGCTATATTTTCTTCCCAGAAGCACCTATAGGACTTGAAGTGTGTTAGTCCCATTACACACACAGAGCTATATTTTGTTCCCAGAAGAACCTATAGGACTTGAAGTGTGTTAGTCCCATTACACACACAGAGCTATATTTTGTTCCCAGAAGAACCTATAGGACTTGAAGTGTGTTAGTCCCATTACACACACAGAGCTATATTTTCTTCCCAGAAGCACCTATAGGACTTGAAGTGTGTTAGTCCCATTACACACACAGAGCTATATTTTGTTCCCAGAAGAACCTATAGGACTTGAAGTGTGTTAGTCCCATTACACACACAGAGCTATATTTTGTTCCCAGAAGCACCTATAGGACTTGAAGTGTGTTAGTCCCATAACACACACACAGAGCTATATTTTGTTCCCAGAAGCACCTATAGGACTTGAAGTGTGTTAGTCCCATCACACACACAGAGCTATATTTTGTTCCCAGAAGAACCTATAGGACTTGAAGTGTGTTAGTCCCATCACACACACAGAGCTATATTTTGTTCCCAGAAGCACCTATAGGACTTGAAGTGTGTTAGTCCCATTACACACACAGAGCTATATTTTGTTCCCAGAAGCACCTATAGGACTTGAAGTGTGTGTTAGTCCCATCACACACCACAGAGCTATATTTTGTTCCCAGAAGCACCTATAGGACTTGAAGTGTGTTAGTCCCATCACACACACAGAGCTATATTTTGTTCCCAGAAGAACCTATAGGACTTGAAGTGTGTTAGTCCCATCACACACACAGAGCTATATATTTCTTCCCAGAAGCACCTATAGGACTTGAAGTGTGTTAGTCCCATCACACAGAGCTCCTCTATTTTCTTTGCAGAAGCACCCACAGGACTTCTAGTGTGTTAGTGGCATCACACAGAGCTCCTATATATTCTTCTCAGCAGCACCCACAGGACTTCTAGTGTGTTAGTGGCATCACACAGAGCTCCTCTATTTTCTTTGCAGAAGCACCCACAGGACTTCTAGTGTGTTAGTGGCATCACACAGAGCTCCTCTATTTTCTTTGCATAAGCACCCACAGGACTTCTAGTGTGTTAGTGGCATCACACAGAGCTCCTCTATTTTCTTTGCAGAAGCACCCATAGGACTTCTAGTGTGTTAGTGGCATCACACAGAGCTCCTATATTTTCTTCTCAGCAGCACCCACAGGACTACCGACTACAATGGCTGGAAGACCGCCAAGGGGAGGCAGAGCGTGCAGAGCCAAGAACACAGGGCAGGCAGGCTCTGTTTCTAGTGGACGTGGCCGTGGACGTGGACGTGGTCGTGCATCGTCATCAGCACGTGGCCATGGGACACGCGCGTCTTTGTTTTCGGCAGCTGGACATGTGGAGCCGCATCATGCTGAAGGCTTGGTAGAATGGATGACCAAGCCCTCCTCATCCTCCTCATCCTCTCTCACCCAGGCTCAGGGTACTGACAGAGCATCATCAGCCACCCCTTCCCTAGACCCACCATGTCCTCCTGAGGAGTCCCCCGAACTCTTTGAGCACAGTGTTGGGTACATGCTCCAGGAGGATGCCCAACGATTCGAAGGCTCGGATGACGATACCCAGCTTGAGGAATCTGGCAGTACAGTTCCACCAGCTGCAGCTTACTGCCAGGTTTGCTCTAGTGGTGAAGAGGGAGGGGATGATGAGGTCACTGACTCCACGTGGGTGCCTCAAGGGAGAGAGGATGAGGAGGAGGACGAGGAGGAGGAGGATGCGGCGTCACATGTCCAACGAGGCAGGATGCCCCCTGGAGGCCAGGTAGAGGCCAGCACAGCAACTGTACAACACCGCAGAGCTCCGCCTGTGCAGGGCGCTGCCTCTGCACGTTATCAGAAAAGTTCTTTGGTGTGGGCCTTTTTTGAGACGAGTGCAGCAGATCGCACCACTGCTATTTGCAATATTTGTCTCAAGCGTATCTCGCGTGGCCAAAACATCAGCCGCTTGGGCACCACAAGCATGACCAGACATATGGCGACCTGCCATGCAGCTCGTTGGCAGGCACACATAAAAGACCCACACCAAAGAACTAAGCGGACCTCTCCTTGCTCCTCCTCAGCTGGGATCTCCATCCCCACTACACCTTCAGTCCTCTCTGAAAGCTGCTCTGAGAGGACTGAAGGTGTAGAATTCGGTGTGTCACAACCAAGTACTTGCAGTACACCGACGTCCGAATGCAGCAGGCAAATTTCCCTGCCCCAGCTGCTGGACCGTAGAAAGAAGTACACTCCCAGCCATCCACATGCCCAGCGGTTGAATGCTAGCCTTGCTAAATTGCTAGCACTTCAACTGCTGCCTTTTCAGTTGGTAGACTCGGCCCCCTTCCGTGAGTTTGTTCAATGTGCGGTTCCTCAGTGGCAGGTTCCCAAACGCCACTTTTTCTCGCGGAAGGCGATTCCGTCTCTCTACCGGCATGTGGAGGGCAATGTCCATGCCTCGCTGGACAGGGCGGTCAGCGGTAAGGTGCATATTACCGCTGACTCATGGTCCAGCAGGCATGGACAGGGACGGTACCTTTCTTTCACGGCCCATTGGGTCACTCTATTGGCAGCTGGGAGGGATGCAGGACAAGGTGCAGTAGTGTTGGAGGTTGTTCCGCCACCACGCCTCCAAAACGCGACTACTGCTACTGGTTGTGACACACCTCTCTCCTCCACCCCCTCCTCTTCTTCTTCCTCCAGTGCTCTGTCCTTGGAACCAGCGGTGCTCCGTAGGCGTACAAGGGGCTACGCAAGTACGCAGGCAAAAAGATGCCATGCCGTGCTTGCGCTGGTGTGTTTGGGGGACAGGAGCCACACTGGGCCAGAGGTTCTGGCAGCTCTGCAGGGGCAGGCCGAGAGGTGGTTGACGCCACGTCAGCTTAAGCCAGGAATGGTCGTTTCTGACAATGGCACCAACCTCCTCTCCGCCCTGCGACAGGGGCAGCTCACCCATGTGCCCTGCATGGCTCACGTCCTCAACCTGGTGGTGCAGCGGTTCTTGGGCAGGTTCCCAGGCTTACAGGATGTCCTGAGGCAGGCCAGGAAAGTCTGTGTGCATTTCCGCCGATCTTATAATGCCAGTGCTCGGCTGACTGAGCTGCAAAAGGAGCTGAACCTGCCCAAGAACCGCCTAATATCTGACATGCCCACCAGGTGGAACTCAACGTTGGCCATGCTGCAGCGACTGCACACGCAGCAGAGGGCCATCAATGAGTACCTTTGCGACTACGGCACCAGGACAGGGTCAGGGGAGCTTGGTTTTTTTTCCCCACGTCAGTGGAGCATGATCAGGGATGCATGCACTGTCCTCTCACCATTTGAGGAGGCCACGAGGATGGTGAGCAGTGACAGTGCATGCATCAGTGACACTGTCCCTCTTGTCCACCTGTTGGAGCATACGCTGCGTGGGATAATGGACAGGGCACTTGAGGCAGAACAGAGGCAGGAAGAGGAGGACTTCCTTGCCTCTCAAGGCCCCCTTTATCCGGACAGTGTTCCTTCTGTCCCACCCATCACACAGGAAGAGGATGAGGAGGAGGAGGAGGAGGAGGAGGAGGAGGAGGATTGTGTGAGCATGGAGGTGGAGCCTGGCACTCAGCATCAGCAGCAGCAGTCTTTTAGGGATGATGTACAGTCCCAACAAGCCAGTGGACTTGTACGTGGCTGGGAGGAGGTGGCTGGCGATCATGTCATCCTCAGTGACCCAGAAGACTCCGGACCGAATGCCTCAGCTAACCTACGCTGCATGGCCTCCCTGATCCTGCAAAGCCTGCGGAAGGATCCTCGTGTTCTTCGGATCAAGGAGAGGGACCATTACTGGCTGGCCACTCTCCTTGATCCGCGGTACAAGGGTAAGGTTGCGGACCTTATCTTGCCATCGCAGAGGGAGCAGAGGATGAGACATCTCAGGGAGGCCTTGCAGAAAGGTCTGTGCAACGCGTTCCCAGAAACTGGGAGGCTACAAACTCCTGGTCCTGGGCGACGAGTTGCTGAGGCTTCGGTCAGTGGCAGAAGGAGCGGTGGGGAAGGTGGACGTCTGACCGATGCGTTCAGACAATTTTTTAGTCCGCAGCCCCAAGGTATGATCGGTTCCAGCAACCATCGCCAGCGTCTGATATACATGGTGCAGGAATACCTTGGGGCAAGGTCAGACTTGGACACCTTTCCCACCGAAAATCCTCTGGCTTACTGGGTCCTGAGGATGGATCACTGGCCAGAGCTTGCACAGTATGCAATTGAGCTACTGGCCTGTCCTGCCTCCAGCGTTCTTTCCGAACGCACATTCAGTGCTGCTGGAGGATTTGTGACTGATCATAGGGTGCGCCTGTCCACCGCCTCGGTTGATCGACTGACATTCATCAAAATGAATCAGTCTTGGATCACCACCAGCTACCAGGCACCTGAGGCGGATATAACCGAATAATTTTTAATGTCACATCCCTTCAAGACTGCCTATGCTGATGCTGAGTGACTGTCCTCTTATGTTCACTGACTATCCTCTTCCTCCTCCTCAATGATCCATGCCACCACACCAGTGCCTAAGGCACAATTTTTCAGCCCCTGTTTAACAGGGGCGTGTACTTACAATTTTTTAAAAAAATGCTTCGCAACACGTGTGACTGCTGTGCTCCAAGTACAGTCTCTGTGAGGGCCGTGTTGCAGTGTTGTGGCACCAGCACCAGTGCCTAAGGCACAATTTTTCAGCCCCTGTTTAACAGGGGCGTGTACTTACAATTTTTTAAAAAAATGCTTCGCAACACGTGTGACTGCTGTGCTCCAAGTACAGTCTCTGTGAGGGCCGTGTTGCAGTGTTGTGGCACCAGCACCAGTGCCTAAGGCACAATTTTTCAGCCCCTGTTTAACAGGGGCGTGTACTTACAATTTTTTAAAAAAATGCTTCGCAACACGTGTGACTGCTGTGCTCCAAGTACAGTCTCTGTGAGGGCCGGGTTGCAGTGTTGTGGCACCAGCACCAGTGCCTAAGGCACAATTTTTCAGCCCCTGTTTAACAGGGGCGTGTACTTACAATTTTTTTAAAAAATGCTTCGCAACACGTGTGACTGCTGTGCTCCAAGTACAGTATCTGTGAGGGCCGGGTTGCAGTGTTGTGGCACCAGCACCAGTGCCTAAGGCACAATTTTTCAGCCCCTGTTTAACAGGGGCGTGTACTTACAATTTTTTAAAAAAAATGCTTCGCAACACGTGTGACTGCTGTGCTCCAAGTACAGTATCTGTGAGGGCCGGGTTGCAGTGTTGTGGCACCAGCACCAGTGCCTAAGGCACAATTTTTCAGCCCCTGTTTAACAGGGGCGTGTACTTACAATTTTTTAAAAAAATGCTTCGCAACACGTGTGACTGCTGTGCTCCAAGTACAGTATCTGTGAGGGCCGGGTTGCAGTGTTGTGGCACCAGCACGAGTGCCTAAGGCACAATTTTTCAGCCCCTGTTTAACAGGGGCGGGTAATTACAAATCTTGATCTAATAGTTCACAGCAGGGCCCATTCCTGCGCCCACCAAGAGTAACTATGAGGGCCTGCAGTCTTGTGGCAACACCGTCCACCACCACCGCCAAAGGCCCAATTTTTCTGCCCTGTTCATCAGGTGCTTGCAATTACAAATCTTGATCTAATAACTCACAGCAGGGCCCATTCCTGCGCCCACCAAGAGTAACTATGAGGGCCTACAGTCTTGTGGCAACACCGTCCACCACCACCGCCAAAGGCCCAATTTTTCTGCCCTGTTCATCAGGTGCTTGCAATTACAAATCTTGATCTAATAACTCACAGCAGGGCCCATTCCTGCGCCCACCAAGAGTAACTATGAGGGCCTACAGTCTTGTGGCAACACCGTCCACCACCACCGCCAAAGGCCCAATTTTTCTGCCCTGTTCATCAGGTGCTTGCAATTACAAATCTTGATCTAATAACTCACAGCAGGGCCCATTCCTGCGCCCACCAAGAGTAACTGTGAGAGCTTACAGTCTTGTGGCAAAACCGTCCACCACCACCACCACCACCCCCAATTTTTCTGCCCTGTTCAAGAGGTGCATGCAATTACAAATCTTGATCTATTAACTCACAGCAGGGCCCATTCCTGTGCCCACCAGTCTTGTGGCTACACCAACATCTAATAGGGCAAATTTCTGCAGAGTATATACGCCAGGCCCCTACTTTCAAACATCCAACTTACAAACGACTCCTACTTGCAAATGGAAAGAGAAAACAGGAAGTGAGAGGAAATCTACCCCTAGGAAGGGAAATTCTATCCTGTTAGATTTAATTTGGGAAAAAGGTATCTCCTCTCTACTGATACTTTATCACCAATCCTTGTTTCAATTAAAACCCCACTTTTCCAAAAACATTTGTCATTGGGACGGAAAGTGAGGTGACATGTTCTGAACACATGTGCAAAGACAGCAAATGTTACAGGGGTGATAACCCCTCCCTATGTTCTCCAAAAAGCTTAAAAATAGATTTTTTTGGGATGGAGCTACACTTCATAATGTACCTGTTCAGATTCTACTTAAGATCAAACCTAAAGCCGCAAGTGGTTTTAAATGGCTTCTTTTTTTCCTTTACAAATGTCATTTTGTGCAAGGACAGTTCTAAACACGGGAAACACATGCCACTTCACAGGCATACTTTAGACACCCCCCAGGTACCATATTTAAAGGAAAATTTCACTTTTTTTTTTTTCACTTTATGCATCATTAAAATGACTGCTCCCGAAAAAACGTTAGTTTTTAAAAGTTCTTTTTGCATTGATATATGTCCCCTGGGGCAGGACCCGGGTCCCCAAACCTGTTTTATGACATTAACATGCATATTGGCCGTTGTAATTAGCACTTTTGATTTCGAACGTTCGCGTCCATTATAACGTATAGGGTTCGAAAATTCGCGCGAACTTTCGGTCCGTTCGAAGGTTCTGGTTCGAACCGAACCCGGGGGTGTTCGGCTCATCCCTAGTCATGACTAGTGATCTCTATACTTGCACTGGGTCAGCAATAACAGCCAGGGAAACTAGTATTCTCAAAGAAGTGTTCAGTAATGGCAGTCTCCACTAATCTTTCATGATAGTGTATTTTTAGTTGCTCTAGTCTCTTGTGATGTTTTTATCCCTTAGACCCCACGCCATTTTTGTTTCATGACTCTGGACAAGTTCTATCTCATCTTGGTTCTTGTCTATGCACTTTACTTAAGTTAATAATTGTATCAGTCCTAACAACTTAGTGATCCTAATAATATATGTATTCCCCTTCTCATAATATTGTAGGTCTGTTTGTAATCAATAAACAGGTGGTGTAAATTGATATTGTATTCATCACATTTTCCAGCATCATGTGTAACAAGAAAATTTGATCTGTGGTTGACTTGTTTTTCCCAAAACCACATTGATAGTCTCCCAGGATCTCTTAAATATAAAGGTCAAATGCAATTGTCAAAGTTCTCACTATTACTTTATAATGTACGGTATATAATGTTTAACAAGAGATTCCACAATTCTAGTGCCATTTTTCATTCTTTTAGAATTTGTTTCTCCTTCCATGCCACGATTTTCAGTTCATATTTACTTCTGTAAAGCTTGGCTTCCTTATACTTATACCAACCTCCGCTGTTTCTTTATTCTTTATTTGTTTGATGGCTATTTCTAATTGATTATATGATGTGACTTCCAATTTTATTACTGGGCCATGAAAAAGCACTGTTTGTATTTGCAGTCTGTACTTTTTTGATTAATAGTTCTTCAAAGTATTCAGCATTTTAACATCTCCCTTTATTCCCAATACCGTATATACTCGAGTATAAGCCGACCCGAATATAAGCCGAGGCACCTAATTTTACCACAAACAACTGGGAAAACGTATTGACTCGAGTATATGCCTAGGGTGAGAAATGCGCAGCTACTGTAAGTGGAAAAGAGGGTCAACAATGCCCATTTGCAGCCTCACTGTGCCCATTTGCAGCCATAGGTCCCCCCAACTTCAATCTTGGTAGTTAAGGGTTCCTAGATGCCCCCTAGCTGCAGCCAAAATGTGGTGTCTCTGGACCCAAAGGGTCCCGAAATGACATGCTGCAGATGGACACAGTTGACCGACTTTGGGGCCCCGTATCTCGGGGTCACTTAGTGCTAGGAACCCCATCTTTGGATATGTTGGAACTTGGAGTTCCTAGCACCAAGTGTCCCCGAGATATGGGGCCCCAAAATCAGGTCGGAAAATGTCAAGCACTTTTCTGCAGCAGAGAATTACATTTTCCGAACCGACTTTGGGGCCCTGTATCTCTGGGTCACTTAGTGCTAGGAACCCCATCTTTGAATATGTAGTGCTATGTCCACTGGGTTGGCACACCAAATTTGGGGTTCCTAGCACTAAGTGGCCCCGAGATACGGGGCCCCAAATCCGTGTCGGAATTTTTTTTTGCTGCAGAAAAGTGCTTGACTCGAGTATAAGCCGAGGGGGGAACTTTCAGCACAAAAAAATGTGCTGAAAAACTCGGCTTATACTCGAGTATATACAGTAAGTCTTTTGTTTTTTTCTGTATACATCATCATCCATGGTTAAAATCCTTCTTAGCTTTACTTATCTATTTGAATATATTTTTAACGTCTTTCTTTTCTGACAACTGTTTTCTTCTTTGGAACTTTTACCATTCGCTTTCCATATTATTTCTTGGGCAGGGAGGCTCTCTGTTTGCCTTGGTGCCTACTATCAGAATTTGCTGCTGGTAATGCTATGTAGACTTCAGTAAAGATTTCTCTGACACCAAGACAGCAGCACTGCAAGTAGAGAGGACAGGGTTTCTGAATAAACTTTGCAAAGTGCATCACTTTGTCCTCACCCAAATGCAGTTTTGACCCTAGCACTAATCGGAAAACTGGATATTACTATGTTAAACATATGTATTCACCATATGTTTTGTACCAGTGTTTCATTATGTATTATTTATTTAGAGTATACATTCAAGCTCCTGAGGAAGCGCTTTGCTGCAAAACATGTTGAACTTCAATAAGCTATGTATATACAAGGCAATTCTTCCTGGATCGTGACAACCTTACTTCCCTTTGGCTGAGATGAGTACACCTGTGTGTGATTTTTGTGGATCATGTGACCATTAGTAGCTTATTTTGTATATATGTGTTTTATGTGACAGGAGTCACTTTGGGCGGGGGGGTTTGTGGAACCCAGCTTACTTTGGAGAGCACTGGAATCTCCTTGTTCAGCTGCCCCGACCCTCCTATATATAAGTCAACCTGTGCCTATTAGGGGCACAGGGTGACCGAGAACCCCAGTCTGATCTGCACTAGTCAGACTCACTGTACAACCACACTGGAATATTGTGTGTGTGTGTATATATATATATATATATATAATGTATATGGTCTCATATACTGTTGTAGATTCTTTAATAGATCCTTTGAGATGTGGCTGTATCCCATTGGTCTATTGTTTGTGTCTGCCTTGGGAGCAACCTATTATGGGATGTATATGTCTCTGTGGATTAGCTGTCAGAAGGGAGGGGGGTTTCTCCAGCAGCCCCTCCCAAAGACAGTCTACTGATGAGAAGTTTGAATACACCTGTGAAAATGTGGAATAGACTCCCTGCAGAGGTGGTTCTAGCCAGCTCAGTAGATTGCTTTAAGAAAGGCCTGGATACTTTCCTAAATGTACATAATATAACTGGGTACTGACATTTATAGGTAAAGTTGATCCAGGGAAAATCCGATTGCCTCTCGGGGGATCAGGAAGGAATTTTTTTTCCCCTGCTTTAGCAAATTGGAGAATGCTCTGTTGGGGTTTTTTTTGCCTTCCTCTGGATCAACTGTGGGTATAGAATGGGGTATATGGGATTGTATGATATATATATATATATATATATTTTTTTTTTTTTATTTGTGGTTGAACTGGATGGACTTGTGTCTTTTTTCAACCTAACTAACTATGTAACTATGTAACCTGTGTCATGCTACTGGAGGAGGTAAAGTCTACCCCGTCCTGTTTCATTATGCAAAGAAGGGGTGATTATTAGACATGTGCAATTCGTTTCGTTTTTTTTCGTTTTTTGTTTTTTTTTCGTTATTTTCGTTCGTTCATTTTCGTACAAATGAACGAATCGTTCGAATCGTACGAATCCGAATAACGAATCGTTTGAATCGTACGAATCCAATTAAAGAATCATTCGAATCCGAAAAACAACGAAAATCCGAAAAAAACACATTAGAAACAACGAATGTACTAATGAAGAAAATCCGAAAAACGAAAACGAACGAAAAAATTCGTACATTCCTAACTTTTTTTTTTGTTGAATTGGTAATTTTTCGTGTCCCTTACAATGGTGCTGCTAAACGCGCTTCAAATGGATTGAACAAAAAAATTCGTACATTCGTAACTTTTTTTTCGATTCGTAACTTTTTTTTTCGATTCGTAACTTTTTTTCGATTCGTAAATTATTAAAATGTAATAATAGCATACGCATTACATAAAATTATGAATTATGCTCCGATTACGAATCTACGAATGTTACGAATGTTACGAATGTACGAATAAATACGAATGCGTCCGAAAATTAAACTAACGAAAAAACGAATCAACGAAAAAATAACTCTTACGAATGTACAAATCGTTACGAATACGAACACCGACGACTTACGAATGTACGAACCGTTACGAATCCGAACACCGACGACTTACGAATGTACGAATCGTTACGAATCAACGGAAACGAAAAAAACGAAACGAAAAAAACGAAACGAAAATAAACAAATTTTTTTGTTGTGCACATGTCTAGTGATTGTCCCCTGAGTATTTATCTCTGTGTGCCTTTATTCAAATAATCATGTTCCAGCTTTACAGCCAAAATTAGTCCTGCCTTGTTCTTGGTTGTAATATGCGGCTATAATATTTATATTCAGACTGGAGGAAGCGGTATATGATGGAAGTACTCAAGCGGAGTGTGGGAAGCGGTCCATGACATTTTACTTATGTAGCACCATAACCCCTGTGGGGCGGCTATGTATTTTCTGGGCTTACCAATTACCTCCTCCTTGTAGCTAGTCATTCGTTGTCTAGGGGTTACCAGGGTTAGTACCCAGTAACTTCAGAAGCTGACGCTCAAATGTTCTTTTGAGGATTTTTATTTGCAAAAAGTAACGTTCAAATATAACACAGTCTCTTGGTTGGGAATAGAGGGTATGGGTGGTAAAGCTCAGGCACTTCAGAACTGCTGACATCAAATTAATGTCTCTTTCCGATAGCCCAGAGAGTAGCCACTCGCAACTGGGCACTTCACTGCTGCATAAACCCTTGTCTGTGGATCTAGCAGCCAACAAGTGATTCAAAGATTTGCAAAGTCTCTGCCACAGACTATGTTGTAACATCAAGTGAACGATGTAAAAGTCTCTGCCACAGACTATGTTTTAACCGAAGGATGGGTTCAGTAACTTTTCCTATGGTACCTGAATCTTCCAGCCATCTCGGCGATACCGTAGGAAATGCGGATTCACTAGTGTCCATTCAATCTCAGCCCCCAGGCTCTTAAAGAGCAGCCAGCTTTTTGACCCTCCTCCGAAGAGTCCTCCCCTGGTCGCTTGTACAAGTTGCCGTGCCTCTCCAATCCTGAGAGTAGGGATGAGCCGAACACCCCCGTGTTGGGTTCGCACCAGAACCCGCGAACGGACCTAAAGTCCGTGTGAGCATAAGAACCCTATTAGTTACAATGGATGCGAACGTTCGAAATCAAAAGTGCTAATTTTAAAGGCTAATATGCATGTTATTGTCATAAAAAGTGTTTGGGGACCTGGGTCCTGCCCCAGGGGACATGTATCAATGCAATTTTTTTTTTTTTAAAACGGCCGTTTTTTCAGGAGCAGTGATTTTAATAATGCTTAAAGTGAAACAATAAAAGTGTGATATTCCTTTAAATTTCGTACCTGGGGGGTGTCTATAGTATGCCTGTGAAGGGGCGCATGTTTCCCGTGCTTAGAACTGTCCCTGCACAAAGTGTAATTTTTGCAGGAAAAAAAGCTATTTAAAATCACTCGCGGCTAATGAATTGACGGCTCCCATAACACAGAGAACAGTCGTTCATTGAAAGTCATTGATAAAAAAAAAGTCATTGATAAAAAATAAAAAAAAATAAAAAATAAAAAGCGTGGGGGTCCCCCCAAATTCAATAACCAGGCCCTTCAGGTCTGCTATGGATATTAAGGGGGACCCCAGCCAAAAAACAAATGGCGTGGGGTCCCCCTCAAAATCCATACCAGACCCTTATCCGAGCACACAACCTGGCATGCCGCAGGAAAAGGGGGGGGGCGAGAGCGGCCCCCCCACCCTCCTGAACCGTACCAGGCCACATGCCCTCAACATTGGGAGGGTGCTTTGGGGGTCTGAGACCCCCCAAAGCACCTTGTCCCCATGTTGATGAGGACAAGGGCCTTGTCCCCACAACCCTGGCCATTGGTGTCACAAAAAAGTGTCAAAAATTGTAAAAATTACAGGAGACGGTCTTTTGACAAAATCTTCTTTCTTCTGGTCTTCCTTCTTCCTTTCTTCATCCTTCGGTTTCTTCATCTTCTCCTTCCGGCATCTTCTTCCATCATCTTCTTCCATCATCTTCTTCCTCCGATCCGCTTCTTCTTGCTCTGGTCTTCTCGTCCGGCATCTTCTTCCGCGGCGTCCGGGTCTCTTCTTGGGCCGCTCTGCGCAATGGGAGGCTCCCGCTGTGTGAGGCTTCGCTGCGTCTGACAGGTCTTTTATAACGGAGGGTGGGGCCACCTGTTGACCCCGCCCCCTCTGACCTCATGGGGAAAGCCATAGGGAATTCCCCATGATGTCCACGCGCGTCAGAGGGGGGCAGGGTTACCAGGTGGCCCCGCCCTCCGTTATAAAAGACCTGTCAGACGCAGCGAAGCCTCACACAGCGGGAGCCTTCCAGAAGAGACACCGACGCCATGGAAGAAGATGCCGGACGAGAAGACCAGAGTAAGAAGAAGCGGATCGGAGGAAGAAGATGATGGAAGAAGATGCCGGAAGGAGAAGATGAAGAAACCGAAGGATGAAGAGAGGAAGAAGGAAGACCAGAAGAAAGAAGATTTTAATAAAGGAATTGTCAAAGACCGTCTCCTGTCATTTTTACAATTTTTGACATTTTTTTGGTGAAATGGTAGGGGTACTTTTGTACCCCCTTACCATTTCACACAGGGGGGGCGGGATCTGGGGGTCCCCTTGTTAAAGGGGGCTTCCAGATTCCGATAAGCCCCCCGCCCGCAGACCCCCACAACCAATGGCCAGGGTTGTGGGGACGAGGCCCTCATCAACATGGGGACAAGGTGCTTTGGGGGTCTCAGACCCCCAAAGCACCCTCCCAATGTTGAGGGCATGTGGCCTGATACGGTTCAGGAGGGAGGGGGGGGCGCTCTCGTCCCCCCCTCTTTTCCTGCGGCCTGCCAGGTTGCGTGCTCGGATAAGGGTCTGGTATGGATTTTGAGGGGGACCCCACACCATTTTTTTTATTTTTTTTTGTCCGGGGTTCCCCTTAAAATCCATCCCAGACCTCAAGGGTCTGGTATGGATTTTGAGGGGGACCCCACGCCAATTTTTTTTTTTTTTTGGCTGGGGTCCCCCTTAATATCCATAGCAGACCTGAAGGGCCTGTTTATTGAATTTGGGGGGACCCCCACGCTTTTTTTTTTTTTTTTTATCAATGACTTTTTTTTTATCAATGGCTTTCACTGAATGACTGTTCTCTGTGTTACGGGAGCTGTCAATTCATTAGCCGCGAGTGATTTTAAATAGCTTTTTTTCCTGCAAAAATGACACTTTGTGCAGGGACAGTTCTAAGCACAGGAAACATGCGCCCCTTCACAGGCATACTATAGACACCCCCCAGATGTGATACTGCAATAATGTACTAACAGCACGCACACACTAATCCCCAGAATCACAGCACATAATGTCAGCAGTCAGCAGCACATAACACTGACACGCTGACACTGACAATACAATATGCGAGGCGCGGCGGCCTTTTGTACTGTGGGGCGTGTACTAAACCCCCTGAGCTATAATAAGCATCCTGCCTGTGGCCAATTATGGCTCTCCTCGCCGCTGGCTCTTTGATTGGCCAAGCATGCGGGTCACAGTGCATGCTTGGCCAATCATCAGCCAGCAATGTACTGCGACAGGCGCAGAGCATTGCGGGCTGCTCGTATCACACGAATTTGATGCGAGCGGCCCAAATAGTTCTGGGCTCGCCGAGCGGGCGAACGCCCGATGTTCGATTCGAACATGGGTTTGAATCGAACACCGGGCTCATCCCTATCTGAGAGCACACCGGGACATTTCAGAATCCTCCTTCAGTTACTGGGCCTCGAACTAGTCAGTTCCAAGGCTCGGGAACGGACGGATCTCCACCCAGACCATGAGGGCCTCTGGGGCTGGTCAGGGTGACCATGCTTACGGGGACAGCAGACACTCCTGGGTCCGGGACCCCTCACGGGGTTGGTCCGGACCGGAACCAGAAATCAAAGAGCAAGCCGAACCCTGAACACGTGACTCCAGCCTCTTAAGTACCCCTTCCCAGAAAGCACAGCGGGGCCAGACGCGCCCACTGATTGTCTCAGAGAAAATGGGTACCTAACACGTCCAACCAGACTGCGTTCTCAGCCTGTCACAGGTGCTCACTTCACCTATGACCAGGCAGAACTCCAGTACAGCCCAGCCAAACTGACGCCAAAGTAAATGACCTAAACAATTAACCCCCAGAACTCAGTTACAGTTCTGGAAAAATTTACAGATATAGCGCACACTTTAGAAAAGTGTCGGCGCTACAATTTCTGATTAATTTTTTGACTTAATAATTTTTTTTTTTTTTCACATAACCGTAGTTGTGTTGGTGCCTATACAGTCCATGGTCTATGCAGTCGATTGCATCGTCAGCTATGGACTTTTATAATTTTGTTCAGGTAATACACAACTTACTAAAGTTGGAAAACCATGGTCTACAATACAGATATATCCTCTGACTTTTCTTTTCTCTCCCTAAAGTTTGCTGATAATTAGTGACGAGCCAAACACACCTGCGTTCAGGGCAGGTTCGCCGAACATTATTTAGGTGCTGAATCTGAACCATTTTGGGGGGATAAAAATCTATTTGGAAGCAGTGATTTTAACAATGATTAAAGAGCAGGATTAACGTGCAAAATGTACTTAAAGTGGTTGTAAACCTACTAACACCTGCAAGACAAAGGCATAATTAGCTAGTATGCATAGCATACTAGCTCATTATGTAATACTCACCTGAGCTCGAAGCCCTCGCTTTGGTGCCCATACACAGCACCGGCCGGCGACATCACTCCCGGTTACTCCCGGATACCCGGTATAGCGGCTCCGGCGCTGTAATTGGCCGAAGCCTCAATGACATGCACGCAGGAGCTGCCAGTAACGGCACACTCACTGAAGCAAACGGCACGTACGTTCCATTGCTTCAGTTTGCTTTAGTGCGCATGTGCCGATGATGTCGGCGCATGCGAATATAAGGGATATCTCCTAAACCGTGCAGGTTTAAGAGATATCCTGGTTAGCTACAGGTAAGCCTTATTATAGGCAAAAAGTGGTCTGTAAGGGTTTACAATCACTTTAAATAACATGTCTGGGGGATGCCTCTAGCCTGCCCATTAAGCCCCACAGGTGACATTCACAAAGGGGCAGAAATGCTTATGACATCATTGACCTAACATGAGACATGACCATATAAGCTCAAAGTCAATGACCTAATTTAAAGTGGTTGTAAACCCTTACACACCACTTTTATCTACAGGTAAGCCTATAATAAGGCTTACCTGTAGGTACTGGAAATATCACCTAAACCTGCATGGTTTAGGAGATATTTCCCCTATACGCTTGCACCAATGTCATGGCATTACGCACTAAAGAAAGGGCATGATCGTGCCATTTTTATAGGGCCATGACCGTCGGCTCACGTGCGCATACGCGGGAGTGACGTCACACGACTCTGGCCAATCACAGAGCTGGAGTCCAAAGCCCTGGAAGGAAGAGGGGAGAATATGGATGTGGCCCCCAGCAGGGACATCGCGGACATCCCTGGCTTTGTTTGCAGTTAAGTGCAACATAATGGATGCATACTAGCGATGCATACTAGCCCATTATGCTTTTACTTTGCATGGGAATAAAAAGGAAGTAAAACCCATCAGTTTTTACTTCCTCTTTAACTACCCAATACTATAGACTTTTGTTGCACTTTGCTGCTTATGAATTACCACTAACAATGCTTGGATCAGTCACAATGCTAACATACATCAGATAATGTATAGCTCTCCTAAAAAAAAAATGCATGTGTAGGCAAAAGGAACAAAACCTGACAAAGCTGGAAACAGACAGTGAATTGAAGAACGACTTCACAGCTAGGTCCCATAGCAATCTTCATTCACATCTCAAAATATGACAGGAATCAGGAAATATTACTTCAGGTTGCATGCTTCTGTCCTAGCCTATCAAACACACAGAGTAGTAATAGCAAATTACTGGAAACTGCACTTTGAACTTAGCCACTGGCAGGTATCCCAGTTAAACAAAATGTAAAGATTTCTTTCCTCTATGGGGCCTCCTGCACGGGGTTGTCCCTATAGACTCTCTATAGCTGGTTGCAACAGGTTGGAATGAGGCCCCAGGTCAGGAAAACAAGCCTTGACTAGCATTATTTCCTACAGATTATGTTGTTTATTAAAAAGAGACCTTTTGGCATGTCTGTTTTTGCTGCTTTGTGCAATGAAATTACAGCAGATTGTGCACATCGAGGAATACCGTCTCTGCAGCACAAACTGCATTGATTTCAGTATTTAAAGTGGATACTCTGTATTTGTATGTGTTTCATTTTGTGTATGTGTTTTTCCACATAACTCTTGCACATGGTTCTAATAAATTACAACTGAAGGAGCCAGCATGGTAGGCTGGTAACGCTGCTGCTACTTAGCATTGTCAGCCTGCAATAGGATCTGTTGTTACTGGCAGGATCTCCAGGCAAGAAACTTTGCAATAGATGTAAAAAATATTTAAGGAAGCAGTATACAGTAAGAAATGGTGCCACATACTGAAAAATCTTAAAAAATATTTATGGTTTCCATATACTTTGAAGCAGATCTAAAGTCAAGTCTGATAACTTCTAACATGGTAATATAATTTAAAAAGTAATTTTCAATCTTATCAAATCTAAAGCTTATATTAAAAAAAATACCAGGTGATCCTGCCATGAAGGTCCATCTTCAGGCACTTCCTGTTATAGGTGACAACTGTCTCCTAATTGTGCTGCTGTGTTGTCACACTGTTACACGACTAGTTGAGACTTTAACCGCTTCAATACAGGGCTTTTAAACACCCTTCCTTACCAGAGCACTTTTTGCGATTCGGCACTGCGTCGCTTTAACTAACAATTGCGCGGTCGTGCGACGTTACACCCAAACAAAATTGACGTCCTTTTTTTCCCACAAATAGAGCTTTCTTTTGGTGGTATTTGATCGCCCCTGCGGTTTTTATTTTTTGCGCTATAAACAAAAGAAGAGCGACAATTTTGAAAAAAAACACAATATTTTTTACTTTTTGCTATAATAAATATCCCATTTTTTTAAAAAAAAACTATTTTTTTCCTCAGTTTAGGCCGATACGTATTCTTCTACATATTTTTGGTAAAAAAAATCGCAATAAGCGTATATTGATCGGTTTGCGCAAAAGTTATAGCTTCTACAAAATAGGGGATAGATTTATTGAATTATTTTTTTTTTTTTTTTTTACTAGTAATGGCGGCGATTTGCGATTTTTTTTTTCGTGACTGCGACATTGCGGCGGACACTTCGGACACTTTTGACACATTTTTGGAACCATTCACATTTACACAGCGATCGTTGCTATAAAATTGCAATGATTACTGTGTAAATGTGACTGTCAGGGAAGGGGTTAACACTAGAGGGCGCTGGAGGGGTTAATGTGTGTCCCTAATAGGAGTGATTCTAACTGTAGGGGGAGGGGACTTAAGGGGAGGAGACCGATCATGTGATCCGCCGTACTGGGATCACATGATCGGTCTCCTCCCCGCTGACAGGACGTGGAGCTGTGTGTTTACACACACAGCTCCACGGTCCCGCCCGGTCCCGTTGTTTTAACGGGCAATCGCGGGTGCCCGGCGGACATCGCGGCCGCCGGGCACTCGCACCGGGTCCCGAGCGATGCCGCGGGGCGCGCGCGCGCGCCGCCGGCGGCGCGCGCGCGCGCCCCCCAGGCGGCCGGGAACCCGAGGACGTCATATGACGCCCACCCAGGATGGTAGATCCACCTTGTGGGCGTCATATGACTATGGGCGGGTATTGAACTGGTTAAATTACTTTGCTGTCACACATTATGCAATTATGGTCTACCTTTGTCATTATTAGGACCGGAACAATGATGTGCAGCCAGATGTAGCTGTACTATTTTCTAAAAGAAAAAGCTTGACAACCGATTATGATGTACAGTGTGTCTGCAAGCTAAATGTAACCCAGTTAGGGTTTGCATGTATTCTAATACAGGGTGCATCTACAACACTTCTACAGTATGTAGAACTTCCTAATACAAATGCCTACTCACTTGTCAACTGCTCTGTTGTAAATAGACAGTTGTTTACAGAGCACAAACAGATCAAGCTGTAGTTAGCTCAAGCAAGTGAACCAGTCAATGGAGTGACTCATCCCTTATCAGATAGTTCTTTTTGAGGGAAATCCAACAAACTATGCCTTCAGGCAGGACATTTCTGCTTTCCTGGCTCTTTAGCAAACCCATAGTATTTGGGGAATCCTTTGTACTGTATTAAAGTTATATTTCAATACCCAAGTTATATAATACAAAATAGAAAATATATTTTAAAACATATAAATTTAAAAAAAAATTTAAACCCATTATAGCTTCCCAGCAGGGGCGTAGATAAGGGGGGTCAGGGGTATTCAACCCCCAGGCGCAACCCCCCCCCCCCCCCCCGTAGTAACCAGGCAAAATTCCAAGACATTGTCCCTGCTGTCTAGCCTCAGCATCAGCACATTAGAGTTTCGGGGTGCAGCAGCCAACCCCCCTTCTATTGTGCCCCATTCCCTCAGTTTAATAAGAGGTCCCCCTGAAAAGCATGAAATTACTGCGAGGTCTCAGATGCCGGCAATTGATAGTGCTCGGTTGAAGGAACTCCTAGACTCCTCCTCGAGGTATCATATCACACAGCCGAAGGGAGACTGGGGATGCAGGTGTTTTCCTACTCCTTTTTTCCATGCTGAATCTGAGGTCTGGTAAGTGGGGTGGCATGAATGTTCTGTTTTGGGAAGGAAGACGTGAGAATTCCAGCCTGGGGGAGTTTCTTTTGGTGGGGGGGTTAAGGAAAGGGGGGTGAGTTTGCTTTTGGAGAAAGGGGAGTTTACAGGGGGTGGTTAATGGCAGGCATTTGCTTCTGGGAGAGAATTTTATCGGATGAAGGGAGATTTTCTTCATAATTAGAAATCTTTGCTGGGGGAGAGGGTGTTGACTGAGGGAGATATTTTTGATTTGGGGGGTCAGTTTAGAGACATTTTAATTTTTGGGGGTATATTTGAGAGAGGGAGATATTTTACAGTGGGAATCTTTGCTTGGAGAGGGAGAGGGTTTTTTTTTTTCCTTTAAAAGAGATGTTTTTTTTTTTTTTTTAATTATACTTACCTAGGTGGATGGAGCATCGATCCAATGTCCCCAGCTGCTTCTAAGACCAACAACAGAGCGATTAAAGACCGCTGATCACTCAGTTCTCAGCCTTCAGTGAGCAAAGAGTGGTGACTGTCAGTCCCTGGCTTTGCCCCCTCTCCGCCATGCTCACTTAAATGCCAGGCTGTGGAGGGGGCAGTAGCGGCTGTCTCAGGGTCCTTGCGGCTCACTGAGAGGCTGCGTGAGCTACTGGTCCAGGCATCTGGGTGAATCCTGACTTTAAAGTTAGGATCTTTCCACATCCTGGACCTGCTGAACGATGTCAGCTGACAGCCAGATATAGATGGCTGTCGGCTAAAAATGGGTCACAAAATTACAGGAGGACCTGCACTCCTCCCCAGGCGAAGTAAAACCAATCGGTATGCCATCCGCTCAGAGCGCATGTACCGGTGACATCACTGGCTGCTTTCCATGTGAATATCTCCTAAACACCACATGTTTAGGAGATATTCACTGTACCTACAGGTAAGCATTATTACTTGTAGGTTAGGTACAAGTTCAAAAGCTGGGTTTACTACATTAAGACTGAATAAAAAACAACCATATTGACCAGGTGCAAAGGGCACCATCCTGTGGTAGGCAGTGCACAATATTTTTTTTTTTTAATCTCTTAAAACATTTCATAACATTTTTTTTTTTTAAGTTTAAATAAATCACTGAATTTACCGCCTACCACAATATGTTGCCCCTTGCACCTGCTCAACTTTCAACGTAAGGTTAGCTCAAATCCAGTCTTGGATCTCAATCATGCATCCTACATGTCCATGGTGCAGCAAGTATACTGCAAATTCCTGTACCTGGGATCTCAGATGCTCCAATCTCTTTTCAGCCTATCACTCAGATGACCAAGCTGAGCAGCTGACAAAAAAAAAAAAAAAAATCTGGGATCCTGGCTGTAGGTATTCATGGTATATTTTCCATTTCATGGGCATTTAGAATATGAATGAGATCTAAAGCCTGGTTCACACAGTAAGTTTTTTTTTAGTTCAAATCCAGCGGGCTGAAGGAAAAAAAAAACAGGGAGCTTAGGAGGAGCTTGCTGTACTAATGAGTACACTATCGCACCACAACTGCGTGCATTGCGTTCTATTCAGTTGAATGGGGGTCATTTTTTCTGCGCTGCATTGCAAAGCCTCATGGCCCCACTCTGCTGTCACGTGTTTTTACTGTACCTCCCCCAACATAAAAGTGTAAATGATGTCTTTAAGTTTGAAAGACCTGAAGGGTGTGCTTTAAAAGCTTGCATACTTTACAGAGATTGAAAAAAATACAGCTATTCTGAAACGTGGTTGAAATTAAACAAATTCTATCCCAGAGGGTTGTTACAAGAGGATTGATCAAGGTGTGGTGATATACAGTGGTGTGAAAAAGTGTTTGCCCCCTTCCTCATTTCCTGTTCCTTTGCATGTTTGTCACACTTAAGTGTTTCGGAACATCAAACCAATTTAAACAATAGTCAAGGACAACACAAGTAAACACAAAATGCAATTTGTAAATGAAGGTGTTTATTATTAAAGGTGAAAAAAAATCCAAACCATCATGGCCCTGTGTGAAAAAGTGATTGCCCCCTAAACCTAATAACTGGTTGGGCCACCCTTAGCAGCAACAACTGCAACCAAGCGTTTGCGATAACGTGCAATGAGGCTTTTACAGCGTCCTGGAGGAATTTTGGCCCACTCATCTTTGCAGAATTGTCCTAATTCAGTTACATTAGAGGGTTTTCGAGCATGAACGGCCTTTTTAAGGTCATACCACAACATCTCAATAGGATTCAGGTCAGGACTTTGGCTAGGCCACTCCAAAGTCTTCATTTTGTTTTTCTTCAGCCATTCGGTGGTGGACTTGCTGGTGTGTTTAGGATCATTGTCCTGCTGCAGAACCCAAGTTCGTTTCAGCTTGAGTACACGAACAGATGGTCGGACATTCTCCTTCAGGATCTCTTGGTAGACAGCAGAATTCATAGTTCCTTTTATCACGGCAAGTCTTCCAGGTCCTGAAGCAGCAAAACAGCCCCAGACCATCACACTACCACCACCATATTTTACTGTTGATATAATGTTCTTTTTCTGAAATGCAGTGTTCCTTCTACGCCAGATATACTTGGACACACACCTTCCAAAGAGTTCCACTTTTGTCTCATCGGTCCACAGAATGTTGTCCCAAAAGTCTTGGGGATCATCAAGATGTGTTGTGGAGAAATTGAGACGAGCTTTGATGTTCTTTTTGCTCAGCAGTGGTTTTCTACTTGGAACTCTGCCATGCAGGCCATTTTTGCCCAGTCTTTTCCTGATGGTGGAGGCATGAACGCTGACCTTAACTGAGGCAAGTGAGGCCTGCAGTTCCTTGGACGTTGTTGTGGGGTCTTTTGTGACCTCTTGGATGAGTCGTCGCTGCGCTCTTGGGGTAATTTTGGGCGGCCGGCCACTCCTGGGAAGGTTCACCACTGTTCCATGTCTTCGCCATTTGTGGATAATGGCTCTCACTGTGGTTCGCTGGATTCCCAAAGCTTTGGAAATGGCTTTATAACCCTTTCCAGACTGATAGATCTCAATTACTTTCTTTCTCAATTGTTCCTGAATTTCTTTGGGTCTCGGCATGTTGTGTAGCTTTTAAGGATCTTCTGGTGCACATTACTGTGTCAAGCAGCTCCTATTTAAGTGATGCCTTGATTGTGAACAGGTGTGGCAATAATCAGGCCTGGGTGTGGCTAGAGAAATTGAACAACCACAGTTATAGTATGTTTTAACAAGGGGGGCAATCACTTTTTCACACAGGGCCATGATGGTTTGGATTTTTTTTCACCTTTAATAATAAACACCTTCATTTACAAATTGCATTTTGTGTTTACTTGTGTTGTCCTTGACTATTGTTTAAATTGGTTTGATGTTCCGAAACACTTAAGTGTGACAAACATGCAAAGGAACAGGAAATGAGGAAGGGGGCAAACACTTTTTCACACCACTGTACATGGTAAAGGGTGGAACTCATAACCAAAGTTTGGGAAATATGCAACTGAAGTACTCTGTTTTCTTTGGTGCTCATTGAGAAAAGGTCCTCCAACTGTAATCTGTAGCCCTTATGCAGTATATACTATATTCAGGAACAGAAAGATCAGCTTTCAGTTTTTTTTTCAAAGCTTAAAGAGGTTGTAAAGGAATTTTTTTTTAAAATAACAAACATGTTATACTTACCTCCACTGTGCAGCTCGTTTTGCACAGAGTGGCCCAGAACCTGGTCTTCTGGGGTCCCTCGGCGGCTGTCTCGGCTCCCCCCGTAAGTACTTCTCACCCAAATGGGAGCTCCCTCGCATGGCGTGGAGTACTTGCGGGCGCGCTTCCGTGATACAGCCGGCGGCTATAGCCGCTCGCTGTATCACTCAGCCCCGCCCCCCCAGCTTGCCGCGTCATTGGATGTGATTGACAGCAGTGCGAGCCAATGGCTGCGCTGCTTTTAATCCATCCACTTTAGCCAATCAACGGCCAGGCTGAGCTCCGAAGAGGACATCGGGGGCGAGTGCAGCAGGTGAACGGGCTCAGGTAAGTACAACTGGGGGGGGCTGGGGGGGGCTGGGGTGTGGGCGGTATTGTCAGATGTTTTTTTTACCTTAATGCATAGAATGCATTAAGGTGAAAAAACGTTTACAACCCCTTTAATTGAACAAGCTGAAGCATTCCTTGTCAAATTTGTTTATTGAAGTTTAACAAATTGCATAGATAAATACAAATGAGTACAAATGTGGTAGCATAAAAAAATAACATATTTAGTTACAATAGGTTATTGTAGTTTCAAAGTTTAACTGGAGATGGCATATAACTTAACCTAATCAAACGTCTAATGAGGGATATGCAATTAGCGTACCTCCAGCTGTTGTAAAACTACAAGTCCCATCATGCCTTTGCTTGTGGCTGTCAGAGTCTTGCTATGCCTCATGAGACTTGTAGTTCTGCAACAGCTGGAGGTCCGCTAATTGCATATCTAATGTCTTAAGGAACACTTTTAAATTTTATTCAAATCAAAAGAGGTTAAAATCAAATATGAGCAAGAAAAAATATAACATAGCCTCATTTTAAGTATTAGTATTAATTATCAAAAAGTTTAACTTTAGACGAGAGTAGGAATAGCATCTATATCTTAAAACTTATTGAAGCTCATATTAATAATACAGTGTAACTAAAGTAAGTAAATAAAGGTTCTACCACCTGAGTCAGACAAGAAGAAAGAAGGGAAAGGATAATTGAGTTTAAAAATAGAAAGAGAATTGTGAGAAGGGAGGAGAAAGAGGAAAGAAGAAAGGGGGCGGGGGGTAAAGATCCCCGGGGTAATGTGTGATCCCAGTCACACGGTATGCATATAAATAATGAGAACACAAAGGTAAAATTACCAAGGCATTAGTAGGAACTCATCAAAATTAGGAGGCAAAAAGTGTGTCACCCAAGGTCGCCATATTGTCTCAAAAAAAGTAATAGCCTCTATTTTGGCATGAATCATTGCTTGATTGTTTCCTTTGCTTGATTTCGGCTAATATCAGGGTTGGGGATTTCCAGGCTTGGTGATTGTTTGCTTTGCAGCTGTAGTGATCTGTAGTAAGAGCTTAAATTGACAGAGGGAAAGAGAAGCCGGTTTTAAGTTTAAAATTTCTATTGTAGGATTAGGAGAGATAGGTAATTAAAATATTGTTAAAATTATATGGAATATATCTGTACAAAATGTTTTGACCACCGGACACTCCTACCAGGTATGGAGGTGTGATCTAAGATCAGTACAGCCTTGAAAGCAGAATGGGGAGTAGTTGGGATGACAATTTTTGCTATTCTGGCAGGGACCAAGTAGCAGCGTGTGAGCACATTATAATTTGTCTCCAATGCAACTGTAATATGCTAAGATGATTTTTGTCTTGGTTCAAATCTCATCCCATTCGGCTGCTTCCAGCGAAAGTCCAAGATCAGACTCCTACTTAGCTACATAAGATGGTGGATCAAAATTAGGTTTAGTAATGGGCACAAAGAACAGAAACAAGTCCTTTAGCATGAAGGTCATGTTTGCACATATCTTCAAGCTTATTTCCCTCTTGGGTATAGGGCATAAATTTTTTTTTATCTGGAGATACCGGAATAGTGCAGAACTGGGAAGCCCGTGGTTTTTGCATAAGTCAGGGAACATTTTGAATGAAGTAGAAGATGTTAGATCATATAGTCGAGTCAGATTAGAAGAGGTCCATGCTCTAAAAGAATTAAGAGAAGTCCAGGCAGGATAAAAAAAAGTTTTTTTAAAAAATTATAAAAGTGGGACATGTGGAGATTGTAAACCATTTACCATTTTAAACCTGTCCCAGATGGGGAAAGAGTGCTTAGTAATTGGATTATTGAGTTTTTTTTACGGTCAGAGGAATGCATAAATAGGAGATTAGCTATGGAAAATGGGTCACAATCTATAGATTCCAGTGCTACCCAAAGTGGGATTTCATGAATTGTATGATATTTAGATATTTGTGCAAAATGTGCCACATGGTATTAGGTGGAAGAATTAGGAAATCCAAGGCCGCCTTTGGATTTCAGAAGATAAAGGGTTTGTTTAGGTAAATGGGGCCTTAAGGAGCCCCAAACAAAAGCTGATACTTTACGTTGTAAAATTCTCAAAAAGTATGCTGGAACAGAGATAGGGAGGACCCAGAAAAGATAGAGGATTTTAGGTAATATAGCCATTTTTATTACATTTATTTTACCTATCCATGATAATGGGAGGGAGGACCATTGTGTTAATAGATTGGTTATTTGACATAAAATTGGGGGGAAATTGCCAGTGAAAATTGCAGAAAGGTTGGGCGTAAGAGTGATGCCTAGGTAGGAGATGTGAGCAGAGGACCATGAAAAAGGGAGAGATGCTTGTGCTTGTTGTACTATGAGGGGGTTAAAGATATATTTAATGCTATGGATTTTTGAGGATTAACGGTTAGACGAGAGATGTGGGCAAAGCGATCAAGTATACTAATAAGGTTAGAAGCAGAAATGTGCAGAGAGGACATAAAGATTAGGATGTCATCGGCGAATAGACAAAGTTTATGATGGTGGCCGGATAATTCAAGACCTTTAATGGAGGGGTCAGAGCGAATTGATTGGGCAAGGGTTTCAATAAGTAGGGCAAATAAGAGAGGGGAAAGTGGGCAACCCTGGAGAGTGCCTCTACAAATATGAAATGAGCTTGATTTATAACCTGCATATTTTACATAAGCTCTAGGTTTATTATATAATGAAGAAATCCAGCTAAGAGATTATTTCTGTTAAAGTTTCAGGTTGAAAAGAAGGTCCATTAAGAAGGGAGTTGAGGGCATTGGTTAATAATGGAACAAGAATATGGGCAAATTTCTTATAATATAGGGCTGAAAAGCCATCTGGGCCTGGACGTTTTTTCAATTTAAGGGAGTTAATAGCTATCATAATTTCATTAGAGGTAATGGGATTTTCAAGACAATCGAGTTGTGCTAAGGGAATAATTGGAAGTGTTATATGTGAGAAAAAGGAATCTGCTGAAGCGTTATCTAAAGGGCCTTCCTTTTTGTATAGGGAAGCAAGATGTCTTTGGAAGGTGTGGAGGATCTTTACAGGATTACTAATGTATGAATCGAGAGATAATTTCAGTTGTATCAGTTTAGAAGGGCGATTTAACTTTTTAAGGCCTCGAGCTAGAAGCGTGTCAGGTTTGTTGGCTTTGAGGTAAAATGTATGTCTAGATTTACATAACATTTTCTCTGCAGATTCTGTCAAGGTCAAGACATGCTTTATCAAGTTGAAGTTTATTCGCAGGGGTAGGATTGAATTGAAAAAGCGTATTGGAGGAATTCAATTCTATTTCCAGCTTTTGCTGTAGCTGACTTTTTTTTTTTTTTTAAGAAAGGAGGCTTGTCTAATACATACACGGCAGAGTACAGGTTCATTTGCTTCCCAAAGGGACAATGGGGAAATATCAGGAGTTGTGTTGTTGGCCAAATAATCTTTTAGAGCTAATTCTAGATCTGAAGAATGGGATGGATGGGATAGCACAGAATCATTAATATGCCTCGTGGGGTCATGTATTTTAGTAATTAAAGAGGTAAAAGTAGTTAATACAGCACAATGGTCAGTCCATGTAAAAGGAATAATAGATGAGACAATGAGTTCAGGAGTTATGCCTATAGTTATCAGAATATGATCTATTTGGGAGAATGATTTATGAGGATGAGAATAATAAGTGAATTGGCGTTTCAGAGGGTTAAACGCCAAGAGTTTAACAAGGAGTATTTCTGAAGTAACTGTTGGAATGTACAATTACGAGGACTAGAAGCAATGGGAATTGGGGATTTGTCCAAAAAAGGATAAAGGACTTAATTCGAATCTCCACAAATTAAGTGTGCCCTTTTTATGAGTTTCAACCATCTGTAGTAAGTGGGAAAGGAAAGAGGTTGGCGTTTTATTTGGGACATAATAAGACACAACTGTAATTAGTGTATCAAATAAATACCCTGTGAGTAAGAGATATTGTCCTTCAGGGTCCTTTATCTCTGTCAGAAGGGAAAATGGCGTAGTGCGATGGAATGCTATCAACACTCCTCTCTGTTTTGTATTAGCAGAGGCTGTAAAAAGCTGAGGGTATAAAGAGCCAAAGTATTTAGGGGTCTCTGTTGTAGTAAAATGGGTTTCTTGGAGACATACGACATGCACTTTAGTGGATGCCAAGGAGCTTTGGAAAGCTTTTGTGGGATATTGAGGCCTTGACCATTTAGAGTAAGTGCATTCAAGGAGGCCATAGGTAAATTATGAAGAAAACATGATTATATATTGCATTCATGGATGTTGTAGCCATAGATACCCCAGGGAGGGGCAGGGACCAAAGGAGGGGGTAGAGAAAAAGTTAAGAGAAGAAGGAAAAAAGCAAGAACACTAGATAGATTGCACAAATAGGAATAAAAAAAAAAAGAAATGCAGTGTGCTGAGTGCGTGAAAAACACGAGCTCAGAGGCCAAGTATTTATCAGAGGAGGCCTTCCAAGAAAAAGATTGGAGGAGAGTCCGAGGATAGAAAAAAAATGGGGGGAATCTTGACAAACCCTTAAAGTGGAAGTAAACCCCCCTATCGTTTTCAGCCAAGGAAGCTGCCATCTTTGCCTCTGTTTAATCTTCAACTGCCACGGTGCTGCACATGTGATCCGTTATGACACCAGCCTTTGGATGGTTTGACTGTTTGGTTGAGAGCACAGCCAATGTGCAGTTAGCATTCCCGGCATGCCTTTTTTTTTTAAAAACTGTTAAATCGATGGGTTTACTTCCGCTTTAAGACTACAGCAGCTTTGGATTAAATATGGGGAGAGTGATGTACTTGGACATCCAAGATTGGCGATAAAATATAGTGAGTAAGGGGAGGGGGAAAAAAACAAAACAAAAACAGCTTCCATTTGTGAGCTAGATAAATAGTCTTAATAGTAAACAGATAGAATAAATATAAACCATTGCAAGTTCCATATTTAAAAGAGCTTCTGGAACAACCACAAAAGTATATATATGTAAATTAAAGCGGAGCTCCACCCAAAAGTGGAACTTCCACTCATCAGATTCCTCTCCCCCTCCAGTGTCACAATTGGCACCTTTTGGGGAGGAGGGGGGACAGGATACCTGTCTTTGACAGGTATCCTTTCCCACTTCCGGGAGTCCGGCCGCGGCCGTGACGTCACTGCGGGGCTCCCTCCTCTCCCTCCCCCGGCCACTAGGCTAATAGGAGAGAGGAGCGGGGCCTCGCGCATGCGCAGTAGGGTTCCCGGCGTGAAGCCGAAAGGCTACATTGCCGGGTTACCTTAACAGCAATGTCGGCAGCAGCACCCGACAGCTGATGGAAACATCAGCTGCGGTGCCAACATTGAGGGACTGCAGGACAGGTAAGTGTCCATTTATTAAAAGCCAGCAGCTGCAGTATGTGTAGCTTCTGGCTTTTTTTTTTTTTCGGAACACCACATTAAGTAATTAGGGTTGCTATCAAGTCCACTAGTAACAATAACATGAAATGGATAAAGACTCCCGATAGCATTAAAAACAGAACATGACGCATGAAAAAATAATATTGGGTACGATGGGCCTACGATGGGCCTAGTGGGCTTATCAGTCCCAAAAATTAAGAGGGAGGGGGAGGTGTATAGGTAAAACACAGAGTGTAAATATCCTGTATAGCTGTGTTAAATGGGATAAAGAATAAAATAAAACTCTGGTAAACAGTAGCAGCCCGGTTAAGTGCAACAAGATGTATTGAGAGCAGTTGTTATTAAGTAGTCAAAAAAAGTCATGACATCAATGAAGTAAAAAGAAATAACTTCAAGCAGAGTGATAGGCAATCAATCCATAGTGTCCACAGGTTCTTTATCAGAACTAAAGTGACATTGTTGGCCTCTGTCATTTTTGGTGCTTGTGGAGAGCAAGAGGCAGTGCGCTGGCGAACACCAGTAGGTCTCTCCAAGAGATGTAAATCCTGTAAGGTGTTTTCCAATTCATCTGAAGATTGGTAGGTATATTTGGTACCATGATAGTTAAAAGGGTATCTGATGTTGCTGTAAAATTTTAAGAAGGGGTTTTAAAGCGCACCGCTTGGCCACTGTAATTGGGAAAAGATCTGCGAAGAGCTGGTAAGGGTGCCCTGAAAAATAAGAGAATCCTTTCCTCGCACTGCAGCCAAAAGTTGCTCTTTGGTGCGAAAAAAATTAAATTTCGCAATTAGATCACGAGGTGTACCTTCAGATTTGCATGCTACTAAAGCTCTGTGGATCCTATCCATGTCCAAACATTCAATTGGGATTGACAGCTGTAGCTCCTGGAACAAGGCAGTCATAGTGGCCTGAAGATCTACAATTACCTCAGGAATCCCATGGATATGGATATTAGAGCAACATGCTCTATTTTCAAAGTCCTCTAACGCATTTTCAGTATGATATTTTCTTCTTTGAGATTCTCCAATTCACTAACATGGGATTGTACATTAATTTCTGTCATCTACTCTGTTTTCTAGGTCAGAAGTGCACTGGCCTAGCTCACGGATTTCTCTAGTAAGACTTTCTGTGATATGATGAGATGTCTGCCTCAGAGCTTTCTGTAACATCCTTTCAATATGTTTAATTATATTTGGATGTAAGGAGTCAACTTGTTTCACCTGAGAGGTGGTGGTGTATTTACTGTCAGACTCCTCATATTTTTCCTCAGGCAGCTGTCTCTGATAATATCAGTACAGGATGAGCCTGTATGAGGAGAAGTAGGCGGCGCCAATTTATGTGAAGCCCTGGGCTGGACGTCTTTGGAATTTTTAGCCATATTTTTATAGCGGGCAGCACCATGGACCAGCTCCGCGCATGCGCCCCACTGATTGGTTTCTATGCACAGCTGCACCAGATTTTGCACTCTCCATTTTTAGCAAATCAACCACAGTGAACGTGGTACATCAAACAACCGTCTTTTATCTGGGGATCAAAACCACCCATATATAAATATACCACCTTGACCAGGCCTGTGGATGGGGGGGGGGGGGGGGTTGGCCCTTCCTGATTGTTATAAATATTTCCTGGCTGTCCAGCTGGTGACTGTCCATTGGTGGCTTCTGCTATAGTGCTGGAGGCAGCAATTGTCAAATCTATGGAGGCCTTACAGGGACTGTTGTTTAGGGGGGAAAAGTCCCCATACCACCTCACTCGTTCCATGTGCACCACCATACAAGTGTGGAAATGAGTGAAGCTCTGCAGACGTCCCAGCCAAATTCTTATTCTCCACATACACCATTGTGGTTGAATCCCAATCTCCCACACTTCTACACCATCCCAGATCCACAGGCTTGGGCCAAACACAAAATTGTGAACCTGGAACATATTATCACTAACATAGAGCTGTCCTCTTTTCATACTCTACAGGCAAAATTTAATGTACATGCTCATGCATATTTTAGATACCTCCAGATTGCCCATGCCTTCTGGTGCCAATTTCTGGGTCAACCGGTAACTTTATCATACTCAGAATTGGAATATACCCTCCGAGTAAAGGATCTGGGGAAACCCACGTCCCAACTTTATGGCTACCTACTCGTGGCTGCTAGTCCTGAGTTGTCCTCCCTCTGCAGGAAATGGGAGGGGGACATCCCGGAATTAGGCTGCTTACATGAGATAGAAAAGATTTTGGACAAATAATAGGTATTGCAGAGGGCTAACAGCTTACAACAGCGTTTTTGCGCCCTTCTTAGCTGACTTCCGGTCCGCGGCGCTGACTTCCGGTCCGGGTTTGTTTACATCCGGTTTGTGCGTACCTACGCGTTACGTCACGCTACGCCCCTCGTGACTTTTTTGACCTTGAAAACAAATTTAATAAGGTTTGGGCATGTTGGCTTGACGATTCCATAACAGCAGGCGGTAATCAGGCCTGTGATAGTTAAGAATACTCACTGACCGCACACTTAGTCCTGAGGTAACTACCTTAATTTATTCTGATTTCCCATGTTTGAGCATAGTTAATCCTGAACTGAACCCTCTCCCCACATTGGGGCAGTAGTTTAGTAGATTGTTTTTTGTTTAGGTCCTAAGATACATGTTGCTGTACGACACTGTGACCTGTTGGTCTTGCCCCTGCGTGGGCTATAGCTGTATGTACAATCTGGAATTTAATAAAAAATATTAACAATAAAAAATAAAAAGAATGGAGATTACCGTATATACTCGAGTATAAGCCGAGTTTTTCAGCACATTTTATTGTGCTGAAAGTGCCCCCCTCGGCTTATACTCGAGTCAATCACTTTTCTGCAGCAAATTACATTTTCCGACCCGACCCGTATCTCGGGGCCTCTTAGTGCTAGGAACCCCAAATTTGGTATGCAAACTCACAACATATGGCACTACATATCCAAAGATGGGGTTCCTAGCACTAAGTGGCCCCGAGATACGGGGCCCCAAAGTCGGTTCAGAGAATGTAATTCCCTTCTGCAGAAAAGTGCTTGACATTTTCTGAACCGACTTTGGGGCCCCGTACCTCTGGGTCACTTGGTAATAGGAACCCCATATTTGGATATGTTATAGTGCCATATGTTGTGAGTTTGCATACCAAATTTGGTTCCTAGCACTAAGTGGCCCCAAGATACGGGCCCCAAAGTCGGTCAACTGTGTCCATCTGCAGCACTGTTATTACAGGACCCTTTGGGTCCAGATCGGCTGCAGATCGGGGGCATCTAGGAACCCTTTACTACCAAGTTTGAAGTTTGGGGGACTGATGGCAGTAAATGGGCACAGTGAGGCATGCAAATGGGCACAGTGAGGCTGCAAATGGGCATTGTTGACCCTCTTTTCCACTTACAGTAGCTGCGCATTTCTCACCCTAGGCTTATACTCAAGTCAATAAGTTTTTTTTTATTTTTTTTGTGGTAAAATTAGGTGCCTCGGCTTATATTCGGGTCGGCCTATACTCGAGTATATACGGTAATTCTATTTTATATGGCAGCAGCTTTTTACAGTACTAGTTTGAATGTCTTAAAACAAGAGGTTGATAAAGCAAGGTTCTCTACCCTTGCTGAATACTGGCAATAGAACAAATTATGTTGCGCTAAAGTGCTATTGTGCATCAATTGTGCATCAATTGTGCTATTGTGCATCGATTAAATGAATAAAACCAATATGTGGAAAGATAGGATAAACATAAACTATATTCAAAAATGAAATGAATAAAATTGTACGTATATAATAAAAAAAATATCCAAGTGTGAAAAAAAAAAATTAAAAACACGTGAATAAATGATCGTGAATATGTGATGAGTGATCCTGTGAAGGATAAAACCGTGACAAAGTTTAAAACGGGCAACATTAAAACATAGTTGTTTAGAAATATATAAATAACAGTTGGTGATTGGTGAAGGGCAACCAAACTATACACGTGTGTGTATAGCAGTGAAGTCCATAAACGGGTGACAATATTGCTTGTGATCAACCGGTGACACTGTATAGTGTATGGTCTGAGTGAAGTGATTGTGGTCCTTGTCGTCATCAATGTCAGACACCCCAAATGAAGTCTTAGAGGACGAAACGCGTCGGGTGGACTACAGCAACAGCATTACGCCATTCTAAAACCCATTACAAGCCTTTTTTTATCTACGGAAATGTGAGTGTTTTTATTCTGTTTTTACAACAATAAAACAACCTTACGTTATTACACCATGCAAGTTTCTCTCTTATCATGATTCAACATACATGAAATACGTGTGACCACTTGGAGTATTGACGCTCATCCCCTACCCGTTGTCCATCTTCCCACGTACACCAACGCCATATTGAGCTATACCTTGGAGCCAGTCCGTGGAGCAGGGACCCGGTAACCCTCCATTTAAAGCCTATCACGACTTGCGAGGCGTACGCCTTCCCAAGTCTGTGATATCTGGTAAGCCTTATTCCAATAAGCGTTGATGACGACAAGGACCACAATCACTTCACTCAGAACATTATACAGTGTCACCGGTTGATCACAAGCAATATTGTCACCCGTTTATGGACTTTACTGCTATACACACACGTGTATAGTTTGGTTGCCCTTCACCAATCACCAACTTGTTATTTATATATTTCTAAATAACTATGTTTTACTGTTGACCGTTTTAAACGTTGTCACGGTTTTATCCTTCATAGGATCACTCATCACATATTCACGATCATTTATTCACGTGTTTTTTATTTTTAAATTTTTTCACACTTGGATATATCCTCACAATTGATGCACAATAGCACTTTAGCGCAACATACATTCTTTTTTCATTTTATCTTAAACCGTTAGTTTTTCGGTAATGTTTGCAGCTTTTCTATCTTTCTACCCACAGCGCAGTATTACCCCCCCCCCCCCCCCCCCCATTTTTTCAATAGAACTAATTTATTTCCGAAACACAAAAAAACAACTTTTTGTTTCCAGCAAGATTTTTCACTGTTGCAGGTATTGTGCTGAATTTGCAGAGGGAGACTGCTGGGAGGTAGCAACTATATAAATAAGAACACTTTAATTAACCCCATGGCCTGGACAAGGGGTGGGCAAGAGGGATGGCTGCCCTGGGCACTGTGGTATCATTTGAGGTGGGGGGCACCATGTGGAGATTGAGGGGGAGGGGGTTTCTGCTGGAAGGAGGAATTTGGGAGGCAGCAGGGTGTTAGAATTGTTCTAGAAGGGTCTATTTGGGGGGTTTTGTGCTAGGAGGATATTTTTGTGGGGGATTCGTCCTAGTAAGTATGATTGGGGGGGTGCTTGTGCTAGGAGGGGGGAAGTGGGGGGATGTGCACTTGGAGGGGACATTTGAGGGGTGGAGGATTTGTGCTAGTAGGGGTGATTTTATTTGGGGGGGTTTGGGGGATGGAGGGGGCAGAGATTTGTGTTGGGGGGGAATATTTCATCAGGGGTGTGGATTTGTCCTGGGAGGAGGGAACATTTATGCATAAGGGGTACTCATGCAGATTAGTGCCCAATTTTTTTGCTGATACATAATGCTCATACATCCTGGGGTGGGGTTTGGCATGTTTGCCCTGGGTTCTAGTCCAAGCACTGATTAACCATTGCCAGGTACATTTGTTTATGTTTGTTTTTCGCCATTTTCCCTTTGCCTCAGAGATTGTGTTTTTTTTTTGTTTTTTTTTTAATATTCTGCTAAAACTTTTGTGAATCAGTACTGCTTGGACCTTGAAGAAGGGGACATACCCTGAAAGCTTGTCCCTAAAAGTTGTATGTTAGTGCAAATAAAAAAAGTATCATGGACAGTACTCAATTTTCTCTTCCTTTTAAATAATATACTGTATGTGTTACGTTGGAAATTCTACCCTGAATTCTGACATCTGAAGGCCTATTAGCTCATTTAGTATTTTTTCTTTTGTTATTTATTTATTCATTTATTACAGGTATTTAGTCAGGTGGTGATGCTGCAGCATCCTTGAACAAAACATCATTGTCACTGTTCGCTTGCAGGTGCGCTTGAATGAGCACATAACAAATATCCTAACGGGGTTTCCGAAACATTCAGTTTCAAAACATTATTTACTCCATCATAAAAAAGACCCCGCAAAAACTTTGTTTTTAGGGATTGACAAATTCAAGCCACATTGGCGTGGTAGTTCCATAGTCAGGGAGATTTCCAGATCAGAAATGGGGTGGATACATCGGCTTAAATGTTACACCCCCTTTGGGCTGAACATTGAAACCGATGTAAATGCCTTTATAGATAACTCCTGAAGGCCCTTAACCATTTTTAGACTGTATTTAATGTATTGTTTTATTGCTTTTTATCGGTTGACTCAATCTGAGATGCGGGTCAATGTGACGAGCGATTAGGATGAATTATGTAGTTGGATTATTTCACATTATTACACCTACTCCCATGTAGGTCCATCCGACCCAGATGTATTTTCTACGTTCATGCTATAGAGCCTATGAACATTTACACTTTGTTATATCATATTACATTTTACTACATTTTTTCCATATATTATCACTTTGCGATTATTCACTTTTTTTTGAATAGATATAAGTCGTTATATCACTTTATCTGATAGAATCACTTTTTGCCACACACTAATGTCCTCAATGGGACAGTTTTTACGTACTACACACTTACACCACTTATTTGGGTCTGTGTAAGTATCCAATATTAGTATTAGCACTTGTTATCACACATAAGGGGAGATACTTCCGGTCCTAGCAGTTTTGTTCCTGCAGGGTCGTTCATCCCCTTTTGAAATCTTTTACAAATAACCTTAAAATATTTTTCTAAGTGTGCCCACACTTTATTTTATTTTATTTTATTTTCATCTTTTCATTTTTTTGCCATATTTGCCCAAACGTGTTCATAGACGTAATTTGGCCTTCTAGTTTATCCATTATGAAAAATACCCAATCAAGGGATGGCTGTCCTTATAGACGTCCGCCCGTATTGATTGCTGATGTTGCCCATATCTAAGATGGCGGTTTGAGTCACGTTACCGCATCCCAGAGTGAGGCCTGGCTATTTAATGGTGGTGCGTTGCTGCGTCGCCCGTTCCCCATTGATGACGACAGTTGTGTCGAAACTGGTCTGGGAAGGCGCGCAGTGACGTCACCACGCTCGGGAGGACGGGCTACAAGATCCGACCGGCCGGCGGACTTGTTGTATGCTCCGATTTTAAATGTAAGTTTACTATTTTGTTTTTAATAAATTTTCGATACCGATTCACACTATGGGTGGCCCTTCTCTTCTTCCACAAATGGTACACTTCTGAGTCTACATCTTGAGGATCGGGAGGAGCCTGGGACATTCGATATATACAAACATTGCCGAGGATTTTATGACCCCAATCCCTGGACATCTACAGCTGACTGTATTATCACAGAGCTTTATATGCTCTGCCTTCCGGTAAGGGCATAGTACAAGTGGTGGAGGGACCTCATATCACCTATTGCATAACTTCACTGCGGTGCCGATGTTCATATGATTTTGGATGTGGACATTGTTTTAGTCTATTATTGATCTACTCCGAGCTACCTCGAACTATGAATTCATAATTATATAGCTAGGCTTGGACTCATAATTATAGACTGGTTATGGGGATTTTTTGATTTTATTCCTGTTTTTGGTGTTATCTGGCGCTGCTTCCTTTTTCTTTATTTCTTATGCATAAAGGGTACTCATGCAGATTAGTGCCCAATTTTTTTGCTGATACATAATGCTCATACATCCTGGGGTGGGGTTTGGCATGTTTGCCCTGGGTTCTAGTCCAAGCACTGATTAACCATCGCCAGGTACATTTGTTTATGTTTGTTTTTCGCCATTTTCCCTTTGCCTCAGAGATTGTGTTTTTTTGTTTTGTTTTTTTTTTTATATTCTGCTAAAACTTTTGTGAATCAGTACTGCTTGGACCTTGAAGAAGGGGACATACCCTGAAAGCTTGTCCCTAAAAGTTGTATGTTAGTGCAAATAAAAAAAGTATCATGGACAGTACTCAATTTTCTCTTCCTTTTAAGTAATATACTGTATGTGTTACGTTGGAAATTCTACCCTGAATTCTGACATCTGAAGGCCTATTAGCTCATTTAGTATTTTTTCTTTTGTTATTTATTTATTCATTTATTACAGGTATTTAGTCAGGTGGTGATGCTGCAGCATCCTTGAACAAAACATCATTGTCACTGTTCGCACCAAGTGTACTGGCTGAAATTACTGGGCGATGCAGTGATGTCTGCCTCATCCCACTCAGCATTGCCTAGCCTGTCTCAACTGTATGCAAATAAAGAAAAGAATGATGGGTCATGTAGTTTACCTAGGGCTTTCAGATACAATGAGGATACCCTTAAGCTGGCTACACATTATACAATTTCCTTGTACAATTTTCTTATAGATGTTTTAAAACCATATTATATGAGGTCAAACCTAAACACTTTCATGTTGTATGCAATCAGGTAGGCCCTTGCACTACATAGTTGAAGGTAAATCTAAAGAAAATTTTACAAAAAATATTGTATAATGTGTAGCCAGCTTTAGACTGGTGTTGGGGTTAGGAGAACAGCTGGCAACATTAAGCTTTGATTTAATAATAATTTTAATAATATTTGTCAATAATTATGCAGTACTTGAGGCATATGATTAAGTATTTGCAATGGTTACTTAAGCCTTTTAGTTGTACTTAAATAAGTAAGGTAGGTAAGGGTCCACCCGAAACTAAGTTCCAAGTTATAAGTGGATTTACCATTCAAAATAAAAAATGAATGCCTAGAACCATTCTCTTTTTTCCATGTGGGGTCATAGCACAGTATGACAGTACACTGGGCCAGCTTGTTACTACTGTGAGTTTAGCTCTCCATTTGCAGAAGTAGGTGCTGCATGCTGTCTTTCATTATGAAAACAAAGGGCAAGCAGAAGACAGATGGAAGCAAAGGTTAGACAGCTGAAAAAACAATGTTTTATTTATGCAGTAACACAGGTGATCCAGAGGAGGAAGTACTAAATTCTGGCATTCAGATGCCGCCACTGACGGTGGAGGAGTATGCCCAGGAGGAATGTGCTGGGGGAGGACAGCTGGCTTTGGAATCATCAACTTATTCATAAGGGAATTTTCTCAAAAGAATCTCAGGGGTATTTTAATGATCATTGAACTTCCTACTACAAATCTTTTTTGTGCTTGTTGGTATTCCAGACATACCTTACCCTTTCACCCCATGGTGATCTTTTAATCCCCTATGTGTATGGGGAGTTTTTCCTGCACTTAAAGTGTTAATTAAGCTTCCATATGTATTCAGTTGTTGAAGCAACCAGAGCATTAGGTGCTTTGCTTTTACTGCACTTGGTGGTGCAGAATGTTATTTCAGGCGTGAAGAACATGTGACAAAGAATTTCCTAACAGCACTCTGAACAGTGATTTTTACCAAGAGACTGTTGGACTAATAGAGCAGTGAAAAGGGCAATGATTAGTGCAGTGGCCGATAGCAACCAATCTGAAATTATTATTATTATACAGGAAATCATAGTAATGATTTACTAAAGACAAACAGGCTGTTCACTTTGCAAGGGAAGTTGCAATTTGCAAGGGGATTTTGCAAGGGGATTTTACCCAGAGCTTAGTAAATGTGGTAATATTTCACTTTGCAAAGAATAACCAATCACCCGCAAGGGAAAAAAACAGCATTTTGCTTGAACGTGACTGGGTGTTGAAAGTCAGCGTAGCTTAACTTCATTCACTAAGCTAAAGGGAATTTCCTTTGCAAAGTGCAACTTCTCTTACTAAGTGAACTGTCTCTTTGCCTCCCATATTTCACCCTCTGGACTAAAATCGATTATTGCTCTTCATACTCGAATAGGGCTGAATACAGCTTAATAAATATTCTAATGGGGTTTTCTCTGGTAGAATGTATAACTTTATTGTTCCTGTGTCATTAGTGCATGATAACAATGTTCAACAAAGGATGGCACATCTTTAATATGTCTTGTGTCATGCTTTAAGGCACACTAATGAAAAGTTAGTGCATTGATTGTAAGCTCCTTGCAGGCAGGGACTGATGTAAATGTATAATATATATGTAAAGCGCTGTGTAAATTGACGGCGCTATACAAGTACCTGTAATAAATAAATAATACATTTAGCCCCAAGAGTCATATGCTGTTTTTGGCACTAAATCATACCCCCAAAAATGTCACTAACCTTTCAAACCCCTAATCTGAACCTGTGGCGGCTGCTCCATTAGGGGCACAGTGATGCCACCCCCCTAATCCATGCACCCAGCCCCTAATCTACATGCAGGGTACCGGACGCATGGATTTCAATGTTTTTTCTTTTTTTTGAAGCACATGATTAGAGCCTGAGGCTCTAATTGGCTTAAAAAAAGGGTGGGCTTGGGGCGCAGAGCACTGCGCCCTGAGCCCCCTAAGTTATGTGACAATAGCAAATTAATATTCACTATTGCCTTCCTGCTTCTCCTCCCAGCCAATCAGGAAGCGGGTGTTAAGATCCGATTGTCTGAGAGGAGAAGCGACCGTATTGGCCACTGAGGAGGAAGCCGCCGAGGAGGAGGAGACACAGGGGGAAGCCGAAGCTGTCCGCGACCTAGATGGGGTGATGGGGTAAGTGCAGGGCTGATGGGTGGACGGGCGAGAGACGGGGGTGGTGTTTGGTTTACCGAACCAAGGGCCCGGGGGGTTTGATTGATGGACTGACTGACCATCTGAATGGGGGGGTTGGGGTGGCGGGTGCTTTGTTTGCCACCGCCGCCCCCAAAAGGAAATGGAGCAAAGCCCCCACTGATCTGAACCAAACATTGCTTGTCATTTAAACCCTGAACAAATTTCTTTAGCCCAGTTGTTCTCCCAATGTCACCATTAAATAAAATGTTCCTAATTTCCCTCAGTATAGCTACCTCTGGTCTTAAGTGACATCTGCTGAAGTCTCAGTGGCTACTGTGTCCCTTCCTGTAGCCCCTGCTGGCCCCAGCAAAAGACTAGATCTAGTAGCTGATAAGAACTAGAGGTTTTTAACAGATGCTCAACAAGAGACAACCCATTAAAGCCATATAACAATGACTATATAAGGAAAGATATTAATAACATAAATATATTTATAATACAATGTCCAGACCTGTACGTTGCATCATCTTAATAGGCCTGCAATCAGGGCTGGGCTCAGCCCTTCCTTCTCTGAGCTGGCCTCTCAAGTGTCGGCTAATTGCCAGCTCCTATCTCTCCACAGTTACTCAGCTGTTGCTGATATCCTGCTCATCAGTCCTGCCTACTTAAGCCATCCAGTCCAGAGGAGCTCTGCCTTCGCCTTAGTCAACATCACAGAGACGCTCTCCTACATTCCTGTTAAAAGACTTGCTTGACTGACATCCCTTCTGGCTCCAGATCCTGCTTGCTGTTTTACTACGCTCATCTCCGGCTCCCTGACATTTGGCTTGTCTGACTATACGTTCCGGTTTCTGAACTCTGGCTATGTTTTGTCTACTTTTGTTAAATTAAATTTTATTATTAAACAAGTGTGATTTAACTGTACTTCTGTCTCCGTCTGATTTCATGGTTTTTGACACCTGCAGACCTAAATAACCACTAGCTGCTAACGAATCTCTGCCAGGATTATATGGGCTTGTGGCTGTAGATAAAGTTATTCAATTATCACCTCACTAACCATCACAGTCATTACAGACCTTGTAACTGTAATCCAGCAGAGACAAAGAGGTCTTTGCAAACTGAGGTTCCACATTGTCTGTTATGACGACTCATTTTCTTAGATTAGATGAAATATGCTTCATCTCTCATAAGATCCAAAATTTAGGTTGTAGACAGATGGTAGAAACGGCTGGTCCATATAACCCACGGCTAATTCAAGAGGCAAGAACATTACCCGCACCAGGCAAGGTACCACCTAAAAAGGTTACTAACCAAAGAGAAAGAGTCCATCGGACAGCTTTCCTATAGATTAACTAGCATAAACATGGTAATTTGTCTGGAGCATCTCTGAAAACACGGTGGTCACTGGATCACCTGTATGGTCCCATGAACAGGATAAAAGAGTACCCTCAATCAGTAAAGTTTTTTCAGTTTTTATTCCTTTTTATTTACTAACAAATAGCCAATGTTTCTTAATAAATTAATAGATTAATAAAAGCAAAAATTAATGAGTGGCCTTCTGGATACCAAGATAAGAATTCAAAACTTCTATAAAGATTCTAAGCTTGAGGAATCTCAAAAGTGTAGGAGTCATCTAGCTGCTACATAACCCTTGGAGTACACCAGATTGTGTGCAAGATAACTGTTTCATAGCCTTGTGTTGCATTCCCAAGGCAAGCCCTCTCCTCATTGTACCACAGACTGCTTTTCAGGGGGTCGGCAAGCACTACTTCATTTGTAAACCTAACCTTAGGGTGTCTCCACTTGAGGAGCAACAGAGAAGCATTAATGTCCTGGTTGGAAGCACTTTATTATCAAACCCACCCTTCCATTTAACCAAGGTTCCAGCTCTCTTATTTACCTACAGGTTGAGGCAATATCCTGTTTGGAGAGGGCAATTTCTCATATCCCCTACTTCCTCATAAGAGGGCTACACTTGTTAATCAGCAGCTGGCCACACCTATTCCAGCCCATTTTTTCCTGTTGCTGAAACCCTGACCACTGTTTCCTCTGTTGCTGAAACCCTCCCACTGTGATCTGCAGTGTCTGGAAAGGGGGAGCATGTGAGGCGCAAAAAAATGAGGATTTGGATCAGCTAGGGAAGAGAAAAAAAAACTTTCCTTTACTTTATTAGGCTTGCACATCACATAGTAAGTGGACTTTCGATTTCTTTAGACTGTCATACAGGAGCCTTTATTTGTACTTTAAAAGTTACCTTTGATGTACTTTACATTTATAATCAAGCAACCTTCATTCTTATTCCCCTCCCTAGTTTTATACTTACCTGTCTCTGATCCAGCAGTCCAATATCTACCTGGGCCAGGGCAGCGTATTCACTCTGCAATCCTATTGATGCCTATGGCCTTGAAAGTCCATAGAAAGGGATTTCAGAGTGCTTCTGTGAGCATAGCCGAAAATATTTTCGACATGCAGCAAACATAAACCACAGGTAAATATGGCACTATAAGTGCCTGATCACACTCTCATGCGTAACGTATCAGCACTACATAAATGTAGAAACTAAAAAATATATATAAAATATGGTATACATCTACATTATTTTTCTTGCTAGACTTGCAGTTCTATACATATTTGGGCTGTACACTCAAAAATAATGGTCTACAGCTTAAATAAAGAATTTAACCAAAATATTCCATCTACTTTTCTATTCAAGAGCAATATACACAGCATAAAATACATAAACATGCAGTACCGCAGTAACTTATAAAATTACCTATGGTCATATGCTCCATTAAGAACATACTTAGACATTTATGTACTGCTAATTAATAAAAATAAAAAGGCACTTATGTGTGAATTACAGTTAATTTAGCATGCAGTGCAATGTAAAGGTCAGACACAATGAACCCATATCTCGGGTTTTCACCATTAAATTACTTTGGCACTGCTACTTTGCTTCCTTTATAGTAAGAGTGGGTACAAGGCTGGAGCTACACAGTGGCCTAATTATTTTGGTGAGCGGAAGATTGAAAGCATTCACTGATGGCTCTACTCCTCTGTGCATGACTTGGAAACATATCAAGCCCTGAAACAGGGAAAGATGATGCAGAGGCAGGAAATGATGATTAGCAATGGGAGCCTTTTTAGAACGTTAAAGTTTGTATTGGATAATTAGAAAAAAGTCAGGAAATAATCATCTGTTAGAGCCCCAATTAAGAATGTAACACAATCTGACCCGTAACTACTAGCTGGATGAGGTTTATGGTGTGTTCTTTAACTGCAGTGGTTGCAAAATAAACAGGGGCTTATTTTGGAGGCCCATCTGGCAAGTCAATAGTTAAGGTCAAAAGCGTGTTTTTTAAATGAAGCTTTCAATCACCGTTTCTTTGCACTGAAAAGACATTCTGGAAATGCAGGCGTGCTCTTAGACTAAATAATGTCCTACTGCATTTGGAAATTTGAGTTGTTTGCACGGGAACAATGCTCTGTGTAATAGAGTAGTGGAATGCTTCCTGTAGATCTGAAGGTGAGATTGTATTAGAGCAATGGCTCTCAACTTTTGTAGCTGCTTGAAACCTGTCTTACAACAAATTTCTTATCTATTTTTAAGTTTTTATTTCTATTCTTTTTTAACATACATACTTTCATACACTATTATACATCTTGCACGCATGATCAGTAACTGTGCTTCAAAAGAATAATGCAATTCATTTGTGCAAACTAAATTTCACCTATTAGCACCCTCACAATTTGATATAAATAAATTAATGTCTTGTTGATGTTGGCCTTGCATGGCAAAGCTGGTTCTATCATTCTGTGGAGAACAGCAGATGAAGGAATTATCGGGGGGGGGGGGGGGGTACTTTACTGGTGAATAGCATACATAATCCCATAACAACTCTAGCCTGAACCTAATAATGTCACGGAAACAAATTCAACTGAAAATTGGAAAGACCAGCTCTTTAAAGCGGAAGTAAACCCTGATGGGTTTTACTTTCTCTTTATTCCCCTGCAAAGTAAAAGCATAATGGGCTACTATGCATTGAATACTAGCCCATTATGTGGCACTTACCTGCAAACAAAGCCCGCGATGTCTGCGATGTCCCCAGTGGTCGCCCCTCTTCCTTCCGGACCGCAGACTCCGGCTCTGTGACTGGCCAGAGCCATGTGACATCACGGCACATGCTGGGCAAGAAATGGCACGGAGGGCCGTTTCTTCACTGCGCATGCGCCGATTACCTCATCGGCGCGCTACAAGGTAAATATCTCCTAAACGGCGCACGTTTAGGAGATATTTTCAGTATATATAGGTAAGCCTTATTATAGGCTTACCAATATGTAAACATGTCATAGGGGGGTTTACAACCACTTTAACTCTTTTGTGACCAGAGGTCAATCATGCCTAAATGCTCAGGCCAAATTTGGCACAGCATTATGTGTTAATTTCCCTGTTATTGTCAACACTATGACTATCTTGCATGCCTAAATAAATGTAATATATTTTGTTTAAAACATAAAATGCTTTCATTTAATAAAATATAAAAAATAAAAATCAGCAAAAAATATATATATATTTTTAATTATTTACTTTTTAATTATGTTGCTATTATTTTATTAGTGCAGCTGATTCTGATAGATGAGTAACAGTATTAATTGCAGGCCGAAGGTTTTACTTTAAATATGACTAAGGCCTCCAGCCTGCGTTTGATCATTTTGTCAGAGCTGACATAGTGATCACATGATCAAGAACAACTCTAATGCCGTGTACACACGATGGAAACAGTCCGATGGGAGCTTTTCATCGGATTTTCCGACCGTGTGTATGCCCAACGGTCTTTTTCTGTCGGGATTTCCGACGGACATTGAATTGAGAACCTGTTCTCAATTTTTCCAATGGAAAACCTTTCTATCAGATTTTCCGATCGTGTGTATGCAATTCCGACATGCAAAATTCTGACGCATGCTTGGAAACAATTTGACGCATGCTCGGAAGCATTAAACTTCCCTTTTATAGTGCTGTCTAACGTGTTTTATGCCGCTGTGTTATTGACCGTCGGAATTTGGTGTGATCGTGTGTAGGCAACACAGCTTGAGCGGAATTCCGTCGGAATTCCGACGGAAAAACCGTCAGAGTTTTTTCCGACGAGAATTCCGTTCGTGTATACGCGGCATAAGTGGTTTCTAATCATCTTGCTATCAATGACAGCAGAAATTGAGAGTGAGCAGCCACATAAAGTGTTGTGTACGTGCTCTCAAAGGGGAGGAAATTTATTAAGGCATCCTCGGCATAGGGCATAGTGCTGAAGAACATTAATAAAGGTAAACAAAATATTGTGGGCAGGCAGGGGTTAAAAACAATTGCCATTAAACATATGCCAAATCCCCAGTAGCTTTAAAAATCTGCACAGCCCTTAGTGCCAATGTTCCCACCAATCAATGATCCCTTTCACTAATGTTCAGAGAGCCATTAGTGATCTTTGTGAGTGGTAATAAATACCTGCAAGAATGTGCTGGGATTCAGTTTGTAGAATCCTGTTTGAAATCCACAAAACCCAAACTTGGTATTGCACCTCTTTAGGGTCTCTGGTGGGCAAATTTTGCTGTATTTTTAACCTGCAATGTTTTAAAGTGATTGTAAATGATCACCTTCTAAAACAACCCATCTAATTTAAAATAGAAATGAAAGGCAACACATTTTTGTATAGATATAAAATAGCATTATAAATACCATTTTCCCTTTTTTTTTTTAAGTGATCACATTCACTCTGTTCTCTCTGTTCTCAGCTGCATAAGAGATGGGGGAGGAGAAGCAGCAGCACACTGAGCTTCCCAGTGAATGGCTGTGCAGCGGGGGGGGGGGGGGGGTGTCAGGACAATTTTGATCATCGGAGGAGAGCAGGCTGAGTTTTCAGCACAGCTAGAGAACTGACGTGGTGTGACATGGTGTGCTCTCTTGCTTAGTGTGGTCAGTTTTTAATAGGAAAGCAAGGCAACTGGAAGGAACCAGGGATTTCACATAAAGGAAGCAACACAAAGAGAACAGGATACTTTCTCATACAAGTACATGGTACAGCAGGCACATATTAGGAATATGAAATGTTGAGGTAACAAACACTTTAAAGAACATTCTTTTTTATTGCATATTTTGATAGAGAAGTGTAGGCAACAATCTACTTTCATTTTTATTAATATCTTTAGGTGATGTGTTCTGTAGTCTGGGAGTAGTTATAGTGTGAAAATGAAAAGTTAAGTCTTCCATAAAACATATGCAAGCTTCTGATTATGTCATAACAGGAACAGGAACTGCAACTAACTTGTGAGAGTATAGAGAAAATGATACTTGTAACAACTGTGAATAGTGACATCTACAGGCCAGTACTATGAACACCACTTAATCCCCTCATAGTAGAAAATAGTATTTTTCCTCAATATTTAAAAATACAGACAACAATAATGTAAAGAATTATGTCACAAAACAATACTATGCATTTTAATAACTCAACCACCGGAAGGTTTTACCCCCTTCATAACAGGGCATTTTTTGCTTTCATGCAACACTGTACCCAAATGAAATTTGTGCAAAATGTTCACACAAAAAGAGGTTTATTTTGGTGATATTTAATCACCACTGGGTTTTTATTTTTGCCATATAAATGAAACAATACCAAAAATTTTGGAAACACGTTTTTCTTAGTTTCTGTTATGAAATTTTGCAAACAAATAATCTTTCTTCATAAATTTGGGCCACAATGTAGTCTGTTACATTTCTTTGGTAAAAATAGGCCAAATCAGTCTATATTATTTACTCTGTGTGAAAGTTATAGCGTCTACAAACTATGGAATATATACAGTATTTGAAAATTGATCAATCCTGATGTACTGACTGCCTATTTCATTTCTTCAGACCCACACATGCCAGGACAGAACAAATACCCCTCAAATTACCCTTTTTTGGAAAGTAGACAGTCCAAGATATTTAATAAGAGGCATGACGAGTTTTTGTCACAATCTTAGACACCAACTTAGGACAATTCATGACTAATCCTGTAGTAAGGTTATAGAACAGGGCCCAATTTATTTTCTGAGTTTGACCATTTGCTTTTATAGAATGTCCCGTAATTGTACTTGTACTTGGCATTCAGGACAAGCATGCTTAAACTCAGATACCGTAACAGCATTTATATTAGTAAGTGCAAAATCTTCAACATCCTCATACTGTGTACTAGGTGCTGCAAATAATGGTAAACGTGACAAACAATTAGCAGTATGATATAGAAATATTAGACATGTGCGATTAGTTTTGTACAAATCGGAAATTCGTACGAATTTTTCAAAATTCGTACATTCGTACGAATCCGAATTACGAATTTTTACGAATACGAATTCTGTACGAAATACGAAATTTTGTTTAAGAATTTCGGATCCAAATTATCCGAATCCAAACTACCAAATGACGAATTTCAACTAATATGAAAGAAATTATAGCGGATATAACGAATGATTCGAATGAATTTTAAATTCAGTATAACGAATATCGACACTCTACGAATAATAATGAATTATCCAAAAACGTATTAACGTTACATAACACAAGTCTATTGTCTATTGTTCACCAATCACTCAGAGGAAGTACAAAATAAGATATTCGTAATGATTCGTACCGATTCGTAAAGATTCGTAACGATATTAACGATTCGTAACGATTCGTACGAAATACGAATTTCGTACGAATCGTACGAATTATATTAAATTTCGTACACGAATTACGATTTTTTTTTTTATACGAAACGTAATGGAACGAAACGAAACAAATTTTTTGACGGCTCCCATGTCTACCAAATATATGCTAAGGATTCTTTCTCTACTGGATTTTCTCTACCTGATCTGCGTGGCACTGTGTAAGGACTAAACCAATCCCATAGTCTGAAGGATCTGTAATATCAATAGTAGGTACAGAAGGATCAAATAATGGACTGGACTGCTCACAACGACCTGTTAAACTGTTTTGAAGCTCTGCTAGGCAGTCTCTGACATTTCCACACAGCATTGCTCCACATCTGAGGCATGATTACATTTGGAGTACCATGAAGTAAGACCTAGGAAAGCATCTGGGCAAGATGTGTCAGCTGTCATGCTTTGCTGTGTTCCCGGCTGCCCGAGACAGAGGATCCCCAGGACCTGGATGCAGAGGGGTTTCCTGTGGTTTGTAAGCCTGCTCCAGCACCTGCACCACCACCACCAGCTGCTGCAGCCTATCTTAACATTCCACCACCTTTCAGGGATTTGCGCATTTGAGATGCTCATACCATCGATTAATTCCACTGTGTCTATCGCAAACTGAACATTTGGTGACACATTTACATGGACAGGGTGGAACTTGTTAAACCAGGTTATGACCGACCTGTCATCCATCAGATTGTCCAAAAAACACCCTATGTCAGGAGAATGGGTTAGTTTCCTGAACCCTGATATGAATGTATGAACTGTCCTATGTAGTTTTGTTTGTAAACCAGTATAAACACACTTTTAATACCTGGAAATGTTTTACATATGCTGCAGAGTTCATAACTGTGACTGACTGCTTTAAAATAAAATGTTCAGTTTTGTTCATGGTTGGCCTGTGTTGATAGGTCAGACCCGTGGTCGGGTCATCCATAAAGGGGGGGGGGGTGTAGGCAGGTGCCTACTTTTTAGGTGCACACTATGTCATGTTGTTGTATTGCACTGTATTGTAATAAAGTATGTGTAAGTGAGTTCTATGCACCAGGCTGCCCGGGGGTTCATGGTCCTGCCCCTGGTGGGCAATATATATAAGGTGAGGTAACTTTTAGAAAGGGGCTCTTCCAGATGGGAACTAGCAGGAAGCCCTGCTACAAAATGTAGCTCCTCTAGGAACACATGGCCAACCTTTTGGGGTACCCAGTCAGGGTACTGAAGCCAGAACATGGACTCTATTAGAGCGCCCCTCCTTGCTTACAAAATATGATATGGGCCGCCTGAATTAGCCTGAATCAGCCTGAGTTAGTTAGAATGAAATGGAACTGTGTCTGCTATGTACTTATTAATGCGATCTGTTAACCCTGTACTTGCAAGAACCATCAATAAATGTTCCTAAGTTACTAAGTGCCTGGTCTGAAGCCTCTCTAAAGGGGTGCATGTAAGGCACGTGTATAAAAAGAACAGGGCTTACAACATAGGAATTGGAGAATGCTACAAGAAGATCTAATTGTCGTTGTCAGTGTGTTCAGTGTGACTAGCAAGGATGATGGTGTGCTCTGATAGTGAGGGGGTTTCTGTGTGCAACTCCCTCCCTAGCATCCGGTGCCCCTGTGTATCTGGAACTGGACCCGTGTCAGGGAGCCCCTATGTATCTCGCTGTATGTCACAGGGAAGAAGTGTGAAGAAGATCCTCAAGAGTCAGTTTGATTCTAGTAGCATGTCACTTGCAGTGAGGTGACATCAAAGCTGGGCTGGAGAGTAGTATAGAGGCTCCACGGTATCCCAACAAAAGGCTGCACCATAGAAGGAAGTCTGTGTACAGTTGGTCAGGGCCAGTGCTACCACAAGGCAAACTAGGCAGCCACCTAGGGCGCACCACTGCCTAGGGCACCTGGCCACTTTTGTTCCTACTTTCTTCTCTCTGCAGCAAGCAACTAAGTCGCTTCATTCGCACATAGTGTCAGAGGCGCAGCAGCGGCGGAGGCCTGTGTCTGTGTCCCGACTCCCGAATGAATGGAAGCAAGCAAACATTCTTTGATGGGCACTGGTAGGCTGCATTTATAGGTGCTGGTAGGCTGCATTTGATGGGCACTGATGAGGCTGCATTTGATGGGCGCTGATGAGGCTGCATTTGATGGGCGCTGGTGAGGTTGCATTTATGGGCGCTGGTGGGGCTGCATTTGATGGGCGATGGTGAGGCTGAATTTGATGGGCGCTGGTGAGGCTGCATTTGATAAGCGCTGGTGAGGCTGCATTTGATGGATGCTGGTGAGGCTGCATTTGATGGGCGCGCTGATGAGGCTGCATTTGATGGGCGCTGATGAGGCTCCATTTGATGGACGCTGGTGAGGCTGCATTTGATGGGCGCTGATGAGGCTGCATTTGATGGGCGCTGGTGAGGCGGCATTTTATGGGCTCTGATGAGGCTGCATTTGATGGGTGCTGGTGGGCTGCATTTTAGAGGGCGCTTCATGAAAAGAGTGGGGTATACATGGGCATGGAAAAGGGGGTGGAGCCGGGGGGCAGCAAAATGAGGTCTCGCCTAGTGTGTCAAAAATCCTTGCACCAGCCCTGCAGTTAGTCAAACATAAATTTGCTGTGAAATGAATAAGACACGAAGAGATAATTGTCCCATGAGGTGTGCTTGCTTGTAAGGTGGAGGGCCACCTTAATGTAGATTCCTCATGACCGCAGCCTCTGCCTGCACTGTTGAACGTTAGCAAGCGAAGAATCTAGTGGTCCCATTTAGGGCGCCATAACCCCGCCCACAATCCCTTACAGTGTAATATCTGGATTTGGAAACATTTGGTGCACACAAAGTGGATTTATACCATTTGTGACTTTTGATAAATATATTTGGGCTTTGTTTACAGCAGCCTATGCACAAAATCGTCCTTTGTGCACCAGTGATGAGGGAAGGTGTGAAACACCTTTTTCAGCACATTACACTGTTTACTTTTTTCTTTTTTTTCTTTATTGAAGTATCACAAACTGACATTCTATGAAAGTGTATAGCCCCATACACACGCGCGGATTATCCGAGGACCAGGTCCGTCGGACCATGTCCGTCACACTTTGTCTGATGTTGGTTTTGCGTACACACGGTCAGACAAAGTTGTCGGAAAATCCGATCATTCTGAACGTGGTGACGTTTGTTGCCTACGATGGGACTACGTAGAGGCTAGTAGCCAATAGCTTTGGTCTTGTAATGTGATCTGAGCATGCGTAGCACTTTGTCCGGTCGGACAACCATACACACGATCGGATTTGGTGTGATCGGACCGTGTTGTCGGCAAATCTTTCCAGCAGGAGATAAGACTTTGTCCGTCGGACAATCCGACGTACACTGTCCGATGGTGCATACACACAGTCTGATTTTTCAACAACATTGTCTGATCGGACAGAATCCATGAAAAAGTCCGACCGTGTGTATGGGGCTTATGTGTCACAGCTGAGCTGTGGAGGAGTGACAAGTGTTGACATACAGCACAACACAAAGGGGTTGATTTACTAAAATTGGAGCACTCTGAATCTGGTGCAGCTGTGCATGGTAGCCAATCAGCTTCTAAATTCAGCTTGTTCAATTAAGCTTTGACAATAAAACCTGGAAGATGATTGGTTTCTATGCAGAGCTGCACAAGATTTTGCACTCTTCAGTTTTAGTAAATCAACCCCATTGTGATGTGAAATAAGCACATAGAAAATAATTGTTTTCGCACTGTCCTAGTGGGGACCTGCATTGTTCTTATGCAGAAAAATGCAGGTTATCGCATATAATGTGAATAAGCCCTTATAGGAGTACTAAAGTCACAGTCATTACATATTACATTTTAATAAAGAGTATTATTCAGTGAAGCAAAACACTGTATTAAAGTGTATGTAAACGATCACCCATTCAGTTCAAAATAGAAAAGAAAGGCAAAACATTTGTGTATAAATTTAAAAAAATAAAAATTCTAAGCACTTTTTTTCCTTTTTTTATAAGCTGTTCTCAGCTGCATAAGAGCTGGGGGAGGAGAAATGACAGAACACCGAGCTTCCCAGTGAATGGCTGTGGAGGAGGGGGGTGATAGGACTTATGCCGCGTACACATGGTCGGAAAATCCGACCACAAAATCCATCGGATTTTTTCCAACGGATTTTGTCCGACACTGGTGTTGCATACACATGGTCGGACAAAGTTGTCGGAAAATCCGATCATTCTGAACGTGGGGACGTTTGTTGCCTACGACGGGACTACGTAGAGGCTAGTAGCCAATAGCTTTGGTCTTGTAATTTGATCTGAGCATGCGTGGCACTTTGTCCGTCGGAATTCGCTACACACGATCGGAAAAAGTCCGATAGGACTTTGTTGTCGGAAAATTTGAGAGCAGGAGATAAAACTTTGTCCGACGGAAAATCCGACGGACAAAGCCTACACACGGTCAGAATTTCTGACAACATTGTCTGATAGGACATTTTCCGTCGGGAAATCCGACCGTGTGTACGGGGCATTAGTCTTATCATTGGAGGGGAGCAGAGTGAGTCCCCAGCACAGATAGGGAACTGACCACAGTGTGTTCTTATGCCCAGTGTGGTTAGTTTTTTATAGGAAAGCAGAGGGACTAGGATTTCACACAAAGGAACCTGTATTATTAGTTCTGCTTCCGGGTCAGTTAGGACCCTTGCACCTGATACTCCTGTTTGAGCATCTACTTTTTCAGGCGTAATTTCAAGCGTTTTTTTTTTTTTTTAAGTATTTTCGCATATATGCGTTTGCACATTTTCACACAAAGTTATTCTTGAGTTCTCGTTCTGTAAAATATGCAAATGGACATTCACGCGCACTTGTAGGCAAATGCGCTTAATTTCATGCATTTGCGCACATGAAGCATAAATTACTGACCAAAAATGCATATTTTTCTATTTATTTATTTTTACTGAACAATGCACGGTGCTTGTTTGCGTGCCTGTGTGCAAAGGCACATTACAATTAATTACAATTACAATTAATTTTAAAAAATGTAGCAAACACCGCGCTAATGAGTGCAAAAATAGTGAAATGCCCTAATATAAGAAGTAATAGGGCTAAGGGAACGACATAAAAAAGTGTATAATGGGTAGCAGCAGCAAAAAAATGTAGATACACACATTAACAAGGTTCCCCAGAAGACGTCATTGGACGAAACGGACGTAGGGAGGTTGACGCACTGACGTCATCACGTTCCGCAACGAGAGCGGGTGTTTTCTGTTAGCCGGCCGGCGTTTCCTCATAAACATTACTGTGACTGTTTTGTTCGTTCTTGATGTAAGTAGTACTTACTTTTTTATTCAAATTAAATTTTGGTTTTACACTATGGGAGCTTCCCTGTGTTTTTATGATTTCATGCCACTAAATGCTGATCGATGAGTCTGGGCTTTGGATTCGGGAGGATAAGATACTTCCATATAGACATATCCCACTGAGGCTGTCCAAGGGAATACTGAATGTATTTGGATCCATTTATGATGATTGGATTCGGTCTGGAGGTCTGAGAGTTTGGTTATACCAGGACATCGTTGAGTTGCAGGCTTAATTGAGCTTGCCTTTCGGTAAGCGCATTCTTTGAGCGGTGGTGGAGCACGTTTGTTCTTGGTTGATCACAGCACAAGTCACTATTCATTTTGATACTATTTTTGGCACTTTCATCAGACAAAGTCACTTCAATATTTTTTTCACGAACTTTTTTCCTTTGCACTTATCACATTGTTGCTTTTGGACTTTACTTTATTTTGTGGTATAGGCCACTAACCACTCCATTTGTGTAATTAGCGCGGCTTTTTTTACAATTAATTTTAGCTCAGTAAAAAAAAAAAAAAAAGCTCTGCTGCGCTTTTTCAAGCTACAGTGTGCAAGAGGCCTTAAAATGCAAAACCTTTATATTCCACACAAATGTATCTTTAAATATTTGCAAAGAAAATTCTGAATGTGCCAAACTAACAAAAAACATTTCTATATATCATAATTTAACACAGTATTTTTTGTGTTGCTGTTTATTCGATTTTTTTTTTCTGCTGCGGAGTAAGAAGTAGACACAACAAGTGGAAATACAGTCACCTTCAGCGAGTTACAAAATTGCGGCAATTACTGTGCATGTATTATGCCTTTTACAAGTAAATGTTTTCCGTGCCTTTGGCATGCAATAATTATAATCAGAAAGCTGCATAGCTAAGGTTAATAAGTGACTCCTGGAGGAAGTTAGTTCACATAATGGCAGCAATTTCTGTGCACTAAACACCAGTGCTGGGCCCTGAGTATGATGAAAAGGACATGGTAACATTTTGCAAGTTGAGCTGTGTTGCCCGGTAACTAAGCCATAGAGGACAGAAGGATGGTATTCTGACTTGAGGGCTGGAGACCTAAACACTGTACATGTAGAATGTGTAGCAAACCTTTAGTTTTTCAAGTAACTGAATTGTGTCATGCCATAGAAAATTATAATTGCCCAATATATAAACACATATAGCAAATTCAGTGAGACCTGAAATGGAGCACATGATTTCACAGTAAAAGAATGTAATTCTAGATTTCTCAAGCATTTATTGAAATGATGGATAATCTTCAAAGCCCTGGTACCCAAAGAGCCCTTGGTACTTTGTTGATAGCTACTAGTATGTCGCAACCTTTACTTAGTTATATAAAACATCCAGTTTGGAATAGTTGTTAATTAGCAATATGCAGAAGAAACAACAGCAGGGCACAGGAGTTAGTACATCAAAAAGGCATCACTTTATTGTAAAGAGCACACTTACATCTAAAAAAAGCTCTTTTCCAGTTCCAGAGGCAGTGAGCGATGGAAGGCAACACAAAGCGACAGTCTAGTTTGCCTCATAAGCAGCTACTGCGCATGAGAAAAGACCTGCCAGTGGAGTGGATAGCCGGTGCCGTCTGTGACTGTAACTCACGACACTAATAGGAGACTGAGCAACGCCAGGTAGAGGGGTGGGCTGTTACACGTTTCAGGGGCTCCATCCCCTTTGTCAAGCCAGCCTGCAAAAGGTAACAATTGTCTTTTATGCTTCAGAATTGAGTGGGAAAGAAGGGGAAGGAGAAGTTAACGAGCAGCACAGTAGCTGGAAGATTCAATGGAGCAAAGGGAAGGACTACAATAACCAGCACACAAAGATACAAATAGAGAGCAATATACATTTGCAACAATTAATCATTTTTACAAACATAAGAACAACACTGGCAAAAAATATTTCAATATACTAAATTAATAATGTCAACAGGATGTCAATACAATTAATATTAAATATATCAAACATATCATGTATACCAATATAAATAGTTAAATTAATGGATGAAATAAACAAATAAAACCAAGATAAATAATAAAATGAATGGTTGAAATGCAGCTGAGAGATCCTTCCCAGATCTTCACACAAGCTGCGGAAGAAACATTTTTGGCTGATCCTATACCCCCTTCCACCATGTTATGGACTTTATGGACTCATACCTTTGGTCTTTGGAGTGCTGAGTTTGGTATGTACTTTTCCTGTGCATAGTATTGGTTCTTTGTTGTTAATTTATTAACAATGCCGACCTTTACTCCTGCCATCATGATTGCATATAATAAGTTTGATTTTTGAAGCCTTATTGAAGTCTTATGCCTTTATCTTTTTTTTTATAGTTCTTTACTCCTGCTTGTTAAATGTTGTGACTGATTTTTTTTTCTAGAAAATGCCTTTAAAAATATAGCTTTCATATATAGCTTGCTTGGAGGGAAGCGATTAACATTTATCAAATATGTTTGTGAAATGTATGCAGCTTTAGGGGTTTTTAGTGTAGAAACATAGATTATTTATTTGTATTATATCTCTGCATTATGTGTGTGCCACTCCATCAGAAGGTGACAATGTAGTTTACAACCGAGAACACTGTCACCCTATAAAAGAAAGCGCCCAAACAAGGAACTTAAAAGACAAAACAAACAATATCAGCGCTCAGTGGGTAACATTAGGTTGGCATAGCACTGGCAGGAACCATGGATGGCAGGCAATGGTTTGAATAAAATATTCCTTATGGGTAATGTTAGTGGATTAGGACAAGTTTAATGAATAATCATCATGACATTAAAAAACAGACAAAAAATATGCATACATGTAATGTATTAAAATGGGTAAGATTAAATGAGCCTACGGTATCACTCGGGGTTCCTGGAGCAACGAGGAGCTAACGATGTCTAACGGTAAAACAGTGTAGCTAGGGGGGCGCCAATAATCCCTCTACACTGAAGGGTCCTGGCCGGAACAGTGTATCCGCTGGCTGGCATGGTCTGGATGGCGTACTGAAGAATGAAGTTGGTAGCAACGGCTACGGTCTATGCCGGACTGCTCTCCAGTCCACAAGGCAGCCTCTTATGCAGGCTGACAGGCAGATGGATGTGGAGGGGAAAGATGCAGACCATTGACACTGATGAGAGACTCTCCCTAGATGGATCCACAGTGAGCCAGTCGATGTGTCAGGGGTGTGTGTGGTGGAGCAAGGAGCTGCTGCAATCTCGAGCCAGAGAACGGGGAAAGCCGGGGAGGGATCGTACAGATGATGTAATGCCCTGGTCAGGAGGTGGTGGCCAGAAATCGGAAGTCCTCAGATGTCCTCGGGAAACCAGCGTGAATCGCAGACAAGACAGTTACCATGACGACGCGTTTCATGCGCATGCGCTTTTTCAAAGTCACGGGAACAGGCAACCCTATTGTTTAAATACCCAGGAAAGGGCGGGAAAAGGGGTCAGAGCAGAGGGGCAAAATTGATGCTGTTAACGCCTCATTGCTCAAGGTGATATTATACATATAATTAAGAAAACAGTTAAAGTGGTTGTAAACCCTTACAGACCACTTTGACCTACAGGTAAGCCTAGGCTTACCTGTAGGTCCAAGAAATATCTCCTAAACCTACACAGCTTAGGAAATACTTTCAAAAAGACAGGCACCGCTGTCTATGGTGCATGCGCCGTAGACATCAGAGCGCAGGCGCACTGAGCGTGCCGCTGCTAAAGACTATATGCCGTTAGTGGCGGCTCCTGTGCGCATGTGTGGGAGTGAGTGACCAGCCAATCACATCGCCGGAGCCACGATACCCAGAAAGAAGATGGACGCTCCGTGGAAGAGGGGACAGCGGTGACATCGCTGGCTCCTGTGTCAGGTAAGTGACACATAATCAGGGTTTACTTCCTCTTTAAAGAGTCCATAAACTTATTGTAATGTGATTCAATTTCTCATAATTGACTCAAACCACATTAAAAACCAAATAAACCATATAAAAAAACAAATGACCAAAAATTGATAATAAAGTTAAAAATGAAATAAAAATAAAAATAAAAAAATTTTAAAATAAAAATAATAATAATAAAAATACACATAGAAAAAGCACGGTGGCCAAGACCATACAGTGCTGCCAGCATTGCTGCAGAGGTTGAAGGAGTGGGGGTTCCATACGCTACGCACTGCATCAAATTTGCATGTCTGTCGTCCCAGAAGGAAGCCTCTTCTAAATATGATGCACAAGAAAGCCTGCAACAGTTTGCTGAAGACAAGCAGACTAAGGACATAGTTACATAGTTACATAGTTGGTGAGGTTGAAAAAAAAAAACACAAGTCCAACCTATGTGTGTGCTTTTATGTCAGTATTACATTGTATATCCCTGTATGTTAAGGTAATTTAGGTGCCTATCTAATATTTTTTTTTTTCAATTATCTATGCTCCCTGCTGAAATCACTGCTTGTGGAAGGGAATTCCACATTCTTACAGCTCTTATGCCCCGTACACACGGTCGGAAATTCCGACCACAAAATCCGTCTGATTTTTTCCGACGGATTTTGTCCGACACTGGTGTTGCATACACACGGTCGGACAAAGTTGTCGGAAAATCTGATCTTCCTGAACGTGGTGACGTTCGTTGCGTACAACGGGACTACGTAGAGGCTAGTAGCCAATAGCTTTGGTCTTGTAATGTGATCTGAGCATGCGTGGCACTTTGTCCGTCGGAATTCGCTACACACGATCGGAAAAAGTCTGATAGGACTTTGTTGTCGGAAAATTTGAGAGCAGGATCTCAAACTTTTTCCGTCGGAAATTCCAACGGAAAAAGTCCGATGGAGCCCACACACGGTCGGAATTTCCGACAACATGGTCCGATAGGACATTTTCCGTCGGAAAATCCGACCGTGTGTACGGGGCATTACAGTAAAGAACCCTCTACGCAGTTTAAGGTTAAACCGCTTCTCTTCTAATTTTAGTGAATGGCTACGTGTCTTTTTAATTTCCCTTTCGCGGAAATGTTTTATCCCTATTGTGGGTACAGTATTTGTACATTAAAATCATGTCCCCTCTCAAGCGTCTCATCTCCAGGGAGAATAGGTTCAATGCTCGTAACCTTTCCTCATAACTAAGGTCCTCCAGTCCCATTTTTAGCTTTGTTGCCCTTCTCTGGACTTTCTCCAATTCCAGCACATCCCTCCTGAGGACTGGTGCCCAGAACTGGACAGCATACTCCAGGTGCGGCCACACCAGGGTCTTGTAGAATGGTCCTGTGGTCTGATGAGAGCAAGGTAAATTTATTTGGTTCAGATGGTGTCAAGTGTGTGTGGCAGCAACCAGGTGAGGAGTACAGAGACAAGTGTGTCTTGTCTACAGTCAAGCATGGTGGTGGGAGTCATGGTCTGGGGCTGCATAAGCGCTGCCGATACTGGGTGCTATATTTCATTCAGGTAATCATGAATGCCAACATGTACTGTTACATACTGAAGCAGAGCATGATCCCCTCCCTTCAGAGACTGGGCCGCAGGGCAGTATTCCAACATGATAACGACCCCAAACACACCTCCAAGACGACCACTGCCTTGCTAAAGAAGCTGAGGGTAAAGGTGATGGATTGGTCAAGCATGTCTCCAGACTTAAACCCTAGTGAGCATCTGTGGGTCATCATCAAATGGAAGATGGAGGAGCGCAAGGTCTCTAACATCCACCAGCTCTGTGATGTCGTCATGGAGGAGTGGAAGAGGACTCCAGTGGCAACCTGTGAAACTATGGTGAACTCCATGCCGAGAGGGTTAAGGCAGTTCTGGAAAATAATGGTGGCCACACAAAATATTGACACTTTGGGCCCAATTTGGACATTTTCACTTAGGGGTGTACTCACTTTTGTTGCCAGCGGTTTAGACATTAATGGCTGTGTGTTATTTTGGGGGGACAGCAAATTTACACTGTTATACAAGCTGTACACTCACTACTTTACATTGTAGCAAAGTGTCATTTATTCAGTGTTGTCACATGAAAAGATATAATAAAATATTTACAAAAATGTGAGGGGTGTACTCACTTTTGTGAGATACTGTATGTGTTTGTCATGTGTTAATAGTATATAGTGTCCTTTTTTGTACAGTATAATATATAGTATGCAGGGCCAGCATCAGGATAAGGCAGCCCAGGCAGCCGCCTGAGAGCGCCAGGAGAGGGAGGGCGCCAAAGCCAGGAGTTCCCCACGAGGTGCTTATCCTAACACCGGCAGCTGGCCCTGCTCCACCTGTACCCAGTTCAGAATACTGACAGGTGGCGCAGCACAGCCCCGGCCGGGCGCCTTAACTTCACCCATTTTCCTCTCCTGACTCGAGTCTCCGCGCTGCTACTGCACTCCTTCTCCTCTGCCAGATGGAGGGCAGAGAGAGACACCCTCGGCTGGAAGACACCGCCCCGCCCCCTTCAGCCCTTGAGGCGAGGATCGCTGGATCAGCTGCAGTAGCAGAAAGAGGGTCAGAAACGCCTCCAGTTCAGCAGCACACACAGACCATCGCTGAACTGGAGAGCGTGTGAGTTGCAAGGGAGCCCGGGGAGAAGCTTGGAGCAGAGTGAGATGAGGGGGGAAGCCTGGAGCGGAGTGAGATGAGGGGGAGGGGCCTGGAGCAAAATGAGATGGGGAGGAGCTTGGAGCCAAGTGAGGTGAGGGGGAGGAGCCTGGAGCCAAATTAGACCAGATGGAGGGGCCAAGGCCAGCAGAGGGCCCAGGAGGAGTGTGAGTGGCACAGGTACTACCACATAGGAAGATCTCACCATACCATCTCTGTGGAAGGTAGGGCAAGTAAACTGCTTCTAGCTTTATAGTGTCAGAATCTGGCTGTGAATAATTATTGTACCAGTCCTGCCCTTGTGCCATGCTCTCTCTCTGACCAACCATCTCTTGTGCCATGCCCACAGTCTCTGACCAACCATCTCTTGTGCATTGCCCGCAGTCTCTAGCCATCTCTTGTGTCACGCCCACAGTTTCTGCCCATCTCTTGTGCCATGCCCGCAGTCTCTGCCCATCTCTTGTGCCATGCCCGCAGTCTCTGCCCATATATTGTGCCACGCCCTCAGTCTATGCCCAACTCTTGCGCCACGCCCGCAGTCTATGCCCATCTCTCATGCCATGCTCATAGTCTCTGCCCATCTCTTTTGCCATGCCCGCAGTTTCTGCCCATCTCTTGTGCCATGTATGCAGTATCTGATCATCTCTTGTGCCATGTATGCAGTCTCTGCCCATCTCTTGTGCCATGCCCACAGCCTATGCCCATCTCTTGTGCCATGCCCGTAGTCTCTGCACATCTCTTGAGTCATGACTGCAGTCTCTGACCATATCTTGTGCTATGTATGCAGTCTCTGACCATCTATTGTGCCATGTATGTAGTCTCTGGCCATCCCTTGTGCCATGTATGCAGTCTCTGGCAATCTCTTGTGCCATGTATACAGTCTCTGATCATCTCTTGTGCCATGACTGAAGACTCTGACCATCTCTTGTGCCATATATGCAGTCTCTGACCATCTCTTGTGTCATGACTGCAGTCTTTGACCATCCCTTGTGCCATGTATGCAGCCTCTGACCATCCCTTGTGCCATGTATGCCGTCTCTGACCATCCCTTGTGCCATGTATGCAGTCTCTGACCATCCCTTGTGCCATGTATGCAGTCTCTGACAATCTCTTGTGCCATGACTGCAGTCTCTGACCATCTCTTGTGCCATGTGCGGTGGGGATTTGCATTGTGGGGGGAAGTGGGTGGCAGGAGGACGGTTGGTGGGGGGCACCAAATTTCACCTTCACCTAAGTAGACAAAAATCCTTGCATCGGCTTGATAGTATGTATAGTATATAGTGTAGGTGCTTATGCATTTTTTTCCTTATTATGAATGTATAATTTTCTCATTACATTTGATGTTTCAGATTTTTGGCAACTGGTCAGACCTTTGCTTCTCTGCATCACTATTTTTTGGGTGTGAGTACGGTGGCCAAGGTGACTCAAGAAACTTGTCTGACCTTATGAGAGGATCAATATGATTTGGCAATGCCAAAGCCCACTGAGGAGCTTTAGGAAGAGTTGACCATGTACTTCGGAGAAAAGGCGTAGTTTTCCAACTGCATTAGAGTCCTGGGCAGAAAGCATGTGAGGGTAAAGATGCCAATAAACTCAGGCATCATTTTACGGTACTTCTCAATCAACCTTCTACTTGCCCACCTTTGTTTTGTATCTATTGATGTTGGGGTATGCAGGAGTTTAAAAGATTTCTGCATATTCCTGGAGTCTGAGATGGGGCAGAGGCTGATTGAGGATGTCATCAAGGAGGTCTGCTATATGTGATTGTGGCAGATGAGGCTTTTGGACAGGCAGAGAACATGATGCACCCTTACAGTGAGCATAAACTTAACAATAAACAGCTGGTGGGGTGCATATTTGTAGTCTGCACCTCTAATTGGGGTATTCTTCTGCCCACAATCCATCTGGACATGGAGAACATAATCAAAGTGGCAATTGCTTGCTGCATGCTCCACAATTTTGTGATGGAATGGGTAAGAATGTTATCAGACCATGTACCCCAGAATGCTGCTCAAGATGTGCAGCTCATCAACTTGGATGCAAGTGCTGTTTGCCCAACAATTTTCCACCCAGTTCCTTCAGTTTTTCAATCGAAGGATGTCGGCAGCAGGGCCACCTACTAAGCAAATTTAGGCCAATTCATCAGGAACCAGATGCAATTCATTGTACTGTATAGACAGCTTTAGGCTAGGCAAGTTAATGAAATCTCTATGCTGTACCTAATTTTACACAGTTGCATCATTTTGTTTATTACACCAGAACAATGATGGGGGAAGCCTAATTGCTATAGGCAACCCTTTGTATTTTGCAGATTTTTTTCACATAAGTCTCACACTATAGAATGCTGAATGTATATTTTGGGCCAAGCAGGAAAGTCCCAAAAGTTTTTGGCTATGAAAGGGTTGGATGTGTACATTAGACATAGATTACCAAGGTCTGCTGCACATCAGACTTATCACAGTATGTAATTTATGGAAACTATACTTAACATGTCAGGAAGGGGTCTTGTGATGCTAGAATCACAATATTTACAGAAAAGAACCTACAGTATAATTGTATACTAAAATAATTGCTTTAGTCTCTATGTATTTATATTTACAATGTCAGAAAAGTTCATGCAAATTGTATTCTCTCCTATGGTTAACATTACTGTCTGTATTCTTATTTTCTAGATGTTACTAACAGATTGTGCCTTTTTTGCCCTTTTTGCCCTACAATGGGTATAGAAAAGCATCACCCCCTTTGGAATAATTACAATTTGTTGCTTTGCAGCCTGAAATGAAGACACAGTTTTTTGTTTTTTCCCAGCTGTATTTACTAGTGCCACTTATAACATCTTATAAGTGAAAGATATAACACCAAGATGTCAGAAAAAATGTAAATAAAAATTCAAAAACAGAATCACTGAGTTGGAAAAAGGATCACTCCTTGTGTCAGTATTTTGTTGGACCACCTTTTGCTTTGATTACAGCATTTAGTCTGTTGGGATATGTCTCTACTAAGTTTGCTTTGGATCATTGTCATGTTGGAAGGTAAACCTTCTTCCCATTGACAACTTTTTGGCAGAGGGCAGCAGATTTTCCTCAATAATTTGATGGTATTTTGCCCCATACATTTTTCTTCTATCCTGACAAGTGCTCCAGTCCCTGCTGCAGAGAAACACCCCCATAACAGGATATTACCACCTCCATGTTTACCTGTAGTAATGGTGTTATTTGGATGGTGAGCGGTATTGGATTTCCACCAGACATATTGTTTGGTGCTGAGGCCAAATAATTACATTTTAGAGTGTGCCCTCAGAATCTTCAAGGTGTGTTTAAGGTGGTTAGATGAGACTACTTTTTTGGCCTCAACACCAAACTATAAGTCTGGCAGAAATCTAATACAGCTCACCATCTAAATAATACCATTCCTACAGTAAAGCATAGAGGGGGTAATATCCTGTTATGGGGCTGTTTCTCTGCAGCAGGGATTGGACCACTTGTCAGGATAGAAGAAAAATAGATGGGGCAAAATACCATCAAATTCTTGAGGAAGAGCTTCTGCCAGAAAGTTGTCAATGGGAAGAGGGTTTACCTTCCAACATGACAATGACCCAAAGCACACAGAAAAAAAGATTGATTGAAGGAGAAAAAGGTGAATGTCCTTGCATGGCTTAGTCAGAGCAAAGACTTAAACCCCATTGAAAATCTGTGAAATGACTTGAAGACTGCAGTCCACAAATGGTCATAATCAAATTTACTGAACTTGAGTAGTCTAGATGTGCAAAGTAAGTAGAGACATACCCCAACAGACTAAAGGCTGTAATTAAAGCAAAATGGGGTCCAACAAAATACTGACATAAGGGAGGTGATCCTTTTTCCAACTCAGTGATTCTGATTTAGATTTTTTTGATTTTTTTCTTTGACTTAGATGTTATAAGTTGCACTGGGAAATACAGCTGGATAAAACAAAAACCGTGTCTTTCTTAATTTTTGCCTCCCACCCCTTACATTTCATGATCAAAGCTGAACTCTGAACACCAAAGCTTTCATTTAAATATAAATCCTATTAGACACAAAGGATATAAATCCATTTTTGTGCACCAAATGCCTTTACAAACCCAGATGTTACCTTGTAAATGTGGTAGTGACAGCTTCTCCAGGCTTCATTTAGCCTGTGCAGAGAGCAGAGCTGCATGAGGAATTCAGTAGAGCCTCTCACTACAGGCTGTCTACAGAAAACTACAGAGGGGCAGGAACAAGAGTAGTCACCCTGCACAAGGATAGAAATTAGCCTGCAAAGAGCCAAAGTGCAAGAGTGGTTTCATGTTGGCTCAATGCACTAGTTTGGAAGAAATACACTAAGGAAACAAAGATTCAAGTGAGAATAAACATGACCGTTTTTTTAGATAACATTTATTTAGCCTGGATTTTAGCTTTAACCACTTCTGCACCACCTCTTGTAGTTTTATATATGTGATCCAGCATTTTCGGGCAGGGGGCGCGTACACGCGCCACCCGGCTGTGCTGTCATTCACTACAAAACAAGCCGATCATCAGGTCCCAGCCAATAATTTATGGCTGGGACATGCTGATCGGCTGAGTAAATGACAGAAGCGAGCCCTCTGGAGAGCCCTCTGGGAGTAAAAACAGTCACATTGCTTAGTAAAAGCAACACATGCTACACATTTACACTTGTTAGGCACACAGTTAACCCTTTGTTTGCCCCTAGATGTTAACCCCTTTCCCAGCTAGTGCCATTAGTACAATGACAGGGTATAGTATTAGCACTGATCACTGTATTAGTGTCACTGGTGATGTCAGTGTCAGTTAAGTCATTTCCCACCCAGTGTCAGTTAGTGTCAGATTGTCTGCCACACTCACACTGCCTCACTCTTAGCCACTGACCACCACCATTACTAGTATAAAAAATAAATAAAAATTCCAGTATATATATCATAGTTAGGTTTTCATTCCAGTATACATTTCATAGTTTGGTTTTCATGCAAACCAATTATTATATGCTTATTGGGATTTTTTTTTTTTTACCAGACATGTAGCAGAATACATTTTGGCCTAAATTTATGATGAAATTTGGTTTTGAAATTTTTTTTTTGGATATGTTTTGTTGCATAAAGTAAAAAATATTGCTTTATTTTTTCTAAATTTTCTTTTTTTTTTTCCTTTTATATAGCAAAAAAAAAAAAAACCCAGTGGTGGTCACATACTACCAAAAGAAAGATCTTGTGTGACAAAAATTATATAAATGTTATTTTGGTACAGCGTTGCATGACTGCACAATTACCAGTTAAAGTAGCGTTGTGCCGAATAGCCAAATATGGCCTGGTCATGAAAGAGGTAAAACCTTCTGGAGCTGAAGTGGTTAAACTCAAATAAAAACTAGAAAATATAGTTTTATTTTTTGTTTTATGACTGGTGCAAGGTTGTGTTTTACATAAAAAAAAATGTATGCAACTTTGAAAGCAAACATGACAACACTTTCTACAACTATACAGAGCAGATTTTAACAAATGGTCTGTCCATATGTCCAGATTTGCTTATTGAACACTAATAAACTGTACATTTTTTATAAACACCAGAGGCATAATTTACACAAAGTTGAGCATATATGTACCTATCAAAGGAAACCGAATTTTACAGATAATTCTCTGCTAAGATGTTATTCACTTTATTTTGAATATAATATAATTAGGGGGACTACGAAACATTATTGAGCACTATAGAGCAATCACAAGTTCTAAAAGTTGTTACATTGCAATGTAATGCATTTGTTTTATTGTAAAGTGTATCTGTGGCCAAAAATGTAAAACCATATATTCATTTCAACATTGAATTTCAATTATTTCTAGGCTATTCCAATTAACCTGAATGAACCTGAATTTTGAAAATGCTTTCTGAAGAATTCAACACATTTACTTCTTAAAGCGATTTGTAATGTTTTTGTTTTTTTTAGATAACAAACATGTTATACGTTCCTTTTCTGTGCAATGGTTTTGCACAGCCCCGATCTTCCTCTTCTCTTGTCCCCCACCAGCATTCTTTGCTCCTCCTCTCCCCTTCGGATACCCCTCATGGCAAACTGCTTGCTGTGGGAGCACTTGTGTGGACTTGATCCCGAGCCGGGCTGTGCGTGTCTATTGACACACCACAATGCTGCTCTGCCCCGCCCCTCCCTCCTCACAGGTATTGATTGACAGCAGCAGAAGCCAATGGCTTCATGTCCTGTGAGGAGAGAGGACAGCCCTGCTGCTCTTGGGCACAACACTGGATCGAGATCAGGCTCTGAAAAGTATTTAGTAGGGGTCTGGTTTGGAGCTGACCATGGAAGGCATTTTACCTTATTGCAGAGATTGCATTATTAATAATGAGACACATATTTTAAATTCTGAGACACATTCACTATGCCTTGTGAAAATGCACTGCTGTGTCACAGAATTCAGTCTGAACTCCAACCATAGCTCTCAACTGTCCCTGATTTCAAGGGACTCTCCCCGATTTTAACCACTTCAGCCCTGGAAGATTTTCCTGCTGGGCCATTTTTTGCGATACGGCACTGCGTCGCTTTAACTGACAATTGCGCGGTCGTGCCTTGCTGTACCCAAACAAAATTGACATCCTTTTTTTTACCACAAATAGAGCTTTCTTTTTGGTAGTATTTGATCACTTCTGCAGTTTTTTTTTGCGCTATAAACAAAAAAAAGCTTAAATTTTGGAAAAAAAACAATATTTTTTACTTTTTGCTATAATAAATATTCCAATTTAAAAAAAGAAAAACAATTTCTTCCTCATAAAGCTGCGCCAATTTAAACAAAAAAAAAATTAAAATAAAAACAGTAAATAGAAAGAAAAAATCAGTAAAAAATTTTTTTTCAATAAAAAATTAATGTCCCATCAAAAATAACCGTGAAGGATTACATAAATCAATTTGAACAGTCTATGATTTGATATAATAGTCCAGTTTAAATGATTCATTTCCTAACACCAAAAAGATAAAATTGGCGTGTAGCTGGTTCAAAAAGGAAAAGGACACCTCAGTGACAATTCTATAATCTTCACGCTGTGACATGCAAAAAATATAATAGTATCCCGGCCACCTATTTGATTGGAGGCTTACCAAATGGCTATATGTTTAGGCATTGTACACAGAATCCTGTAGTTGTCCCCGTGGGCGAGCCATGGTAGGAACAGTCAATCCGGGACGGATCACTCAAATGGAGGAGGAGAGAAAACAACACACCATCCGTTCCTGATATGAATATCCAGCCAGTTCCCACTAGTTTCTTCACATATAATTGGATGGGCCACAGCATCAGGTTTAATGACAGCTAAAGTGAGCTGAAGAGTGCGAGTCCAGCGCAATGTGGACATGATCCCATTAATGAAGGAAGGCACTATCCGTCACCCCTCCCGCACTGCTCCTCTATGGCAACTCTGGACGCCACAGCACGTCGTTTCCGGATCATGGGATCATGTCCACATTGCGCTGGACTCGCACTCTTCAGCTCACTTTAGCTGTCATTAAACCTGATGCTGTGGCCCATCCAATTATATGTGAAGAAACTAGTGGGAACTGGCTGGATATTCATATCAGGAACGGATGGTGTGTTGTTTTCTCTCCTCCTCCATTTGAGTGATCCGTCCCGGATTGACTGTTCCTACCATGGCTCGCCCACGGGGACAACTACAGGATTCTGTGTACAATGCCTAAACATATAGCCATTTGGTAAGCCTCCAATCAAATAGGTGGCCGGGATACTATTATATTTTTTGCATGTCACAGCGTGAAGATTATAGAATTGTCACTGAGGTGTCCTTTTCCTTTTTGAACCAGCTACACGCCAATTTTATCTTTTTGGTGTTAGGAAATTAATCATTTAAACTGGACTATTATATCAAATCATAGACTGTTCAAATTGATTTATGTAATCCTTCACGGTTATTTTTGATGGGACATTAATTTTTTATTGAAAAAACATTTTTTACAGATTTTTTCTTTCTATTTACTGTTTTTATTTTAATTTTTTGTTTAAATTGGCGCAGCTTTATGTATTTTCCATTTGCTTTTTGGTGTGAGTATCCCACTTTCTAGCAGCAGCCTTTTTTCTGGGTTAGGGTCCTTCCCAATTTATTTTCTTTTTTTTTATCCCCCTCCCTTCCCCCCCCCCCCCTCCCTTTCCTCCTTTTTGTCCTTTCCATTCTTACTAAGCGCGGTTTATCCATTTCCAATTTCTTCCTCAGTTTAGGCTGATATATATTCTTCTACATATTTTTGGTAAAAAAAATCGCAATAAGCGTATATTGATTGGTTGGCTCAAAAGTTATAGCGTCTACAAAATAGGGGATAGATTTATGGCATTTTTATTATTATTATTTTTTTACCCGTAATTGCAGTGATCTGCGATTTTTATTGGGACGGCAACATTGCGGCAAACACATTGGACACGTTTGACACTTTTTTGTGATCAGTGACATTTATACAGCGATCAGTGCAATAAAAATGCACTGATTACTGAATAAATTAAAATTGGCAGTGAAGAGGTTAACACTAGGGGGCGATCAAGGGGTTAATGGTGTTCCCTATGTGTGTTCTAACTGTGAGGGGGAATGTGGCTGACTAAAGGAGAAGAGAAATCGTTGTTCCTACTTAGTAGGAACACACAATCTGTCTCCTCTCCCCTGACAGAACCGGTTCTCGCTATCTCACGAGTGATCGCGGGTGGCCGGCGGTCATCGCACCCGCCAGGCACACACATCGGCTTCGGGGACATGCTTTGGGTGCGCACGCCGCCGGAGTCATCTTAAAGAGCCGACGTACAGCTACGACGGCTCGCACAGGGGAGCCAACCTGCTGCAGTATAACTGTGGAGGCTGGTCCGGACGCGGTAAAAGAACTGTCCCTGATTTCAAGGGAATGTCCCTGATTTGGAAGAAAGTCCTTCTGTCCCTCTTTCCTCCTCATATGTCCCTCATTTTGGTCTGAACTATTTATTTATTTTTCTGCAATCATTTTTATTAGTTTTTAGACAACCCTTCACAACCCTTCTTCTTTTCCTTATTTCCTTATTTTCACAGAGCTGGTCACACTCTGAGGATGGCAGCCGCTTCTGTTGCAATTTACATTTTATAAACTATTAGAAACTGTATACACCCTGTGGACCCTTAGAGACTTTTTAAAGAACTTATAGGCCGGGATTTATGCCCTCTATACAAGATAACTTCTACAATTGCCTTGGAACTACACTAACCAGCTGGGTACTCACCCACTATGCGCCATAATATCCTGATCCCTTTAATATTTTCATGCTTTCCTACCAGCTTGGTCTGTACTACCTACTGGCTTGTGATCCCAGAATCTCAGTGGTGTAAAGAGATTCTACCTGCATATCAGCACTTCATTTTCAGTAGCTGCCTTCTGGGGTGAGTCATAAGGCCGCAACCTGGGAATCAATTGCAGCAAAACCCTTCTCCCAACTTCAGGAGATCTAGTGAAGACAAGGCAGCTCCTTAGATTCTGCACCTTGGCCTTTCTAAGAGCTCTCACATTTACTGATGTGTGGGCATGCTGGGCTCTCTCACCATTGCCAATGAGTATCCTGTCTATTCTACTTTATACTCCTTGAAGCTCTCTGTGTTTCCTTTCCTAGTTGCCTCTTCCAAAAGTGGCAAGATGCTTCATGCATCTTGAGTCAGGAGTCACTGACTGGGTAAAAGGCCCTCAGCTCTACAGAGCCTGTCCTCATTCTATACTATTACTTGCACAGATATTTGTCCACTGCACACAGATGCTGATGCAGTTGCAGCAGTATGACCAACATCAAGTTACAACACATGGGTGTAATGCTTATCATGTGGTTGTTAGGCTGCTTGGGTTGCCATTGCATTTTAGCCAGGCAAACACTCGCAGGGTATGACCACCCGAAGTGGCCACACATTTTTCTGGCCTGCCACAAGACATCCTGGAAGCCAAGGTACCTAACCAGAGGCCTTTGTACCACCAAGTTCAACATATTTGTACCACCAAGTTCAACATATTCTCTGGCCCATGCGCTAACTGAACCCTAAGCTCATTATTTTCAGATTATTTTCATACTGATTAATGTAATGTAAGGAAGTGAGAACCTATGGCTTGGGTAGAACAGCCAATAAGACCAATATTGCCAATGAATTTACCACTGTATATGCCTACGTTTTTTATGTTTGCTTTTATTAAAAAAAATTAAGAACGTTTTTATTTCCTCCATCTGGCTTATTTCCAACATATCATCAAAAATATATATGTCTACATATGCAGAAAGAAGTTATCTTGTACATATTACATTATCCGGTAGCTTTTAATTGCTCATCTAAAAAGTACAAAGTCCTGACGAATGTAATTTTTTCAGAAAATAACTACTGCTGTTTAATCTAAATCCATAGACAGTATTTCTAAACATAGAGCTTTTACACAGGTTGTCATTGCAGCATTCAGCTCTTAGCTGAAATTCGTTTTTTTTTTTTTTTTTTTTTAAGTTTTTGATATACACTGTTTTTTTTTCTGTCACACTGAACCTTGCTGAATTGCCAGTGGTTGAACCAAAACCAGCAAGATTTATTCCACTCTGAAAACTCTTAAGTAGATTAAGCTAGGAGTTAAATGCTGTTACCCAGACAATGGCATGCAGAGAGAATCCTTCCTTCCTTCTGCATGATCTGCCTGGCTAACCAAATTAAATGGACTTGACTCTCCTGTTGCAGCAAGTAGACTTGACCATAGTTAAAACCAACAAATGTCGTTTCTGCTGGGTGCTTCTGAAATGCTGGACATTGAATCAACAAGCAGACCTACTTTAAATGCAAATTGAGCTATGTACTCAGCAATACCTTACTTGCCCTTTTCTACCCTCTGCCACTGGAATCCAGTTTGGCACTATTTCCCCAGACGTATTTTGTGGGGGGTGAGGGCAATGTAGATAGCTCTTGTGGGGAATGAAAACTGTAGAACAGCACCACAATTATTTTACCCGTATTGATAAAAATGTAAATGTTTTATTTATTGAGCATTTCTGATGGAGTGAGGTTACAGCTTAAAGTAGAACTAAACTCACCTCCCCTTCAGCAATGCAACATCCACAATCTCCGTCCCCAGCACTGACATCTTTTCTCTGGCCTCTTCCAAGTTCAGGAGCTTCGATCTCTTCATTGGCCTGGCTGGGATGACATAACGCCCGTACAGCCGCACAGGATCTCATTCATCTTGGGAGCTGGTATATACACTGACCTGCAGTTTAAGAAGTTTGCAAAGGGAAAGGTAAGGATCCTTTATTGCAAAAGAGAAATAGTATGTCTTTGCAAAATAAACAAAAAAAGTTCTTAATTTAATCTAATTCCTAATTTACTCCTAAAGTTCTGTCTTATCATGATTAATACAGCAGAAATTGAAAGCATAGGGCTAGGTTCACACTAGAATGCGGTGCCGGAAACCCACGATCTGTGCACGTTTCCTGCTTCACATTCAAAAGACACTGCAATTGTGATGTGCAGCAGGTGTCAATGTTAAGGTAAGGACACCCCAAATGCAGGTGACAAACGCAGCGCATTTCCTGATGTGGTTCCGCTGCACATCCCCTGCTGATGACCCCTACCGGGACATATTCATCAAGCCTGTTTGACCCTTCATAATAAAGGGTCCAGGCTCTCTGGTAAGAGTCCAACCTATTGTGGTGGTGGCATGTTCACTTGGTGAAGGGATTGGATAACTTTATGCACTGTTGAATCGTGGAGTTTGCCATTTGACCATTATGGTCCATTTGAGACACTGATTTTTCTGGACTATTTATTTAGCTATAAATGTTTTTTCATTATTTTTTAATATCAATCATTGTAGCACAACACACCTTTATTTTGTGTCTTGTTTTTTGTGGTAATATCTCACATTTGTGGTGCTGCTTTTTTTCACACTGAATAATCTTTTCAGGTGTGCAGTATTATTTTTGTATTTAAACGCAGCACATTTGCCTGCACAAGATTGTATAGTACAAATGCACCATGCAATCCAGTTGCAGTGCGTTTACAAAAGTTGTGTATGCACTACTTTTTGTATGATGCAGTGCGATTTGAGCGCATTCCCGTGTGATTCATGGTTTGAACCTAGGGTAATACCACGTCATACCACATCATTCATACACACAAGACTGTGTATGAATGAACTACAAGTCCTGACATCCTTTGTGGCTGTCGGCTTGTAGTTTTCAATGAGCTATCATGGCCCTGTGAGCGCTGTAGTTACATAGTTACATAGTAGGTGAGGTTAGTCCATCAAGTCCAACCTATGTGTGTGATTATATGTCAGTATTACATTGTATATCCCTGCATGTTGAGGTCGTTCAGGTGCTTATCTAATAGTTTTTTGAAACTATCGATACTCCCCGCTGAGACCTCTGCCTATGAAAGGGAATTACACATCCTTGTCGCTCTTATGCCCTGTACACACGACCGGTTTTCCCATCGGAAAAAACTCTGAAGGTTTTTCCGACGGAATTCCGCTGAAGCTGTCTTGCGTACACACCATCACACCAAATTCCGACCGTCAAGAACGCAGTGATGGGAGTACAAGTACGATGGGACTAGAAAAAGGAAGTTCATTAGCCAGTAGCCAATAGGTACGCAAGGCCCTTCAGGTCTGATATGGATATTAAGGGGAAACCTATGCCAAATTTTTTTTAAAAATGGCGTGGGGGTCCTCCCAAAAATCCATACCAGCCCCTTTATCCAAGCATGCAACCTGGCAGGCCGCAGGAAAAGAGGGAGGGATGAGAGAGCGTCCCCCTCCTGAACTGTACCAGGCCACATGCCCTCAACATGGGGAGGGGGCTTTGGGGTAGTCCCCCAAAGCACCTTGTCCCCATGTTGATGGGGACAAGGGCCTCATCCCCAGAGCCCTTGCCTGGTGGTTGTGGGGGGGGTCTGCGGGTGGGGGGGCTTAACGTAATCTGGAAGCCCCCTTTAACAAGGGGACCCCCGGATCCTGGCCTCCCCCCTGTGGGAAATGGTAACGTGGGAGCAAATGTATTTCCCAATGGCTTCCCCGTGGCGTCAGAGGGGTCGGGCCACCCGGTTACGTAAACGGGTGGCCCGACCCCTCTGACGCTACGGGGAAGCCATTGGGAAGTCCCCATGCGTCAAAGGGGGGCGGGGTCAGTTCTAAAAGAACTGTAACCTGCGAGGACACGTCTTACGGCGGGTGATCCCCATGGAGGCAGGTCGGTCGCAGGTTTTTTCTTTTTTTTTTCGGTCTGTCGGAGGAGCGAGAGAAGAAGATGAATGGACTTTGTGGGACATTTTTATTTTTTTAATAAAGGACTTGTCCCAAGCCGTGTCTTGTCATTTGTACCATTTTGACACCCTCCCCATGTTAAGGGCATGTGGCCTGGTACGGTTCAGGAGGGGGGCGCTCTCTCGTCCCCCTCTTTTCCTGCGGCCTGCCAGGTTGCGTGCTCGGATAAGGGTCTGGTATGGATTTTTGGGGGGACACCCACCGCATTTTTTTTTTTGGCACAGGGTTCCCCTTAAAATCCATACCAGACCTGTAGGGTCTGGTATGGATTTTGAGGGGGACCCCCACGCCATTTTTTTTAATTTTGGCGTGGGGTTCCCCTTAATATTCATACAAGACCTGAACCTGGTATGGAATTTGGGGGGACCCCCACGCAATTTTTTTTTTAATTTTGGTTCGGCTTCATACCCAAAGGGCCTGGTAATGGACTGCGGGGATCCCATGCGTTTTTTTTTCAATGACTTCTTTTATCTGTATTGCCGGGACCGACAAATAATTATAGCCGAGAGTACTTTTAAATGACTTTTTTTCCTTTAGAAATGTCATGGGGCATGACAGGCATACTATAGACACCCCCCCAAGTGCGAAATTTAAAGGAATATTTCACTTTTATTGTTTCACTTTAAGCATTATTAAAATCACTGCTCCCGAAAAAACTATTTTTTGCATTGATACATGTCCCCTGGGGCTGGACCCAGGTCCCCAAACACTTTTTATGACAATAACTTGCATATAAGCCTTTAAAATTAGCACTTTTGATTATTCTTCTTCGTGTCCCATAGACTTTAGCGGCATTCGCGTGTTTGAACAAATTTGTTTGCTTCACAATAAAAAAAAAACATCTTCATAGTTGTGGGCATATTCTGTAAATTAAATGATGCAAATCCTTAAACAATCCATGTCAATTCCAGGTTGTGAGGCAACAAAACACGAAAAATGCCAAGGGGGGGTGAATACTTTTGCAAGGCACTGTAGTTTATACTGGTCACATACTATCCTCTTATTGGGTGATCCGAGATTGCAACTAGGACTTGTTGCTATACTTACCTTGGGTTTATGTGCTTTAGTCAACCTACCACTAATGTCCCCAATACTACCCTCTGGAATATGTTCCGCGCTGACTATCTCCTAGTAGTAGTTCATTGATTCTTCCTGCCAGAATGTATCGGCTTCCTCATATGAGGTACTAGCAAGCAGATACACTGAAAGGTCTGCAGGAGACCTGCATGGCATCAAAAATCTGCTGATCACCGGTGCAATGCTTTACAGGCTCCAGCAACAAAAAATAATAAATGCACTTTTTTTTTACCTGCAAAAAAATGTGTATTCATAATTTTACACCTTTAAACGTATCCTTTAAAGGTGTGCCATCTTTTACAAACGAAAGCAATAGATCACAGTGCTGTCTTATTGTTCGTACTTATGAATGCATAAAATTTAAACAAAGCTTAAATAAATAAATGTGCATAAACTGTGCTTCATCAATAAAATACTACAATAATAAGTGCTATGTGCTTGAACAAAATGTCCTTGACAGATCAACTCCTTCCACTTTGTGTACCTTCACTAAAAACACTGAATATATATCAAAAATGCTCAATCCTTGGTGAAAGGAATCAAAATCCAACCTGTCCACTCCACAAGCTGGATGTGACGTCACAGATAGATTCTGATGAGGCCCTGGGCAGGGCAAAATGTGTAGAACGTAATTTCCTGTTCTTGTGATGTCACAACTGGCCCATGAAGTGCACTTGCAGATTAATATTTGTTTAACAAGTGAGTACATTTTAACCATTTATAAATGTTTTTTCAATAAAATGGTGTTATGCTATGTTGGGGTGCCTTTGTTCTTGATGCATATTGAGCAAGCAAGTCTCTGATGGTGACATGGTGTATTGATGGTGGAAGTGAAGGAGTAGCAGCCATTGGAGAGCTCTCAGAGGACCATTCCTTGTGACCTGTGGTGATGTGGATTATACAAAGCTGTTGAGACTTTTATAGTCCAAACCCTCTGGTGAGTGGGGAGGCACTGCAGGGGGGCATTAATCTGCACGAGTAATGCTGATGTAAAGAGGAAATGGTGGAGCCACAAGATTGAAGACTGAAGCACAGAGCACAGTTTTGTTTACTTATTACTTACATATTTTTGATATGTATTACGTTTGTGTTTAGTGAAGGTGCACAAAGTGGATATAAATAAGCCTTCAAACTTTTGATTTTTTAAGTTCGGGATCCATGAACTGTAATAGGGTTCATAGTTCGGGTCCGAACTTTTACCATGTGGGGTGTTAGGCCCATCTCTAATCAGCACCTATCTTTATTATAAAGGGGCACCTATGTTCCAGAGGCCCTTGCGCAGCTGTACAGTTTGCACAAATGTGTAGCTTGCTAAGTTGGTACTTATATTTGTAGTCTGACACTCAGGTGACATGGGGTCACTGGAGTATTTTATGCAGTTGGAAATTGCATCCCTCTACCAATATTATCATCCTCATGTACCCCTACCTCCCCTTATAAGCTTTCCTCTGGGTTCCCCTCCTGACTCCCCTACAGTCCTTTTACATACATACAGTACCTACACACACTTTATTTGTGCTCCTGTATTTCTCCTTTGGCTGACCAGTCCCCTCTCCTGTCAATTAGGGGACTGAGCAATGCATACTGCATCTGACTGGCAGCTGCTCCAATACTACCCACAAGCTGTTCTATAAAGTAGCAGTAAACTGAATAAACACTAACTTGGGTAGATTTTTTGCTTTGACACATTTGCAGCATTTCCTGGATAGAATTAGCAATACACAGACTTAAGATTAAGGGGGTCTAAAAATTTGCTGTATCTGAGCATTTGCACAGCCATCATGAATAACCGCTGTAATTTGTCTAATATATATAATTTCAATAAATGTCAGCTTAATCTAGGGTCTTTAACGCAGTATTTTCCTGAAATACCTCAGTTAGGACAATATTGCCTTATGGCCACTAGATGGAGCTGCTGGTCATAAGAAATACACATATTAGACAAATTATGGGGATTATTTGTGATAGCTACAAATGCTCAGACATTTGCACAGCAATTTTTTTTTTTAAATACACCCCAAAGTGTTAAAGATCAAGTCATGTATAGCCCAATGCTATGATGTAGAGTATGATGTAATGAGATTGTACAAGAGCACTAAGGCTTTTTGGAAATAGATGCTGTGTTTTGGCAAAGCCATAACTCAGGCTTCAGTACTGATAGGCCAAGGTTTGTGTCTAGGCTGCAGAAGTCTTTGCTTAGGGCAGCAGAATCTCATTAATTATACAGGTTGTTAATTATTATTACACCATTGGCATGGTTATATCTTCTTAGTCCTCTCCATAAAATTATCAGAAATGTGTGCTTAAAGTAGAACTATAGGCAACACTTTTTTTTTTTTTCATTTTTGGTAGAGAAAGGGAGGGTTATAGCCCCTCTAAGTTTATTTTTTACCATCCCTGTCCCATTGCAGAGATAACACTTCCTGCCAAACAGGAAGTGAGAGGAAATCTATGCAAATTAAGGGAATCTATTGCTCCCCCCAGGCCCTCAGAACTAGTGTCCCCACTCGAAAATTTCAGGGCGGTTCTTAAACAGCAAGGGGTGTGGCCTTGACAGGAAGGGTTGGGTCATATTCAAATTAGGGGGTGCACAAGTTTAGTCAGGCCTAGGGCAGCACAAAACCTAAATATACTACAGGTGCTACTAGTGTCAGTGTAGACAAATGTATGTTCTGACTCAAATTCGACTAAACTGGGTCAGGGTTTACTGCAGGTCAGGCTGGATGACTCATACAGGCAGGTCTCTGGTGCTTCCCCCTGGTTCTAGAAGTTTGGAGACATTTCTAGAAGCTAGAGAGTGGAGGCCAGGAGGGTTGATCTGCATACTTAGGGGAGCTTGGCCAATTCCCAGGCAGTGGGCCTGGCAGGTTGGCTGAGCCAGCCATTAAAAATGGTGGAGTCATGCTAGCAGGGGAGTCAGGTGGAAGATGGAGTGCTGAGGAGACTGTCAGTGACCTTAGAGGGGAGCCCCTGGTGTGGGGGGGCTTTGCCTCAGGCTGGAGCTCGGGCTGGCTTGGAAGGATCCTGACAGCAGTGCAATTTGAAAGGATTCTTGCCTAAAAAGGAGCAAGGAGGACAGTTTAAGTACATCAGCACGCCTAGAAATTCACAAGGGGAGAGACTGCCAGATGTAGAAAGCCTTTCTGGAAGACAGCGTTGTGCTTAATCTTTCCTTTCCCTTGCCTTGGGAGATCTTCGGAGCAGCAGGGTGGGCTGGTGAAGAAGCTCTACAGTGGAGTTGGAGATACTCGGGTATGCAGCCTACAACATTTTGTGCTACTTTCTAGGGGACTGAGAGTTCCTAGTCCTTAAGGGGCTTTTGCAGTTCTGGAGCGTGTGCAATCAAGCTGGGCATCCCATAATTCCTAATCCCATCCAAGTTATTACCCCTAATAAACATCAAAAACCAAGCTCAAAGTCTGTTCCTTGTGTCCAGATAGAAGTGGAAAATGCTTGTTGCCTGGCTGTGCAGGAGTAGGGAAACCAGTCATCTGCAGCCCTTGAAAGGTTAGTGCTACCCCTGTAAGCATATAAATATTTTTTTATTTATTTCAGGATTTATATAGCGCCAACAGTTTACGCAGCACTTTACAATATAAAAAGGGAGACAATACAGTTATAATACAATAAAATACAAGATGATTAAGAGGGCCCTGCTCAGAAGAGCTTACAATCTAATAGGGTGGGGGACAATAAATATAATTTTAATATACATGGAATTGACTCATATCAGTTCTCCAGTGTTAGAGTTGCTAAATAACCAGTCTGAGTATGATGGTTACCCAGTCAACAGTGTGAAAAAACGATTTTAAAAAATATATCAAGTCCATATTTTACATAACATGCAAATGGACTGAATTGTCTCTAGCCTAGAAGAAATCCTCCCCTCTGGCAACCCGGGAAGCAATGGCCCTACACTGGTTTGGCAGAGTTCTTGGAGTACAATGCCAATTAAAAATCTGGCTAAAACAGGCTGGGCTATGATGAAGAGGTACGATAGTGGGAAACAATTTTCAGGAATTAAATTTTCTTTTGTATTGCAAAAATTCCCTTGACGGTTATGAAAAAAAGAATTCCAAAAATAAATAAAAAACAAGTTGTAAATATAAGCGGTGTCTAGTTACACACCTTTGTTTTTTTTTTTCATTGCATGAGCTGTTGCTGTATGTGTTATGAAGGTAAATTCACTGCAGTGCAAAACAGTTTTCTGTAATATTCAGTAAAGAATAAAATATAGGATCTATGAACACCTAGCAACGTAGCTCCACATGCTAAAAAGAAAAAAGAAAAAGTACTTTCTCTAAATTTCAGGTAAAGCATTGAACACTCTTACCAGCCCAAAGTAAATATCCTCTTTACTGCAGATAAGTTCACTTAAAAAAAATAAAAAAATAAATGCACATCTTTTTGCAGGTAAAAAAAATTTGCTTTTATTTTATTTTTTTATGACCGGGTAAAGCATTGCGCCTATGACCAGCAGATCACAGGTGCAATCTCAGGCTCCTGCAGACTGTCAGTGTAGCTGTCTACCCGTATCTCGTACAGACAGGCAGTAATTGAATGATAGGAAGCATCAATGACCTTATCAGCGCCATGGTAGTTTATTGAGAACTAAAAGCATCAGCCACAATGGCTGACAGTAATTGTAGTTTTCCCATTCATAGAACTGAATGACGCGTCCATGGGGAGAAGATCCCCGGCCCACTATCACAATGGGGACTCTGAGGGGTGCAGGGGATGCTGCATGTAACGAATTATATAAGATGAACTTATCCTTTAAACAAATAAGTCTTCCATTCATAGATATCTTGAGGATTAAATAGCATATATCACTACTGGACCTGTCCTCCAAGCAGTCTGCTATGATGAGAAGGAAAAGGATACGCCTGCACACCACCATAAATCCAACACGATTTATTGTGTCGACATTGACTTGCACCAGGACATGGGATACAGACAAGAGGTGACACGTTTCACACTCAACTAGTGCTTCTTCAGAGAAGCACAAGTTAAGTGTGAAACGCGTCAACCCTTGTCTGTGTCCCATGCCCTGGTACAAGTCAATGTCAACATAATAAATCATTGTTGGATTAATGGTGGTGTGCAGCCGTATCCTTTTCCTTCTCCTCATACCACAGTGGCGAGCCTGGCTAGCACCCAGCCCATCTAATCCATTTGGATTACCTTCACCTGGAGCAGCGTTATCTTTCTTTGGATCCAGTCTGCTATGATGCCATCGTTGTTTCAGAGTGCTGGACAGTAACTTTCTGGAATATCCATGCTTTCTCACAATTACTTGACTTCTGGCTTCTCCTGCTCTGCCCATTTCTCTCTCTCTCTCTCTCTCAAAGCTGCAATGTAGCATGACAAAATTGTGTAAACTGTAGGACAAAGAAGATACGAGGGGTCTTCAAAACTTTTCCGCACTTTTATATTTTCATGTGACTAGTCTGTCTGGCAAGCAGGCTGACCTTGCAGTTTAGTATAAGAGTTGTCACGCTGTGGTGACAATGGCTGCGAAACATAATTTGCACGAAAGAGGAACAGCGTTCTGTCATACCCTTTTTATGTGCCGAAGGTGTGCCAGGAGCACAAATTCATCTCTGCATGCATGCTTAGTATGGGGATAAATTTCTCTCTCTTAGAGGCGTTTATGGGTGGGAGGTTATGGAACACCCAGCTTATAGTCTGAATGTAGCGCCACCCTGATCTCCACCTTTTGGACCACTCAAAGAAGCTTTAAATAGGGAAGAAGATTTTCATGTGATGATGATGTGAAAGCAGCAGTGCATTAGTGGCTACGCGCTCAACCATACAAAAGAAGAGACAGGTCTGACACTACCCATGACACCCCTCCATCCCTATATATTGCAACAGAAAAGAAGAAAATACCCCATGGGACTTTAAATGAGGCAAACATGTTGGCCAACAAAGTAGGGTAAACATAATAACATGGTTTATTTCGAAGTAAATACATAGACATGAAAGCCAAGCTAAAAGGTAGCATGGTGACAAATGCTTAAAAACATACACATATGTTATTGTATAAAATATGTGGAATTATACAAGCATCTAAAATTCTCCACCCCTTCTCCACCCCTTCAGCTCCCGGGCCAGATTTGTAGTGGCTCGCGAAACGTGTTGAGTTTTAGATGCTTGTAGAATTCCACATATTCTATAGAATAACCTATGTGTATGTTTTTAAGCATTTGTCACCATGCTACCTTTTAGCTTGGCTTTCATGTCTATGTATTTACTCAGGTTTAGAAATAAACCATGTTATTATGTTTACCCTATTTTGTAGGACCCCGTGCTCGCCTCATTTAAAGTCCCATGGGCTATTTTCTTCTTTTCTGTTGCAATATATAGGGATGGAGTGGTGTCATGGGGAGTATCAGACCTGTCTCTTCTTTCGTATTGAACCCGGGTGGAAGACACCCATATGCCTTTTTGGTCTGCTGCTACTTTGGGCCACAAAGTATAATGTATAGCCTGCTATTTGATGTTATTTCTTACATTCATGCTATTATATTACTGCCTCATTGTCCTTAAATGTCTCTGGTTCCAGCTGTGGTCTACTTTGGGGGTGGCTGCGGTCCCTGTTTGTCCCGATGTGTGAAGGGGAGGTCTCGTCCCTTGCTGTACCCTCCTTTCTGCCAGACGGGTGGGGCCACTTGCACATTGGCGCCATGCCTTCATGTGCTCTCCGTGGCCCAGCGGCGTCCATGCATCATGGCATGGTCCCACGCCATCCATATGACTTTTGCGTTCCTGCGTACCCTACTTTGTTGGCCCCCATGCTCACCTAATTTAAAGTCCCATGGGCTATTTTCTTATTTTCACGCACTCAACCATAAACATTTTTTGCTGATGGCATTCAAAAGTTGGCAGGACGCTAGGAAAAATGCACCGCAAAGGAAGGTGACTATTCAGAAAAGCAATGTCATTTGTTATTGAAATTTTTAATAAATAGAGTTAAACAAAATATGGAAACTTTTTGAAGAACCCTTGTATATACTGTATATTGTTTTATTACACTCACAAAGTTCCCATATGTATATCTGTTTAACAAACAGCCATGTACACAACAAGAAATATGGTTAGAAACAGGCTTGGTTTTTGATACATGTTCAAAGCTTTGCATCTTTTTTTTTTTTTTTCTTCCAAACAGTAGTTCTTAAAACAAACACCAGACAAATGTGAATCTTTTAACTTACATGCACAACTCTATTAGAATTAGTACATACACAGGTAACTTAGTAAGTATTATATAGCAGGATTTTGGTAAGGATAAACCAAATAACTACTTTGGGCCAACCACCATATCTATTTTGCTTGCTGTTTCCTAAATAATGGTATTATCAAGTAACCCTTTCTGCTACTGTATATAGTGATTGTCCAACATGTAAGAACAAGGCACTTCAAAGTACAGCTTTTATCAGTCAGCTTACCATAGGAAAAATTCATGATGAGAGGTTAGCTAATGACAAGTCTCTTACAAGAGGGAGGAGGTGGGATGCTGGCATAGTTAATCACTACAATTGCCATGTAAGTAAACATTATCATTCTACAATGACAAAGTGAACAAAATACTGGGGATCTAGAAAAAAAAGAAAGAACAAGGAAAATTACATGGTCAATTCCATCCATTTTACTAGCTGTATCTGTGTTTCTTAAGGTACCCATGAACATAAGAGGACGGTCACCAATTAACATTCTATCAATTATGGCAGGATAAGCAACATCCTAATATTTATCAGTGCTTACAGATCTAAACAGACAACCAGGATCATTTTTGGAACTGGACAGTGCCAGACTTTCATTTACTTTTAAGACTGAGTTGGTGTATGGGAAGAATAAATGTTCATGTGAAATAAGTGTGTTTCCATGCAAATATCTGTTAAAAACCTAAGTTGACCAGTCAGATGGCTAATGCCAATTGCCAACTGTCTAAGAGCAGCTATATGCTACCTGAACATTTTAAAGGAATTGATTTAAAAGAACTGACTTGTACCCATTAGATGATGCACCTCTATTTAACAACACTACAAAAATAGATGAAACCCATATCTACATTTACTGAGTTTCTTGCCATATGTTCTCCACCACAACTTCTGACAATATTAATATTATTATATTAATAAAATCTTTTTTTTCAGTAAAAAGGGAAAGGGATAGAACTATCAGGATTAGTTTATTATAACTGTCTGTGTCTTCTTGTCCCATGGATAACTGCTCCCCTCATTTCTAGTCTAGCAGTCACAGAGACATTGAGTAAGGTGAAACAGAAATGGGGTAGCAGACAGAAGTAAAACCTTAACAGAAGTATTAATTCTTTCAAAATTTGTAAAACAAAAAATGCTGGAGTTGTGCCAGAAGGTAGTGGTGTTCTAATATGTGTAACAATAGTGTTGCTCTACTACAATTAAATAAATACAGTAATAACAAGTTTCATATTACCTAAAAAATAATTAACTGCACCAAGGTTGACAAATGTGAAACATCTAATAACCAATAAGCGAAAAAAAAGTTGAACAGAATTCCCATTGCAGGTGGTTGCTTGTAAGGTGTACACAATGTACACAATGTACGTCCAATATATATTATACATGAATGCCATGTCAGAGATATCTCTTTGCCACCAGCACAAACACACCAAAAGGCTTACCAAATGTATATGATCCTCATTTAATATAGAAGTCATATAGAGAATAATAAGGCTGGGACTGTATTCACATCAGATATTTCCTCCACCATATATTCATCCACAAGACAGTATGGCCTCACACAGACCTCCTTGATCCAAGGTGTTTTCTGAACGGCATGTCATTTTTTGGCACAAGTTTTTGGAAAATGCAGGAAAGAGAAAGAAAATGTATTTTTTACACAACATAAGATATTAACGTAAGGTATTTAAAACACACATCATGCTGGGAGGATGACGTGAGCACGTCGTCCGTCAAGGTGGGAGGAGCCCAGGTGTGATTGCAGCGGCGGGAGTCTGCGAGTGAGACGCCTCATGGAGGATACTGTGAGCCTCCGACCAGCACAGCGACGTCTCCCGACCCCGCCGCGGACCCCACACCTCTGAGGGAACAGCAGTGGATGGAGGAGTGGGACACACCATTGCCGGGAACGCGCCGCCTCATGCAGCATACCTCCAGCTACAGGAGGGTTCGGACGACCAGCTGACCGCGTCCCCGCCGTCCCATCCTCCTTCTCCCACGTACCCGGCCCGGATATCATAGAACACCGACGAGCGGCACGGCGTCCAGCCCCCTGCCCTATCTCTCCACGGTACAACAGCAGAGCGACAGACCGTAGGTTGAAGACCAGGTAATATCTATAACACTCTAAATGAAAGAGATAGGAGAGACAGATGAGCAGAACATGGAGGTAAAAGCTTAACATATGCAGGTTGAAGGTACTGTGCTCTGGGTCTGGGTCTTGCATTAGCTGAATAGAGCATGGACTTATAAGAATATGAGATATAAATGGACTTAAACCCTTTCTCCGATATATGGTTATAAAGAGAGGAGCAAGATAAGATATAAAATCTGACATAAGTTAACCCATCTGTTCCATGTATTAATGTAAATGCACTAATGTCACATTATGGTATGCATAGAAGTTTGCAATAACGGACCTATGCCCGATTAATAGAAGGAGATTGGCCTACTACTGAGGTTCCGCTCTGGGGAGAGAAGGAGGGGAGAGGGACTTTTTGCGTTCTGTGCTTTTTGCTGTTTCTGCCTTTTGCTCCCCTCCCCCCCCCCTCGCCTTTGGATGTTACTTTTTTAATACTGCTGGTCTCCGCTTTCTCCTTTTCGATCTGGCGGGCACCTGCTCCGCTGCACGGCCGGGACTTGCCCTCCTTGTTCTCCACATATATCTCACCTTAACCCCTCTGCCTATTGGATCTCAACGCAGCAACACCTGCATTCCAAAGATTTTTTGGAAAGGGAGGGCACAAGATAAAATATATACGGACTGAGGTCGGGATCACCATGTCCTGGTCTGGGAAATAATTGGTTCCCTTGACATGCAAATTTAACATAAAGCAACCAATATCTGTTCCTCCGAAAATTCCTGGAATACTTCTCACGTGTAAGAGTTTGGAACGGCCGACCGAGGCCTGACTAATAGGAGAAAACTGTGTGTTAACTATTGAGGGGGCGACCATTCTCTCCCCTGGTTGGCGCCGCTAGATGGTCAATGCGGGCGGCCCATTACCCCACTGGTACATCTTCTCCCCACTAAGAAGTCCTTAGAGAATATATCAGACTTAGGGGAAACGAGTACCACGGCTGAGGGTTTGGATTTCTAAGGGACACGCAACTCGTGGACCCGAGGGAACTCGGGCCCCTACAATAGAAGGCGCCATAGTGGGGTCTAAATACCTGGAGACCTCACATGGCCCAAACGGAGGTTCCTAGCAATCAGGCGTCACTGCATTAGAACTCCAGAGTCGGAGCAGGGCAGGACGGGTCAAGGCAATTGACCCGACGCACTGATCCTTGACACTAAATTAACATCATCTAGAAATAGGAGAGGAACACAGGAAGATAACCTAGACATATACATCAGCCTTCCGGAGATAGAAAAACTGGGGAAGCGAATAAGGAAAAGGGCAGAGGCCAACATGAGTAAATCAACCAGCAAAACAACAAAGGGCGGCCCACCAAAAACCCCCAAGGAGAAGACCCCAGATAGCTCAATTAAACATTATATGACACAGGGCGCAAGCCCGCGGACCTCGGAAGGGACAAGTCAACAGCAACTTAAAATTACAAAAAAGAGGGGCATAGATAAAAAATCAGAGGAGACCCCAGAAGTGCCCAGGGAGGATCTAACCTCCGAAAGTGAACGGGAAGTCAGCAACATGGAAGATCCCAGATCAGAAGACCATCTACCCTCGAAAAGAGAAATGACGGGCATGTTAGAACGACTGGAAAATGCGATAAAAGCAGATATCGGTATGCTCAGGACAGACCTGGGACATCTGTTAAGCAGAGTCGAAGTGGTGGAGGAAAGAAATGAAAAACTGACCCAGGAGGTGGACCAACTCAAAGAACAGATTAAACAAATCCATTTTCACCAGCAGGGCCTGCAATATAAATTAGAAGACCAAGAAAATCGCAACAGAAGACAGAACTTAAGGATTAGAGCAGTACCTGAAATCAGGGGAGAAGACCTGAGAAATACCATCCAAAAAATATTTGGTCCCCTCATCGGAAAAGGAGAAGGGGACTTCCCCAGAATTGATAGAGTACATAGGATTGGGAAAACCAATGAGACAAACTCAGACCGACCCAGAGATATAATAGTACGCTTCAACCTATATGAAGATAAAGCGGAGATCTGGACAAAAATAAGGGGCCTGACGCCGATACAATTTGAAGGCCGGGAGATTCAGGTGTTCATGGACCTCGCCCCGGAGACTTTAACTAGAAGAAGACTTCTGAAACCACTAATAGAGAAGCTGAAAAACAAAAACATCCGATACAATTGGAGATTTCCTGCTTGCTTGGTGGGCTTCGGAGATGGGGTCACTGTCAGATTGACATTTCCAGAGGACCTTGAAGATTTCTGTAAAAAACTAGATATACAAATCCCGGAGCTCCCGGGGTGGTCCGACGGATAGAGGTTGGAGGAAGGGGGGATGAATTCCATCAGCCCCCTCCCCCCCCCGCCCCCCCCGTTTTGGCCATAGATCGGCTGGGGGGTAGGGGAGGGGGGACGGGAGATCACACGGGCTGTCCTCGAAAATGCGACTCGGGATGGCCAAGGAAACCGGGGTTATCATCGAGTCGAGGGCCGATATCGGGCCACAGGGGGGGTTGGGGAGGAGGAATGGGGGGAAGGGGAAGGGGGGGGGGGGGAGGGGGGTCGGGAGGTGGGGGGGGGAGGGGGAGAGGGGGGGAAGGGAGGCGAGAGGGGAGGGATCACAGGACTTGACCAAAGAATAGAATATCGAGAGATCAGGAAAATGACAGGCAAAGGACCCACAAACTCAATATGACAAAAAACATAAATTTCATGTCATATAATGTCAAGGGGCTAAATACTCCCAAAAAACGTCACAAAATCCTGAAAGAGCTTAAACAATACAGAGCAGAAGTCGTTTTTTTACAGGAGACACATATTGCTTTAGACTCAAATATAAAATTATACTCAAGGGATTTTCCCGAATGGTACTACGGGGACACAATTATAAAAAGAGCTAGAGGAGTAGCTATAGGATTTTCAAAGAAAATACGGTTTGAATTATTAGACAGAGTAACTGACCCAGATGGAAGGTTCCTCTTCCTGAAAGGGAAAGTGGGAGACGCAGAATATACCCTCGCGAATATCTACTCTCCCAATGCCAATCCTGGAACATACCTAGGAAAGATATTGGGCAAACTAATGGAGTTTAAAAGTGGAACTTTAATATTGATGGGAGACTTAAACTTTTGCCTAGACCCCCCGAATGATAGTACGTCCCGTGTGCAGGGGATTAGCAATGTACAACTAAAGAAAATAAAACAAAAATTGTACACATCTCAATTGATAGACGTTTGGAGAAGTCAACATCCACAAGATAAAGACTACTCATTCTTCTCCCCTGTACACGGGACGTACTCCAGGATAGACTACATTCTTTTGGAGCACAATACACTAGACAGAGTAGTAGATGCTAGAATAGGAATAATTTCACTCTCAGACCATGCCCCGGTGATGGTAGAAATACATACGGAGGAACCGCAAATGAAATTCCAACGGTGGCGGCTAAATGAAAGCATTATGCAGGGGGTGGAAGAGGAAAATAAAATAAGGGAGGAAGTGGAACAATATTTTATAAGAAATGACACAGAAGGAATCTCGCGGCAGACCCTGTGGGAGGCCCATAAGGCCTACATTAGGGGCGTGTTCATCTCGATAGGAGCAGGGATAAAAAAGAAGAAAATCCAAAAAACTAAAGATACAATAGCAGAAATATATCACTTGGAACAACAACACAAAAGAGACCTAACCCAACATGGAAAGAGACCCCAAGACTTAGCAACAAAAAGAGAGGAACTTAAACGACTCATGGAGCAGGATACTAACAGGACTTTTTATCTGCTAGCGAAGGAAAGCTACTATGGAAGCAACAAGTCACCTAAATATTTAGCAAAAATGCTCCAGAAGAAGAAAGCCCAAAATTACATAGAAAAAAATTCAAACGAAGAAGGGAGACATAGAATACACCACAAAGGGGATAGCACAAGTATTTAAAAAATTCTACGCCGATCTATATACAGTTGAGCAAAGTGGGAGAGGAGAAGAGGCAACAAAAAAGGGGAAAATGAATAATTTCCTGAGCAGGGCCGGCCTAACAAAAATAACTGATAGTGAAAGAGAGGTATTAGAGGGGAAGATAACAGAAGCCGAGATAACCAGAGCTCTAAAGGGGACCAAAGTAGGGAAAAGTCCGGGACCTGATGGGTTTACAATTTATTACTATAAAAAATTTCAGGAAATACTGATCCCCAAACTGTGTGCATATTTTAACGGGCTCAGTGTAGACTTCGAAATGAGTAAGGAAGCTCTAATGGCCTCTATAATGGTAATCAAGAAGGAGGGTAAGGATGGGACAAAATGTGACAACTATCGCCCAATCGCGCTTATGAACGCGGACACCAAACTGTACTCGAAGATACTTGCAGACAGGCTGAAAACTCTAATAAATAAACTGGTCCACCCCGACCAAACGGGGTTTGTTCCCGGCAGAGAAAGTAGAGACAGCGGGGTGAGAACCCTGCTGCTTCTACTACAAGAGAAAAAGAAAAAAGGCCCAAGTCTGCTTTTGTCGACAGATGCCCAGAAGGCTTTTGACCGAGTCGACTGGAGCTTTATGTTTAGAACATTAGAAGAAATGGGCCTCGGCCCAAAAATGATCCAGCGAATTAGAACCTTGTATCACCACCCGACGGCGATCGTGAAAATAAATGGATCTGAATCCGCTTATTTTGAAATGAAGAATGGAACAAGACAGGGGTGCCCTCTTTCTCCCATTCACTTTATCCTGTCCCTGGAACCTTTACTGTCTTTAATTAGAAGAGAACCAGAAATAAGAGGATTTGAAGTGGGAGAAGATACCCACAAAACAGCGGCGTACGCAGACGATATTTTGTTTTATTTAAAAAACCCTGAGAGCTCCCTTCCCCGACTTATGCAGATATTTAAAGAGTATGGAGATTTAACTAACTTTAAAATTAATCAGGATAAGTCGGAAATTCTAAACATCAATATAAACCCAACTTTAAAAAAAAAGCTCCAAGAAACATATAAATTTCCCTGGCGTAGAGAATTAAAATATTTGGGTGTTAAATTAGCTCCATCACTTAAAAAGATATATAATTTAAATTATATCCCATTATTAAACGAAATTAAAACAGAAAGCAATAGACTGACACATAGACCATTATCATGGTTCGGCAGAATACAGGCGCTCAAAATGTTTATTCTACCTAAAATACTCTACAAGTTCCAGATGATGCCTATCGCTTTACCTGGGTTCTATCTAGCTAAACTTAGAACTTTGGTAACGACCTTCATCTGGAACGGAAAAAAACCAAGAGTAGCATATTCGACACTCAAACAGGGAAAAAACTGCGGAGGATTGGCAGCCCCAGACATACCCTATTACTATAAGGCCATCGTACTATCAAGAATACTAGACTGGACAAAAGAAAATAAAGAAGAAAAAAGATGGGTAAACCTAGAATTTAATTTGAGTAAAGCACAATTAAGTAAAATAATATGGAACCCCCCCAAGTATAGGAATATAGATAGAGATGGTAGCGAACTCACGGTAACTGCACTGAAGATTTGGGATGAAATATACAAAAAAATAAACGGTCACTATAATTCACCATTGATTACTTTAAAGGAGAATATTTATTTTGCACCAGGATTAAAAATCAACGGGGGAAATTGGCTGAAATTAGATAGAGCACTAGTAGGGGATGTTATAAAAAATGGAAAGATTAGTCCACTTCAAGAAATAAAGATGAAAGAGGGCTACACAGAAATAGATGGGTGGAAATACCACCAGCTCTCCCACTTCATCGAGCGCCTGCCTCACCCTATTCGAGAACTAACAGACCTAACGCCCTTAGAGTCACTAACTGTGACCGGGGATAGTAGAGGTGCGATTACACGGTGGTACAGGCTCCTGTTGGACTGGGAGAGACGGGAGGTTCCCATATATATTCATAAATGGGAAAGGGAAATTGGGACACAATGTGAGACGCACATAGTTAAAAAAATTCTTAAATTAACCCATAACTCTTCAAAAGATAGCAAATCAGCTGAAATAAATTATAAAATCTTGTCCAGATGGTATGCTACCCCGGACAAAACTAGCAAATTCCAGCAAGACAAATCCGGGAAATGTTGGCGGGGCTGTGAGGAAACAGGCAATATGTTACACATTTGGTGGAGTTGCCCCAAAATAAAAATTTTTTGGGAAGAAGTCAGGTCCCATATAAAAGACATAACAAATGTAGAAATTCCAGACGACCCATGGATCATTTTATTACATGGCACAAAAGAAAACATCAAAAAATACCAAAGATCATTGTTGCCACTTCTCCTGAATGCCGCAAAAAAAAACGATCCCCAAGAAATGGAAGGAATTAGAGGCCCCTTCAATCTGGGATTGGATTGATGAGATTGAGGCCATATATAAGATGGAAAGGTTAAAAGGCAAGAACGGAAATAAGGAGGAAGATAAAATAGACAAATGGGGAGGGTGGAATAGTTTTAAAAAAACATGGAGTTCTGCTGAACAATTGAGGTTATAAATGATCTGAGATTTAGACATGGAAATTTTGGTCAAGTCCTGGGGGGGAGGGTTGGGGGGGGGGGGGGCACTGGGGGAGATAATTGGAAATAGAGCACAATATATTGGTATAATAAAAAAAGAAAAAAAAAAAAAAACACACATCATAAGCATACTTAGAATGATACCTCAAAAACAAATTCTGCTACTCTTCCCAAGTCTGGTGATTTCACACGTGTTAGACTTTTTCAAAGCCTAGTTATATAGAGGGGCCCAAAATCCAAGGAAGCACCTTCAGGTGTTCATAAATTGCATAAATTATGCATCTAATTTCCTGACTACGACATGGTTAGTCTTTTGAAGACTTCATTTTATTGCCACAAGTTTTTTGAAAATGCAAAAAAAATGAAATTATTTTTTTACAAAACTTTGACAGTTAAATAAGGTATTTCTCACAAACAGAATAGGTATACCTAAAATTACACCCCAAAGCACATTTTGCTACTCCTCCCGAGTATGGGGATACCACAAGTGTGAGACTTTTTTAATGTCTGTACTGATTATGTACCAGACATTTTATCTTCTATATGAGCGGCCAGGACGTAGCGGCTGCCCGCTCCTTAACCACTTAAGGACCGGGCCTATTTTTCAAACTTGTTGTTTACAAGTTAAAATATTTTTTTTTTTGCTGGAAAATTACTTAGAACCCCCAAACATTATAGATTTTTTTTCTAACAACCTAGAGGATAAAATTATGGTCGTTGCAATACTTTTTGTTACACCTTATTTGTGCAGCGGTCTTACAAGTGCACTTTTTTTGGAAAAAATACACTTTTTTGAATAAAAAAATAAGACAACAGTAAAGTTAGCTCAATTTTTTTTTATATTGTGAAAAATGATATTACACTGAGTAAATTGATATACAACATGTCACGCTTCAAAGTTGCGCCCACTCGTGGAATGGGCAAACTTTTACCCTTAAAAATCTCCATATGCAACTTTAACAAAATTCTACAAGTTGCATGTTTTGCGTTACAGAGGAGGTCTAGGGCTAGAATTATTGCTCTAACGATTGCGGTGATACCTCACATGTGTGGTTTTAACACTGTTTTCATATGCGGGAGCTACTCACGTATGGGTTCACTTCTGCAAGCGAGCTTGGCAGGACGGGGCGCGTTTAAAAATGTTTTTTTGTTTCTTATTTATTTTACCTTTTTTTAATTTTTTTTTTACACTGTTCTTTTAAAAAATAATTGTGTCACTTTTATTCCTATTACATCCTTTGTAATAGAACAAAACCATGACATGACCTCTTAAATATGAGATCTGGGGTCAAAAAGACCTCAGATCTCATATTTACACTAAAGTGCAATAAAAAAATTAAAACAAATATAGTTTGGGGGAAAAAAATGTAATAAAATTTTGCTTCGAGAGCTATGGGCGGAAGTGACGTTTTGACGTTGCTTCCGCCCTGCAATGGCATGGAGCCGGATGGGAGCCATCTTCCCCTCACTCAGCTCCATACCACAGAGGGGAGAGGACACGATCGCCTCCGCCGATGCCAGTGGCTCCGGTAGGCGGCGGAGGGCACTGGAGCGTGGCGGGGGGCCTCTATCGCTGCATTATGTGTGTGCCACGTGTAGTCTCCATCAGAAGCTCATATGTCAAGGTGACAATGCAGTTTACAACCGAGAGCACTGTCACCCTATAAAAGAAAGCGCCCATAACAAGGAACTTCATAACAGGATCACCAAGTATTATTTTAATGAAAGCTGCAGATTTTTAAAATCTTGTAAATGAAAATTACTTTTGACATTAGATTATGGTTAATATAGTATTGTAACCTGGGAGACAGGTAGCAGGTACAAAGCTCCCTGGGATGAGCAGTTTTTCAGGCACAGATACCAAATCCAGTGAGGTAGTGACAAACAGTGCTGTGTTTATTTGTGTTATATACAAGTCTATATACAGGTGCTGTACAGTGTTCCAGAAAACAAATAAGAACAGAAATAGCAAAAACAAAAATCCTAGCCGTGTCTCGGCTCTAACTACAGAATATGCAGGCCCTAACTACCAGGCTGAGCAAGCCTACCGCTTGTCAGTTTCTGCATAAACTGCTTAACAGCTTTTACCAACCTTTTGCTCTTCACAGACCAGCGTTGTCTGTGTGTCCCAGGCAGAGAGCAAAGGCTGTCTTGCTCAGGTGAGCTTAAATTAGCCTGGGGAAGAGGACCAAGACCCGAACTGGATCATGGATCAGAGATTTCTGAATGTGTAGGAGAGGAGCCTGGGAGACGTATAAACCCTGAACAGGACTTTTCCTGGCTCTCTCTGGGACGCTCTGCTACAGTATCTAAAGTCAAACTTTTTTTTCATTTAAGCCATTAATGTCTAAACTGCTGGCAACAAAAGTGAATACACCACTAAATGAAAATGTCCAAATTTGGCCCAATTAGCCATTTTCCTGGTGTCATGTGTCATATCCAGAGATTGTCTTTGGGAAATAGATGTATGAGTGCTGTCGGCATTGCAGCAAAGTTTGAAGGCGTTGGGGGGGTCAGCCTGTCATTGTTCAGACCATACGCTGCACACTGCATCAAATTGGTCTGCATGGCTGTCTTTCCAGAAGAAAGCCTCTTCTAAAGATGAAGCACAAGAAAGCCCGCAAACTGAAGACAAGCAGGCTAAGGACATGGATTACTGGAACCATGTCCTGTGGTCTGATGAGACCAAGATAAACTTATTTGGTTCAGATGGTGTCAAGCGTGTGTGGCAGCAACCAGGTGAGAGTACAAAGACAAGTGTATCTTGCCTACAGTCAAACATGGTGGTGGGAGTGTCATGGTCTGTCGCTGCATGAGTGCTGCTGCCACTGGGGAGCTACAGTTCATTGAGGGAACCATGAATGCCAACATGTACTGTGACATACTGAAGCTGAGCATGATCCCCTACCTTCGGAGACTGGGCCGCAGGGCAGTATTCCAACATGATAACCCCAAACACACCTCCAAGATGACCACTGCCTTGCTAAAGAAGCTGAGGGTAAAGGTGATGAACTGGCCAAGCATGTCTCCAGATCTAAACCCTATTAAGCATATGTGGGGCATCCTCAAACAGAAGGTGGAAGAGTGCAAGATCTCTAACATTCACCAGCTCTGTGATGTCGTCATGAAGGAGTGGAAGAGGACTCCAGTGGCAACCTGTGAAGCTCAGGAGAACGCCATGCCCAAGAGGGTTAAGGTAGTGCTGGAAATTAATGGTGGCCACACAAAAAAATATTGACACTTTGGGCCTCACTTTTGTTGCCAGCGGTTTAGACATTAATGGCTGTGTGTTGAGTTATTTTGAAGGGACAGCAAATTGGCACTGTTATACAAGCTGTACACTCACTACTTTACATTGTAGCAAAGTGTAATTTATTCAGTGTTGTCACATGAAAAGATATAATAAAATATTTACAAAAATGTGAGGGGTGTACTCACTTTTGTGAGATACTGTATATATATATATATATATATATATATATATATATATATATATATATATATATATATATATACACAGTATACCCACACACACTTTTTTATTTTTGAGGTAGTGGTGGGGATCCTGGGTGAGTTCCCACACTTTTTTCCCCAGGACTTGAACCCTGGATATAAAACTAGTCAGTAGTTTAAATTGTAACTCCACTTTTGTTGAAAAAAAAATCCTCTGGGTGATTAATGTGCATTGCAAAATGATAACAAATTGTGTAGCACAGTCATACTTTTTTCTGTTTTGAAAAAAAATCAGTTTCAGACTTATTCCTGAATGTGAGGGTATGTGTTTATTATAACCTTCTGGTGCACTTTCAGTGCTATAATGAAGAAATTTGCAGTGTCTACATCCCTGTAGAAGTGGTTAACTCTGGTGAAGCATCTTATCAAATTTGAAATTCCTGTTCCAGGGGATGCCAAGGTTGCAAGGTTGCCATGTTGCATTGGATTCTTTGATTTTTTTTTAATAACAGCAACTACAGATTAAAATGGAAATGTTAATACAATTACAAATTACAATTACAATTACAAAATGGCTTGTGTTGCAATGTATATGCCATACTGTACTAATTTTTTTAATGAAAATTGAGTTCTTCTTTAAAGTCTTTTGTGCTGCTGTTTAAAGGGATACTAATAAAAAAGCAGGTCTTATGAGCTAATACTCCTGGTCTTCCTGAGGTCACTTCATTTACACTCTGTTTGAAGTCCACATTTTAAGTTCATTTTGAGTCCACATTTTACATTACGAGTCAAGTAAGCAGTCTTTTGAGCTGTAAAACATTATAATGCATAACATGACTATACCTCTGCAAGCAATGAGCAATGGATCCTTTCTCCTGGTGCTGTATCAATTTTGTGCCTTATACAACAGAAAAAAACATGCTTGGTCTCAGCATTACAGGATCTCATTATCGCTCATACATTCTATGGGTAACCATAGATTTAAAACGAATTATTGCCATGTCTTTGTGTATTAGTGGTGATACCAAGTAAGCCTGGCAAAAACATATTTAATTTCCCTTGTGATGGAAAACCACATATAGTAAAGTAAGCGTGGCTTTGTAGCAATAAATATATTTTTACTTTAAATGAGTGGTTCACAGGGATTTATATTATTCTTGGATTCTTGGAAATACACGCAGGAAAGGCCAAGGTCCATTACCATAAATATGTACTTTGCAATTTCTAAGCAACCTCCCTTATTTGAGCAGTAAGAATGTAAAAAAAAAATAAGATAACCTAGGAAATGGAAACCATTTATCAAGAAAGCATATCAACAAATAGATTAGCACAATAGAAAGTAACAGTCTATTGAATCTGGGTTCTGCCTTATGCGTGAGATAATTCTTTCTGTGCTGAAAATAACTATGAACTTCAACATAAGGTTTTCCACACACAGTTATTCTATAAGGCAATATGTTTACCCATGAGAATAACAGATCCACGGTTGGGCATACTTAGCACATCTGCAACCCAGCGCTGATTTTTTTTTTACTTATACTAAATTGCACTAATAGGAGGGGACTAAAGAGCGTAGGTAAAAAAAACCTGGGCCTACTTCGCCTATACTCAGTACATTTGCAAATATGTTTTATGACTGTGCCACAACCAAGAGTGTAACAGACATACACAAACTTCAGCACACTAATTTTAATAAAATAAAACTGTTTTATTGCATATGTTTTTCTACACAGTTAGAAGAACTTCAGGAGTAATCTATTAACAAAGCAATGCTGTTTTGATACATTTCTAAAGTGTCTACAGTGCAGGGGTCAGGGGTGTGGAACCCACAACCACTTTACAGAGTACAATCAAAATTATCCCCTCTTTCCAGTACAGATCATCCCCCATCCCCAAGCCCATATTCTATATAGTACAGATTTCCTCTAACATCACTTAATCCCCCCTCAGCTTACCCCCTCATTACAGAGCTCCCCCTATCACCGACCCCCAGTAAAGATACCTCTCCCAGCGCAGACCAACCTCCCCAACAAAGACCCCTCAGTACAGACTCCCTCTCAGCACAGGTCCACCCCTCCAACACAGATGACTCAGTACAGAAGGACCCCTCCAGCACAGACTTGCCTCCCCCTAACATAGACCCCTCAACATAGACTGACCCCCCACTGATACAGACAGCTTAGTACAGATCAGCTTCCCCCAGGACAGACCCCCTAGCACAGATCAACCCTCTACAGCACAGACCCCTCAGTATGGACCAACCTTCAGCACAGACCCTTAAGTACAGACTGAGTGCCCTCATTCCTAAATTCCCACAGTACAGACCCCTCAGCACAGAAACCCCTCTCCTCAGTACAGACCGCTCAGTACAGACATCCTCCCTTACCAATACAAATACCTTAGCACAGGTCCCCCCATACCCCCAAAGCACAGACACCTCTGTACATACACAACCCCCCTCCCAGTACAGACCCCTCAGAATAGACCACCCCTCTGTGAGGGCTGGGCTCAGCCATTCCTTCTCTGAGCTGGCTGCTCAGCTGTTGGCTGATTTCCAGCTCCTATCTCTCCACAGTGACTCACCTGTTGATGATATCCTGCTCGTCAGTGCTGCCTACTTAAGGCGTCCAGTCCAGATGATCTCTGCCTTCGCCTTGGTCACATCTCTAGAGACGCTCTCCTGTGTTCCTGTTAAAGACTTGCTTGGCTGACATTCCTTCTGGTTCCAGATCCTGCTTGCTGTTCTACTACGCTGTTCTCTGGCTCCCTGACATTTTGGCTTGTCTGACTATCCGTTCCGGTTCCTGAACTCTGGCTATGTTTTGACTATGTTTACTCTGTCTGTTTACCTTTTTTTATTATTATTAAACAAGTGTGATTTAACTGTACTTCTGTCTCAGTCTGATTCATGGTTTCTGACCCCCCCCCCCCCCCCCCCCAGAACAGAACCCTAAGTACAGAATGAGTGCCCTAACATTCCTAAATTCCCACAGTATGGACCCCTCAGCACAGACACCCCCCTCCGCAGTACAGACCCCTCAGTACACACATCCCCCCTCCCAGTACGGACAACTCAGCCCAGATACCCCCCAACACCTCTGTACAGACCACCATTTTAGGGTTTGTACACATTGCTGTGCTGTCCAACATCGGATATGATTCGCACCGCACTGCAGTGCAAATCACATGTGATGTCTGTGTGATGTGATCGCATTTGGACCAAACTCGCACAGGACCCTTTTTTTGGTCCGCAGCAGAATTGGATCGCATTGGGTGTGTTCACACCCATACGATCCAATTCCTGCCCGAACTGTGAGTTCGCACTGCGATATGTGAACTGATTTGGGGGTGTCATTAGCTTTCTATTGACACTCCCTGCAGTTTGCATATGGCAGTGTGAACTGCCTGCGAGTTGTATGCGATGCGGGAACCCACACTGGATTTGCAGGGTTCCCGCATGGCTGCACTGTGAACCGGCCCTCAAGCACCAGAATAGGCCCCTCAGTACAAACATCCCTCTCCCACAGGATAAACATCCCCATCTCCTCCTTCCCCCTCAAGTACAGACCTTTAGTATAGATACCTCCCATCCCCCTACAGAACACTCAGTACTGATCCCCCTCCCTAAGATCACTCACCGACCACTGAGTGAGGGAAAGTCTTCCTTATGGTTCTGTCATATGGGCAGAGCAGGGAAGGAGATGGCAGTCTGACATTTTTCTTTTTGTGTTTCATGGAACTATGGTCAATCAGTGGCCCAAGATGATAACTACATCTGAAAACACTGCCAAAAAAATAACCTGTAGGTGAGTGCTCAGAATAGCCTCAATGCTTAACTTCTCTTGTTGGCTTCCTTTAGGTCTGTAAAATATACTATTTAAAGCGTTCTCTTAAATCAGTTTGATAAATGCAAAAAAAATACCAGTTAATACTGTCAAAAATCCAGTGAGCTCGTAAGTTACTATACAGTCTGCAGTGTAATCTCAAGCAGTGGTATCAGCCCTGTCCAGGTCACCTTTGTGAACTACAGAACACCTCTCCCTCAGTTATGAAGGGTGACCTAGCTTTTACTACATATAATGAGTAATGTCACCCTAGGACAGATAATTTGTTGCCCCCCCCAAAAAAAATATATATACCACCAGCCGCCACTGGATCCTAGTCTGAACCAACCTGAACTATCCTGCCACAAAGCTGTCACTGTACAGAGCCAATCATAAACAGCCAAGGCATTCATTACCCCACAGCAGCACTTATACACACCCTTTGTATATGTGGGACTGCGTAGCTGGATATACCTCAGCCACTTAGGATTTGCTCTGTACAGTGACAGCGTCAATTGGGTTCGGACTAGGATCTGAAAACATCTGAACTCATTCCTCCCATCATCAGGTTTTCAGATGATGACAAGAGTAGATCATGTTCAGCAGGGTGACAAAGCAGGAAAACAAGAGAGGATCACCAGGTATTATTTTAATGAAAGCGATTGCTTCGATAATATAAAAAAATAATTACATTTTTAATTGCATTACCATGCTAACCTTGTGGACAGCCTTCCCAGAAGAGTTCAAGTTGTTATAGCTGCAAATGGTGGGCCTACCGACTAAGACTGGGATGCCATTAAAGTTAATGTGCGTGTAAAGGCAGGCGTGCCAATACTTTTGGTAATATAGTGTATATGACAAAGCTTGTATTTAGCATTACGACAGCAATATTTGTTTTCTATATCCCCCACAACATAATTTTATTACCTGTTTTCACCTTTTTTTAATAGTGTTAAGACAAACCATTTAGGACTGACAGGGGTGTTTATGATCACCTTTTATTTATTTATGTAAAACTTTTATCCCCAAAGGAAAAAAAATGTTTTTGTAGCTGCTTAAAATGTGTTAGCTTGAGCTAGGCTTTAATTTGTTAGTCACTTATGTAAAGTCCATCCTAATCTACTAGTCTATCTAAGACTCTTCTACTGGTTGAAAATGTTGCTGTCCAAGGGTAGCTATGTTGCTCAGTGGAGGAATGGGTGTAGTGACCCTAATGCCACGTAAACACGAAGGGACTATCCCGCGGGATTGTCCGCTGGACTCGAGTCCACCGGACAATCCCCTCGTGTGTGCGCGCCGGCGGACTTTTTGGCGCCAAAAGTCTGGCGGACTAGGTTTTAAGTTTTGTTTTAAAATTGTCCGCTGGACTTGGCAGTCCTTGGCAGTCCGGCGGACAATCCCGCCGTTAGTAGGCTAGTCCGCCGGACTTTTGAAATGAGCGGACTTTCCGATCATCGGAAAGTCCGTTCATTTAGCACGTGACTTCAGGTAGACGGAGCTAGCGAAGGCAGTGAATGCCGCCGCGCTAGCCCCGTCACCTGGCATGGATTTAAAGGGAATCCCCATGCCGAAAAACGGCGTGGGGGTCCCCCCAAATCCATCTCAGACCCTTATCCGAGCATGCAGCCCGGCAGGCCAGGAAACGGGGTGGGGACAAGCGAGCGCCCCCCCTCCTGAGCCATACCAGGCAGCGTGCCCTCAACATGGGGGGTGCCCTGGGGAAAGGGGGGCCGTGCGCCCCCCCCCCACCCCAAAGCACCTTGTCCCCATGTTGATGAGGACAAGGGCCTCTTCCCGACAACCCTGGCCATTGGTTGTCGGGGTCTGCGGGCGGGGGCTTATCGGAATCCGGGAGCCCCCTTTAATAAGGGGGCCCCCAGATCCCGGCCCCCCACCCTATGTGAATGAGTATGGGGTACGATGTACCCCTACCCATTCACCTAAGGTGTAAAGTGTAAATAAAAAAAACACACATTTTGTAAAAAACATTTTATTGCACTGCTCCGGGGGTCTTCTTCCGTCTTGGGGGGTCTTCTCGCCGGACTCCTCCGCCATTTACCTAGCTCTTTTACTGAGCAGAGGAGGCCGGCTACCTTCTTCGTCATCGACGCCGTCGTCTGGGGGTCTCGATCCGCCTTCGGGGGTCTTCCGGGGTCTTCCGGGGTCTCTTCTGTTCTTGCCGCGGTCGTCGTTTTCCGCGCCGGCGCCGCCGCCTTCTTCTTCTTCCGATGTTGACCGGTCGCTGTCTCTGGCCGGAATGCCAGAGCCGCGCTGTGCTGGGACTTATATAGGGACAAGGGGACAGGGTCATATGCTCATGTCACATGGTGACCCCGCCCCCCTGTGATGTCACAGTCCCAGCATCCTCCGGGACTGTGACATCACAAGGGGGCGGGGTCACCATGTGACATGAGCATGTGACCCTGTCCCCTTGTCCCTATATAAGTCCCAGCACAGCGCGGCTCTGGCATTCCGGCCAGAGACAGCGACGGGTCAACATCGGAAGAAGAAGAAGAAGAAGAAGGCGGCGCCAGCGGCGCAGAAAACGACGACCGCGGCAAGAACAGAAGAGACCCCGGAAGACCCCCGAAGGCGGATCGAGACCCCCAGACGACGGCGTCGACGAAGAAGGTAGCCGGCCTCCTCTGCTCGGTAAAAGAGCTAGGTAAATGGCGGAGGAGTCCGGCGAGAAGACCCCCCAAGACGGAAGAAGACCCCCGGAGCAGTGCAATAAAATATTTTTTACAAAATGTGTGTTTTTTTTATTTACACTTTACACCTTAGGTGAATGGGTAGGGGTACATCGTACCCCATACTCATTCACATAGGGTGGGGGGCCGGGATCTGGGGCCCCCTTATTAAAGGGGGCTCCCGGATTCCGATTAGCCCCCGCCCGCAGACCCCGACAACCAATGGCCGGGGTTGTCGGGAAGAGGCCCTTGTCCTCATCAACATGGGGACAAGGTGCTTTGGGGTGGGGGGGCCACACGGCCCCCCTTTCCCCAGGGCACCCCCCATGTTGAGGGCACGCGGCCTGGTATGGCTCAGGAGGGGGGGGCGCTCGCTCGTCCCCACCCCTTTCCTGGCCTGCCGGGCTGCGTGCTCGGATAAGGGTCTGAGATGGATTTGGGGGGACCCCCACGCCGTTTTTCGGCATGGGGATTCCCTTTAAATCCATGCCAGGTGATGGGGCTAGCGCGGCGGCATTCACTGCCTTCGCTAGCCCCGTCTACCTGCAGTTACATTCTAAATGAACGGACTGCTCGGACTTTTTCCCGCGGATTGTCCGCCGGAGAAGTCCGTGCGTGTGTGGGCAAGTCACACGCTCGGAAGTCCGGGCGTGTGTGGGGAAGTCCCCCCTCGGAAAGTCCGGCGGACAATCCGCCGGACTAGGTCCGGCGGACAAAGTCCGAACGTGTGTACTCGGCATAAGACAAAAAGTGTGTTATAGACCAGATTACCTGGTGGAAATAAAGGAAAAAAGCCACCACATATACACTCACTGGCCACTTTATTAGGTACACCTTGCTACTACCGGGTTAGACTCACTTTTGGCTTTAGAACTGCCTTAATACTTTGCGGTATAGATTTAACAAGGTGTTGGAAACATTCCTCAGAGATTTTGCAGATTTGTCAGCTCCACATCCATGATGCTAATCTCCCATTCCCCCATATCCCGAAGGTGCTCTATTGGATTGAGATCTGGTGACTGTGGAGACCATTGGAGTACAGTGAACTCATTGTACTGTTCAAGAAACCAGTTTGAGGGGATTTGAGATTTGTGACATGGTGCATTATCCTGCTGGAAGTAGCCATCAGAAGATGGGTACACTGTAGTCATAAAGGGATGGACATGGTCAGCATCAATACTCAGGTTGTGGCATTTAAATGATGCTCAATTGGTACTAAGGGGCCCAAAGTGTGGCAAGAAAATATCCCCCACACCATTACACTACCACCACCAGCATGAACTGTTGATACAAGGCAGGTTGACACCATGCTTTCATGTTGTTTATGCCAAATTCTGACCCTACCATCTGAATATCACAGCTGAAATCGAGACTTATCAGACCAGGCAACATTTTTCCAATCTTCTATTGTTTAATTATGGTGAGCCTGTTTAAACTGTAGCCTCAGTTTCATGTTCTTAGCTGACAGGAGTGGCACCCGGTGTGGTCTTCTGCTGCTGTAGCATATCTAATTCAAGGTTCGATGTGTTGTGCATTTAGAGATGCTATTCTGTATACCTTGCTTGTGATGAGTGGTTATTTGAGTTACTGTTGCCTTTCTATCATCCCAAACCAGTCTGCCCATTCTCCTCTGACCTCTGACATCAAGACATTTTTGTTCACACAACTGCCGCTCACTGAATATTTCTCTTTTTCAGACCATTCTCTGTAAACCCTAGAGATGAGAGTTTGTGAAAATCCCAGCAGTTTTTGAAATACTCAGACCAGCCCATCTGGCAACAACAAACATGCCACATTCAAAGTCACTTAAATCCCCTTTCTTCCCCATTCTGATGCTCAGTTTGAACTTCAGCGAGTTGTCTTCACCACGTCTAGGTACCTAAATGCATTGAATTTCTGCTATGTGATTGGCTGATTAGCAAATTGTGTTACCAAGCAATTGAACAGGTGTACCTAATAAAGTGTTCGGTGAGTGTAAGTAAATACATTAAAAAAATTGTTTAAATGAATCTTGAAAAAATGAACAAACAAGACTTTAAAGTAATGATAACAACATGCAGTCCAATAAATGTGAATCTCATCCATGTGCTGTGAAGCAAACCAGGAAAAGTTCAGATGAAGTGAAACTTTTAACTCTTCACTCTTCAAGTAAATGAATCTTGAATGGACGACCAAACACCATGTGCCCTCCACCACAAGAAACAATGGCCTCTTACCAAATATAAACGACCCCTATAACAGAGATCACATCAGCATGTTTGTACCAAGCTTCCCGACATCCATCAATAATCACAGTGAATCGCCAGTGTGAACTTCAATGACTCCGTGGCCGAGCAGCATCCATACTCATAAAGAGGAACAGAGGCCAAACATAGTGTAAAACTGTTTACATACACTTTTATTGAAAATAGACAGGTACTTACAAAGGTAGGATAAAAACAGCATGTAACCACATCAAGCAGTTCCTCACCAGCTTCCACTCAACGAATGTAATGGCGTCACTGGTCAAGTCCCTCCCAATGCATTTCGTCATCAAACAGCGTTGTCAGGGGAATGGAGCACCTATACTGCACCACCTCAAATAAGGACTGCAAAGCTGCAATATACTGAACTTCTGTTTTTGTTTTGGGATTTAGATGCACTAACAGGGCAAGTTTCTCCACTTTCTAAGCCTGCCTGTTGGTTTTGGATGTACCTGAAGTCTACACACCCCTGTTAAAATGTCAGGTTTCTGTGATGTAAATAAATGAGACAAAGATAAAACATTTTAGAACTTTTTCCACCTTTAATGTGACCTATAAATTGTACAACTCAGTTGAACAACAACCTGAAATCTTTTAGGTGGAGGGAAGTAAAAATAAAAAAATAAAATAATATGGCTGCATAAGTGTGCACACCCTTAAACGAATACTTTGTTGAAGCACCTTTTTATTTTATTACAGCACTCAGTCTTATTGGGTATGAGTCTATCAGCATGGCACATCTTGACTTGGCAATATTTACCCACTCTTCTTTGCAAAAACACTCCAAAACAGTCAGATTGTGAGGACATCTCCTGTGCACAGCCCTCTTCAGATCACCACACAGATTTTCAATCGGATTCAGGTCTGGGCTCTGGCTGGGCCAATCCAAAACTTCTTCTGGTGAAGCCATTCCTTTGTTGATTTGGATGTATGCTTTGGGTCGTTGTCATGCTGAAAGATGAAGTTCTTCCTCATGTTCAGCTTTCTAGCAGAAGCCTGAAGGTTTTGTGCCAATAGTGACTGACATTTGGAACTGTTCATAATTTCCTTCTAACTTGACTAAGGCCCCTGTTCCAGCTGAAGAAAAACAGCCCCAACGCATGATGCTGCCACCACCATGCTTCACTGTGGGTATGGTGTTCTTTTGGTGATGTTCAGTGTTTTTGCGCCACATCACCAAAAGAACACCATAACACATAACACATTTTCCCACATGCTTTTGAGAAACTTCAGATGTGTTTTTGCTAAATTTAGCCGGCTTGGATGTTTTTCTTTGTAAGAAAAGGCTTGCCACTCTACCCCATAGCGCAGACATATGAAGAATACGGGAGATTATTGTCACACAGCCAGTTCTTGCCAGATATTCCTGCAGCTCCTTTAATATTGCTGTAGGCCTCTTGGCAGCCTCCCTGACAAGTTTTCTTCTCATCTTTTCATACATTTTGGAGAGACGTCCTTTTCTTGGTAATGTCCCTGTTGTGCAATATTTTCTCCACTTGATGAATACTGTCTTCACTGTGTTCCATGGTATATCTAATGCCTTGGAAATTCTTTTGTACCCTTCTACTGACTGATACCTTTTAACAAGGAGATCCCTCTGATGCTTTGGAAGCTCTCTGCGGACCATGGCTTTTGCTGTAGGATGCGATTAAGAAAATATCAGGAAAGACCTACTAGAACAGCTGAACTTAATTTTGGGTTAATCAGAGGCACTTTTAATGATGGCAGGTGTATACTGACTCCTATTTAACATGAGTTTGATTTGATTGCTTAATTCTTCTTGCTTAATACAGTTACATCCCCAGTTATAAGAAGGTATGCACACTTATATTACCACATAATTTTATTTTTTTATTTTTACTCCCCCCCTAAAAAAAATCAGTTTGTTTTTCAATTGCGTTGTACAGTTTATAGGTCACATTAAAGGTGGAAAAGTTTCTGAAATGATTTATCTTTGTCTCATTTTTTTACATCACAGAAACCTGACATTTTAACAGGGGTGTGTGGACTTTTTATATCCACAGTGTACAAACAGAAAAAATACAACAAGGGAAAATTTGCCATACTGGGCATCACAAGAGGTAGCAGTGACACAACAGTCTTGTCCCACTGTCCTTTGTTGATGATCTATTCACTATGACTGCAGATATGCACATGCAAGGCCTCTAATGGGGTCACTGAACCTTATTTTTTGGCCTGTTTAGCTCATTACCACCAATCAGTGAATGAAGCTCTGTACAAAATTATGTACAACCTTTGTAAAGTGGATATGCTCACTATACCCAATATCACTTATAGCGCCGCTCAAGGTGCTCCGGTAGATCAGGTGTCTGAGATATAAGAGTACAGGCTATCTTATGCTTAATCCAGAAAGCAGGGAAGTATGAGCGGATGAGAGACACCGCACACCACTAGCTCAATAGGTGAAAAGAAACGCCTCCTGAGCCCTATCTCTGTTGTATTTCACCCTACCCATCAGGGTTTAATCATGGAGAACACGATGGGCAGAGCAAACTGCATCAGAGATGGGGCTCAGGAGGAGCTCAAGGCTGAGGCCGTTCACATTTCTTTCCACCTGTTGAGCTACTGATGTGTGGCATCTCTCATCCCCTCATAATTTGTTAAGTAGAGTTGTAAACCTTTCATACAGTTCAAAAATAGTCACGCATTTTATACATGACACGTTTTGCCACAATTTATACTTTAACCATTTTACATTTTAATTTATGCGTTAATCATTTAATTTACACTTTATATCAATTGACACTTTTTTTTTATATTTTAAATTTTTTTATAATTTAATTAATTTTACACTTTAACCACATGTAACACTTAGCACCAGATACAGTAGATGCAGATTCTAAGCACGGCAGTTAAAAAACAGATATGTGAAAATAGTTCTGCTTCATTTGCACTACTACTGTGTTGTAAATAAATGGTCAGGCAGCAGGAGGATGTAGAGTATGATAACAAATTATTGACATTGTGATACAAATGTTTGCCGTACACAGGTGATAAGCTTTCATGTTTTGCACAGGAAGCATTAAAACAAATATTTTTTTAATCATGCTTTCAATTCTTTATATAATAGGGAGAGCTCGTTCACACTATGTGCAGTGACCAGCATTTTTCCACACTGGAAAAACAAAGGTCAACGCTAGACCACATCGAAAATAATTTTTTTCTATATGCCCCGTTCACACCTCAACACTAATGTGATGTGCTTTGCGGTGCAGTGTGGAAAAATGCAGCATTTTCAGGATCACACTAGATGGCCATGCATGTCACTGCACATCGTACTGCAGCGCAGTGACATGAATGTCACTATGTGACACTTCAAATAAAATTGGGAAAAAAAATCAAGCAGTGTGATGCATTGCATTGCGTATCACACAGCATCCTGCATGAACATGAAGATAGAACTACACAAGTCTGTGCGGTAAAAAGGGGCGGATCGTCCGGAGGAAGAAGCGGTGAAGATGAAGCCGGAGGAAGATGCCGGAGGAGAAGACCGGAGGAAGAAGCAGAGGAAGATAGAGGAAGAAGCAGGAGAAGAACAAGATGGAGGAAGAAGAAAACCAAAGGAAGACCAGAAGAAGCGGGGAAAGAAGAAGACATTAATAAAGGAATTGTCAAAAACCGACTATTGTCTTTTTTTTAATTTTTGACACTTTTTTACCCCATTACCAATTCACACGGGGGGGGGTGGGATCTTGGGATCCCCTTGTTAAAGCTTCCATATTACGATAAACCCCCCCGCCCGCAGACCCCCACAACCACCAGGCAAGGGTTGTGGGGATGAGGCCCTTGTCCCCAACAACATGGGGACTTCCTCCCCATGTTGAGGGCATGTGGCCTGGTACGGTTCAGGAGGGGGGGGCACTCTCTTGTCCCCCCCTTTTCCTGCGGCCTGCCAGGTTGCATACTCGGATAAGGGTCTGGTATGGATTTTTGGGGGGACCCCCACGACATTTGTTTTTTAATTTTGGCACAGGGTTCCCCTTAATATCCATACCAGACCTGAAGGGCCTGGTATGGATTTTGAGGGGGACCCACGCCATTTTTTTTTTTAAATTTTGGTTCGGGGTTCCCCTTAATATTCATACCAGACACAAAGGGCCTGGTAATGGACTGTGGGCGAATCCCATGCCATTTTTATCAATTAACTTTTATGTGTATTGTCGGGACCGACAATTCATTATAGCCACGAGTACTTTTAAATGATTTTTTTTTCTTTAGAAATGTCATTTTGCTCTGCCCCCAGGTACCCCCAGGTACAAAATTTAAAGGAATATTTCACTTTTATTGTTTCACTTTAAGCATTATTAAAATCACTGCTCCCGAAAAAACTTCAGTTTTTTAAACTTTTTTTTTGCGTTGATACCCAGCTCCCCAAACACTTTTTATGACAATACCATGCATATAAGCCTTTACAATTATCACTTTTGATTTCTCCCATAGACTTTTGAAGGGTGTTCTGCGGCTTTTGAATTTGCCGCAAACACCCTAAATTGTTCGCTATTTGGCGAACAGCCAATGTTCGAGTCGAACTCATGTTCGACCCGAGCATAAAGCTCATCCCTATTGGCAACCTGTCAGACAGAAGTTAGATCAAAAACCCGAATCCCTTGATTCCTAAAGACAAACTTAGGGCAGAAATGTTATCTCATATTTGGATAGGTTGTTTCTTACCTACAAGCAATGTATTTCAGTGCAGTCTGCCACCCACTGATAAATCCCAACTTGAATCATGCATTATAGGGGGTAATTTTCCTTTCTTTCCATCTAATAAGACCAGTGGTTGCACGCTTAATATGGGTGTAACGTGTAACATGTTCCAAACGTGAACTTACACTTTAAAAATAGGTAAGTAATCAGATCTTTTTTATACAGATTAGAGAGGAAAGGTAGGAGAAGGGGGACAGACATTTTTTTAAGACTAGTTTGACTTAAGCGTTTCTTCCATTTAATCTTCAGATCAGATGAAGATTCAATCTAAAGAACTATTACAGATAAATGCAGACAGCACAGTTTACTCCATTTTTCAGTGAGGATCCACGTAAGCTAAATAAACTGAACCTAACATTTGCCAACAGTTGTTCATAAAGTTGGTAATACACAGTTTAAGTTAAAGCAGTGTATAGCAGTAATAATAAGTAATTATAATATCCTATGTACTGATTATTTATATATGTCCCTAACCAGACTATAAAACTCTGAGATGCAGTTCCCCAGCACCAAGTCTGTTAGTTATTTAGTGAAATAATAAAACAGTGTTTGTTTTCAAAATCACACATTGCTAGACATTCTGAGAATACCACATAAAGGAAAAAATAACAAAGCAAACTTACCCCCAACAAAAAAGGGATAGTTTTAAAGGCCTTCTAATAATAACAAGACACATCTAAAGTTATATAGCCATTGCTTCAAAGCGTTCTTAAAATACCAAGTGTTTGGTGTTTTTACAGTAAATAGCACATTCTAGAAAACAGAGACATGCTATTTTTACAAGAACAATGGAACATAAAACAAAAGTGAAGGAAGAAATGTAACTAATAACAGTTTCTGAAAATACTTTGTAAATCGTTTATTCATATTTGGGTTGTTAATGATATTTACGTTATAGATAAATGTCTTATCAAATGTATTTTTTAGTATAGGTATAAAAATATAGTACGTATGCGTTTATTTTTTAGTGACTCTGTAGCTAAAGAAAAAGTGGCTACAAAACATGTGCCTGTGTAAAAAAAAAAAGTAAATGCTTATTTTTTCTGCTGCCTACACTGTCAAATGGCACCATGTTGAAGCCATGGTGCCTACACTGTCAAATGGAACCACGTCTCCTCAAGAAACTGACACTTAGGCTGGTTTCACATGTGCTGTCCGATTAGGTCTGCCTGTCAGTTTTTCAGGTAGACCTGATTGTAACATCCATAGCTCTCAATGGATGGTACAGTGGAGCAGTGGATGTTAGCAGACATGTGTCCGCTGACACCCGCTGGCATCCGATCCTGTCCGCCAAAAACAGCCAGCAGATCAATTTGGATGACAATCGAATATAAATGGACAGGAGGTCTGTATCCATCTGACAGCCCCATAGAGAACAGTGGAGCGGGCATGGACCTGCCATCCGCCTGCTCAGCAGGGAGATCCCCTGCTGAGCAGGCGGATGCGGACTATGGAGATCGCCCGTGTGAAACCAACCTAAGGGGGAGATTTACTAAAACTGGAGTACTCAGAATCTGGTGCAGCTGTGCATGGTAGCCAATCATCTTCTAACTTCAGCTTGTTCAATTAAGCTTTGACAATAAAACGTGGAAGCTGATTGGTTACTATGCACAGCTGAATCAGATTATGCATGCTCCAGTTTTAGTCAATCTCCTGGTCTCCTGGTTTCTCCCGCTGACACGGTAATGATGCACATTAAGCCTCAAGTTTTTTTAAAGTGTGCATGATACACTGGAGTGCTTGTTATAAAAGATATAGGTGGAGAAATATATTATTTCCAAAACTAAACTGAACTAAAAAGAAAGCAGCCCATCGGTACATGAATGGTTCCTAAAGAACACCTATGCTGTACAAATTCAGATCAGTTAAGTAAAAACCAAAAACGATTGCAATATGAACTTTCACATTTCCAAAAGCTAGATCTGCTTTGTTCTTAAAGTACAAAACCTTTTAGAAATGAAATGGTTAAAGTCCTAGTCTAAGTTAGCTGTGAAAAATATGGATATATTCCTTTATCTGTCTTTACTTGGTGTCAGGCCTATAGAAGTCTAAAAAGAGTGTCTACACTGGGGCGGCCAAAACACATGGCAGCAAGTCCAGAAGGTGGCGCAGAAATCAACAGCGAAGATGCTGAGTGTGCTTTGATCATGACTTTAACCCAAACCTTACCCAATACTCCACCATCCCATAGTGGACTTTTCCTTTAAATAGTGCATTAGAAAATCTAACCTTCAAGTTAATCATTTAAAATCTCTGTGAATAGCCTGTTTTATTTTCTTGTTCACAGTTCCAAGACTAATTTGAATGAATGTCATGTATCTCTAAATTACCTAAATCCAGACTAATTTAAGAAAGAAGTCTCACTTTAGGGTCAGAGATCGAGCTAAAGAAAGTTGGAAAGCACAAAGCTTTAAATGAAGGAAAAAAGGAGAACAATGCAATGTGTAGTACATACAATGGTTGTGGCTCTCTTTTAAACTGCATCGCCAGTGTCACACTGTCCCTTGTAGCATACTTCATTCTAATTAATTAAACAGATTAAATAAAATCTTTTTTATTGTGCAGCACTTTGTATGCTTTTGGAATGAAGAAGTAACAAAGCCATTCACAAACAGATGGTTTGAGTTCCTTGTGATATCCTGTACACATTTGTTTTCAATTTGTCTAAAAATAATGGAAGAAAACACAGCTGAGGGGCCTAGTGTGATTTTTAAGAAAGGCTCAAGGCTAACCCTTTCCTTTTTTTCAGATCAGATAAGTTTACAAGTACATATGTTTGAAATCACTCCCATTCGAAAGACCAGAATGGAAGAATTCAAAAAAACTATCAAGCGTTCCATGTTTGTGGGAATGTAAGCAGCACATATTAAACCATTGAAATAAAAACAACTAAAGTAAAAAGTACAAACAATTCTATTTAGTGGTTGTAATTTAACATTTTTATTGGTGTTAATCAAATAAAAATACCGCATGCTTTGATTTAAATTTAATGAAACATGACCAATTATTAATAAACAAGTATGTTTAGCTTAGCCACTAAAGCCTGAGCCAATCCAAATAAGGAATAATAAAACATCCAAAAGTCCCCAATTGCCAACAACCCAGTCTGTGGCCAACTCAACACAGGACTGAAGATCAAGATTATGATTATCAAAACCTACATCAGAAAGGCACTATTACCTTGGTACAAACACGGCAAGCTTCCTTCTAAATTGATGTGATGAAATGGTAAACAACTCACATAAATCATACATTTTGAAATAGCTCCATTAAGTAGATTGAGGATTTTTTTTAAAGTATAGAGGAAAATTAAATCATGCCAAACAGGGAAGAAAGTCTAACTTGATAACAATCCTGTTTCATTAGCAAACAAATCTAAAGCTGTAAGTTTTCCAAAATCATTACCTCCTAAATGCATGATTAGAATCTCTGGAGCCAACCGGATCTAAAAGTGGTAAACCATATCCATCAACAAGTCCCCCTAATGTATTCCCCACTTGACAAACCAATACATTTTTCAGGAGAAAGACCAAGATTTTCGGTGTCAATTCTTCTACTGGCTCTGTGACTTGACCAGTAAATGCAAGAAAGAACAATTATCCAGTAACAAACCTGTTGACTTAACACAAACAAAGTTATAGACATAGACTGGAAGGGATATAAGACTTGAAATAGTCAGACTTCCAGCCACCCGCTTTTTTAATCATGGCATCATGTTGTAGCACCAATGCAGAAAGAGAGAAACAATATTTTAAAGTATTGTAAACTAAAGACCAATAAATATTTTTTTGAGGACCAAATTAACTTGGTAAATAGTTAGTGGGCAACCATCCAGGTGGTCAAAAGGTTTTTAGAATCCAATGAACAGTGCTGTAAATCTGTCTGCCCCTATCCAAATGACTTTTTTTTACCTGTTCTAAATTCTAAAGCAAGGGTGTCAAACTGTCGGCCCTCCAGTTGTTGCAGAACTACAAGTCCCATGAGGCATTGCAAGGCTGATAGTTACGAGCATGAAGCAGAGGCATGATGAGACCTGTAGTTCTGCAACAGCTGGAGGGCCGGTAGTTTGACATCCCTGTTCTAAAGGATAACTACTCCTAGAAAGCTGTTCAGAGATTCTAAATGCTCCAGAAAAGAATAGAATAAAGGCTGAGCAAAATAGGAGCGATTTGAATTCTGAGGATCTCTGAAGAAAAAAAGTCGCTAAACAAAGTTTCTTCAGACTATCACAGGTAATGGAATGGCTATCATTGGGCTTAAAGGCCTAGTTCCATTTTCTGCACTTTTTCCAAAAAATACGCCATGTTTTCTGTTACCCCAGCACCTTGTAAAGCACTGTTCAAATTTTAAAAAGGTGCCCCTTTCCCATTGCATGCCTTTATTTCCTGCAGAGCCTGTCTCCAAAAAGCCTCAGGTAGATGACTTCCCTCCATAGGTATGTGCAGCCTATAGCATTAGGGTGTCCACCCCAAAGCTCAAACACATATGCCTTTCTCTGCAGACTCAGCTGCATGGGGCAGTGAATGAATGGTAAGTGTTCTGTGCTGAGAGGCTGCCTGTTCATTCAAAACTGAAGCATAGGAAAAATTATTTTCTTATGCTTCAGTTTTGAATGAACACAGTGAGTGGGTGTGTTCACTGTGTCCATTTAGAAAAGGAAGGTGCTGGTAAATGACATATTTATTAGCCCCTTCCCCTCACTCTCCATCATGAAAAATCCCCTGCAGCAACTGGGGGTAGGGAAGCCAGCAGCACTACTTGGCAGGGGGGGGGCAACACAGTGGGAAGCGCGGGCAGTATTGGCAAGGCACACCTGGCACACCCCCTGCGCACGCCTATGCTTCCGTCTGTCTTAGCTAAATGGCAGGCTGGGCTGAATGTTAGACCTGCACCCTTTGCGTCTGCATCAGCTTTAAACTTCACCCACATGCAGCACGTCTTTCTCCCTCTAGCAGCAGCAGATGAGCTCAGTTAACCCTAACTCTAACCCTCCCTACAGCCTTAATATTAACCCTCACGCTAACCTTTTCTTTCATCCCTAACACTAACCCTCCCTGTTACCTAACAAGATGCCTGCCTGTTTTCCTATCCCTTCCAGTAATCTAAACACTAACCCTCCTCTATCAGTTACATTAACCCTAGCACTAAACCTCCCTGCAACCCTAACCTTGCTCACATTCTTCTCCTACAATGGGACTTTGTGCAAATGGGAAGAACCTTCCTGTGTCAAAAGATGTGAATTCTGTAATAAAATGTAACCTATTGGACGTACAGTAACTGGATGCAAACCGCAGAAAAAAACAGCAGCTTTATAAAATATTCTCCCATAAAACATATTTCTAATAGTCCCATATACTGCATGCTGTGTAGTTTTTCTGTTCATGCCCAAGTTCTTCCTGTAATGTGGCGCCGTTAACATTTCTAGTGACTGGCAAAGTAGATTTTTTTTAGCATTGTCTTTCAGTGGCAATAAGCATGTGGATTTCCTGTCATTTGCACCTATTTAAATTGTCCATATGCATTTGCTACAGTGAATGACTTTCAGCTTACTCCGAACAGGAAGGTGTACACAGGCAATTACTCCACTTCAGTATGGCCTTTATTGTGAACCAGCTAGCAACATAAAACTTAAGAGTCACACAAAGCATGGACATCATTAGTGAGTGCAGGGTGATTGCTATAGATTATTTTAGTTAGCTGAAAGTGCTCTTACACATTGGGTCATAAAACATCTCTTTTCCTGTACACATTGTTCTATTATTGGATTATTTGCTTATTTCTTGAGATTTTGTCTTACATCTCTGGGGAGCCTTTTTCAAGATGGTGTTAGGTCATGGTCATCCAGCACAATACAATGCAACCTGGAAAGTACTGTTTGTACAATAAAAACTGTCTCCTCCTATAGGCCTGTTCAGCAGTAGTACAAAAGATGAAAATGTAAAACAAAAGTATATATAGTGTTCAGTGTTGGCTCATTAGGGGCTGGCAAAATAATTGTGTGTTTTTCACCTCTAAATCTCTAAAATGTAGATACGGCTATATTGGTAAAAAATATATAAAAAAAACTGGCAAAATGTACCAAAAACAAAAATGTATTGAGGGAAGCTCCTTTCAATCCTTCCCTCCACTTTAAATAATGCCTGCTTTAGTATGGAGCAACCTTATAACAAGGTTAGGATTCTGCATTTAATATCAATTGTTGCATATAAAAGAAAGTTATATAGCCACTATGAACGTTTACAAAATGCCCTGTGCAATACCGTGAGTGCAAATAAATCCGCAGTCAAAGAACTTTTAGTAAAGTTGTCCTTTAAATCCAAATGCTGTCCAGGTGTAGGTATGACTGGACGTAGCATGAGTTTAACAATGGTGCACAGGTTCAGGCCTTAGAGGATCATCTGCATGGTGGTTTCTAAATAACATGACTGAGGGATTTGAATTTATACTATTCAGATGACGCCACACTGCAGACAGCCCCCACACAAACTTCAGTGAAACTGTCATAGAAAAGTTACTGTAAAGGTACTAAAACTGTCATTCTGTGGTAGATTGGAAAATATGTCTCACATGCACCACAGAGCATGCATTTGGTAAGGGCACTAGGGCAGCAGATCTACTGATGTCATTGTCAAAAATAAGTCATGTAGTTTGGTTATCCATATGTGAGTTGCTCAGCAATGCTTCTGTGTCCACTTGAAAATACTCTGCAATAAAGTGACATCTGCTGTCTTCCCTGATTTCTTGTGTGGTTCCTGGGATAAGGGGGCATGGTAGAGGCAAAGCTCAGCCTGGATCTCCAAATCAATCAGCCGTTATCACATGGAGGATTCAACTAGTAAGGCCGTGTTCACACTGCTCCGACATGGAAGTCGGACAACTTCCGATCTAACTTTGCCTTATGACTTCATGTCCGACTTCTATGTGACTTCAATGAACAGGATCCAACTTCTATCTGACCATATCAGGCTCTTTGAGTCTAGTATGAATCTTTGAGTCTGGTATGAACCCCCAAAATCCATACCAGACCCTTATCCAAGCATGCAGCCCAGCTGGTCAGGAAAGGGGGACGAGCGAGCGCCCCCCCCCCCCCATCTTTGACCATACCAGGCCACATGACCTCAACATGGGATTGTGGGTGCCCATTTTGATGGGGGCAAGGGCTTCTTCTCTGACAACCCTGGGCGGTGGTTGTGGGTGTCTGCAGGCAGGGGGCTTATCGGAATCTGGAAGATCCAGATCCTTCCCCCCATGTGAATGAGTATGGGGTACATTTTACCCCTACTGATTCACCTAAACAAAGTGTCAAAAATAAATAAAAATATTACACAAATTTTTGACAAAGTCCTTTCAAAAGTCCTTTCAAAATGAAGAATGTTCACTATCATAGCTCCAACATGCCTTCTTCCTTCGGTTCTTCTGTCTCCGCTGATGTCTTCTTCCTCTGGTTCTTCTGCAGGTTCTTATCCCTCTGCTGATGTCTTATTTCTCTGGTTCTTCTGCCAGTTCTTCTTCCTCTGCTGATGTCTTCTCTCGATGCCAGCTCCCGCTGTTGTGTCAGCTCCTGCTGTCTGACATTTCTTATATAGCCATGGGGCGTGGCCATCCGGTGACATCATCCAGAGCCCACACCCCCTTTTGACATCACTGCCCAGGCATGATGGTGCAGTGACATCACAAGGGGGCGGGGTCTCTGGTTGATGTCACCGGATGGCCATGCCCCATTGCTATTTAAGAAATAGAAGAAGACAGCAGTAGCCAACACAACAGCGGGAGCTAGCATCAGGAGAAGACATCAGTGGAGAGAGAAGAACTGGCAGAAGAACTAGAGGTAGAATACATCAGTGGAGTGGGAAGAACCAGAAGACGAAGACATTAGCGGAGGGAGAAGAACCGGAGGCAGAACCCCTCTAGATTCTAATAAGCCCCCTACCCACAGATCCCCACAACCACCGCCCAGGGTTGTCGGGAAGAGGCATTTCCCATGGGGACAAGGTGCTTGGGTGGGGGGCTCAGAGCACCCACTGTCCCAAAGCATCCACCCCCCCATGTTGAGGGTATGTGGCCAGGTATGGTCCAGGCAGGGAGCTGCTCACTCGTTCCCCCATACCAGACCCTTATCTGGCTGCATGCTCGGGTAAGGATGGTTTATAGATCTTGGGGGGACCCCACACCATTTTTTTTACATTTTTACATTCAAATCAATGGGCTGAAATTGTGCCCAAGTCAGACCAAAGCAGTGCAGGAAGATTTTTCAAAGTTGGGATGACTCTCATAGGGAACTATTGATTTATACATGTCATGCGACATGTTCTCCCAAAGTCAGAGCGTATGTCGCACCAGTGTGAACCGGGCCTAAGTAACACAAGTGTGTCATCTCTATTATAGTTTATTAATGACACTGATGACAAATTGTGAAGCAGTACTGTTATTAGACTGTTAGCATGTATTTTAATTTAAAAACTGTAGATCATGTGAGAAAATGTAAGAGTTATGGCTCCCAAGCGGTAGTAGCTTAAACAGCACAGGGTAAATGTAAAGTTAACTGCGCTCTGCAACTCTCTGCCTTGAATTTAAGCATATTAGAAGCAGGTAAAGCATACATAATATGCCCAAGCTCCCAAAGTACCAAGCTAAAGATGACAACAAAGGTACCCATAGATAGGACCACCACGTACGATGGACACAGAAAGGAAACACAGTATAAATTAAAGCATAACTTTTTCTTTAGTGGAGAGGGATTAGAACACCTATCAAGTTTTTATTGCTGTCTGTGCCCCCTGTTAGGCAGCCCATAGATGATACCGTTTTTTTTTGTTTTTTTTTAAGCAAGAGGGTTGAAGGAAAGAAAACTGACTCTCGATGTGGATGGGGGAATCCTCCCTGCTGAGTCTTTGTATTCTGGAGACCTCCCTGACATCAGCACTGATCGAGTAGGTAAAATCTGACAGGGCAGTTGTACAGAAGTTGACAGGTAGATTCCCACTGAACCATCTGAATTTCAATATATGTATAGTTGGTTTTAGGGAGAGTCACCCTTTGTATTTGTTCTGTTTACTGTTATCATCAAAAGTGAAAGTGAAAGAAAATACCAAATTTTGAGTTGTCCCCAGAACAGGAATAAAGGGGAAATCTTCCAATGGGGACAGTGGTTCAGGAGCCCTTGGTGACAAACAGGTATTCCCTCACTTTGGAGGAAATTCCTTTCACTTTCTGTTTAGGCTATGGAACAGGAATAGAAGGGGACACAGATGGAAAAAAATAACCTAAAAGGGGTTATAGGCCTCGTTTCATCTATCCAAAACTAAATGCTATTTTTAGTAAGCATTCAAAACTCTGATAAATGTTGTAAACATTTCAATTAATCCAATCTATTGCGTATCAGCTGTCGCACACAAAACTTTGTCCACTCTAAACCTGAATGTTTAAGAGAGTTTAAAAAAAAAAAATTTTACCTGACATAGTACAAGCCACACAATATAATAATAATATTCATAGCTTTGTCTATTACTTGGTTATGCTCACATTGATCTATCCAATATATCAAATTGTGTGCCCAAAATAAAACATCAGCCCCACTATAGCTGTTCCAAGCGTAAGCTAAGTTATTAGCTCAGAGATAGGAGGATCATGCAGTGCATCCCCATCGCAGTATCAGCCAAGTTCCTGCACTGACCCTTTGTGGAGATAATGAGGCTGATTTACTAAAGGAGCCGAGAATGTTCACTCAAAAGAAGAGTGACGAGATGAAATAAAAAAGAAGGGATTTGCTTTGCACATGATTGGATAATTGAAGTTGGTCTTTACTCTGAGCTCTCAGTTGAGAATCTTAACACAATTGAGTGAATATTCACTTCAATTATCCAATCACGCAAAAAACAATTCCTGTTGAGTTGGCTTTACACGATGAAATAATTGAAACACATATTTATACTTTTTGTTTGTGTGAAGATTCTCATCTCCTTTCGTAAATCAGCCTCATTGTATTATGAAAACATGATGGCAATTCCTTCATACATTGAAGCCTCACTAAAGCACCATTCTATAATTCATTAATCACTCAGAGATCCAGACTAATAGTGCTATTCTGCTGGGAGTGATTCTATTTGAAAGAACATCAAAACATCACACCTCTGGCAGCAAGGGGGCTAAATGGGTTAAAGTAGCAGGTCGGATGAGTGTGGTAGCTGTAATTGTTCCGAGCCAAAGAGCACTGACCCTCTGTAGGAGCATAAAAGGGAAAGGAAGGTTTGAAATGTCACCAGTCATTCCAACAAAGGCAGGTCATTCCTGACATCTCCAAAGAAAATGGTAATGTGGAGAGCATTTCCCATGACGTCTCTGGGTGTCTAAAAACCAGAATTTCAACCCCAGCTCAGCTTGTCTGCAATTAATGATGTATTTACTGAAGTATCTGATTTCTTCCTGCTTTTTTTAATAAGGGTATCCATTGGTAAAGAATTTCTGCCTTACACCAGTGGTATTTAAAAGAAATATTATGTTTTACTAGTCTCTTTATCTGTTAGCTTGCTCTGTTGTTTACTGTTAGCTGCCAGTTGAACTAGTTTTAGCAAATGAGACTTTAAGTTTGTTTTTCTTTGACTTTAACAATAGGTATAACACTTCAAACCTTATAGAACAAAAGAACTGTAAGAAAGCCAGCCATGTGTTCTGTCCAAATATCCTTTACTATATATGGATCAGGTTCTTGGTATGTAATGATCACTGATTATATTCAGCAAAAGCACGGCAAATATGTAGAAGACATCAAGACGGTATATAACATCTTCCCAAGTGACAATATGTCACTTGTAATGGTATTGTTCAACATTAATATATTGTGTTCAACATTAATATTACTGTCTAATATCTTTGGTCTTCAAAATCTTACCTTTTCATGCAGATCACTTTTTTCCTTGTTTAGTGAAGGGCTCATGATTCTCCTAGCAGTATGGGAAAATCACCCTATAGACTTCACAGATTTTCAAGTTATCTCAACAAAGAAGATAATCCCTACTGAGATAAAAATTGGCTAGGTCACTTGAAAATTATTTGTTGGTTTATAAGTATCCATAAAAATAAATTATCCTGTTATGCTTTTTCCAAAGTTTATTTCCATACCCAGTTTCTAGGATCCTAATTAAAAAGCTTACTAAAAACATATTAGTACCTAAATTAATTTTGGAAACGTATTTTTAAAGATCTTATCACTTTTAATTTAAACTTAAATTATGTCTTTTTGTGTACCGCTATGTATATCAGTGTAGGTTATTGTGTTTCCCTATATACTGTACATATCATTTAAGGTTATAAGTTATCCCTATGTATATAATTGTAGGTTAGCTCTATCTATTTTCAATTATTCCTTAAAAGACATATTCTTTAATTATAAGTTAAAAAGCACACATTTGAAAAACATATATTTTTATACTAGACAGTATCGTAATTCTATGATTGATGCATCTTGTGTATTAACATTAGCTCAGAGGGTGTGGATAAGCATTCAAGGTCAAACTTTCCAGATAGAAATCTGTGAGTCTGGAATCTGACATTAGGAAGTATCAAGTATCCCATTGTGGTTCATTCCAGGAATGTAAAGAATAGAATTCCACAGGAGGTTCTTGTTCATAAAGCCTGGGAGGGTATATTTAACCCTTTATAGCCAATGCTCAAAGTCAGCTAGGTATTCTTTGCTTGCTAGCTCCGCGAGGTGCTTATAGTGAACTGTACACTGATTTATAATCAGGTTATGCACAACACACAAATAACTCTTAAGGCTAAAAGATATTCACTTATATAAGGTTTTCAGAACCCAAAGATGATTTTATTTGAATACCACCCCGAAAGATCTCAAACTATTAAGGCACCATACAGATAACTATTTGTACTTTTAAAACATATATATGTTTTAATAATATGTAATTTAAAATAGCTACTTTCAATAAAATCAATATCAATTCAAAAAAAGTACATGATATACAATTGTTGGTAGATATTTTAACCAAAGTTGTGCCTCTGCCACCCTAACTTCTTAATACCAACAACAGTTGTATCTCATGTTCCGAAGAATTTTTTTTGAAAGTATTTGTTTTAAATTACATATTCATTCATAAATTTGTATGTTTTAAGAGCATGAGCATTATAGAAATGGTTTTATTTGGCAGCAAAAGCCTATATGAATAATTTGGATACATTTATATAATTTGTACAAATAGCCTAGCCATGGTGCTTACCTAATGTTGACAGCAGCCACGTGCTCCACTAAGGGACCTCCACGTTTCCCCATAGAAAAGTTATTGAAGGGGACAAAAGGATGGAAAGTATGACAGTGAGTGCTTGCCACTGCATAATACAATCATCATGACTCTCTAGGACAGCAGAAACAGCCCAAAAACTGTAATAGGTACTCAGAATTTGGAACGTGCTTTTATCGAAACACTCTATGACTAACCTTGTTGAGTATGGCTATGTGGCCTTCTTTTGTGTTAAGGAACAAATGCATGTTTGTGCCTAAAATAAACAAATAGAAGTTATGTTGCTCCTTACGGCTCCATATATATTTCACAATTTAAATTAATTATATATATTGTAACTATAATTATTTCTATAATCTATGTTTTCTCTAGAAGTCACAGCAAACAGCGACTTTAAATTTGATGGAGCCAGAGAATGGCATTTCTACTGTTGTGTTAAAGGCCTTTGGGTACTGCTCATTCCTGCACTAGATTGAAGCCTGGGAGCATTCATATCTATAGGGGTGCAGGTGGACTAACCTTTTAAAGGATAAGTGCACCTTCAGAAAAATGAACACTTCCCTGTTTCCCACATAAAATAATAATTCTGTCTGCAAGAAAACTACATTACAACTAAGTTACCTGGCCATGGATAGCTTCTCAACTGTTCTGGAATTTCTTTTGTTTTAAATTGGGTTAAAAAGAGTACATACTTCTATCTAGATGATATTGCTGTTATTTGCCTCTCCAATCTAAGCATTGAAGGTGTGATCTCTATAACTGATCCAGTTGTGGCAAAATAGCTGTAACTTACAGTCTCCGTAGAATTGGCAGGCAATGACTCAATCCAAATGACATCTTGCAGTTTGTAGAATGCTTTAATCCACAACTTGGGCAGATCTTGACAGATGAATATTAGATCAAAAAAATCATCTCCAACAATTACGTGTGCTCTAAATAGAAACTAAAAACACATTGAAGGAGGGCGGTACTAATTGTACAGAGCTTTCCCTAGCTACGAAGTGAGGTTCGAAACAAGCAATGGGACCTTTTGGCCAGATGTGTTTTGAAAGAAGAAACTGTAGAAGACCTCTTGACATTACCCAGACAGACTCTGCTTATAATGGCCCAGCCTAGGTCCAAGCATTGGGCACATGGTGTGTCATGTGGCCCATTAATTTGTTGGTGAGCCTTTTGTATCCTTGGGATGTCTCTCCCTAGAAGCATATCAGAATTTCTTTCAAGAGCTTGTATGTGGTCAGTTATGCCTCTTAAGTGAGCATGGTGAGAGGCAGCTGCAGGAGTAGGGATTTCCTCTTGGTGGGTTTGAACCTGGATGCACTCACTGAGAGTTCGCAATGGTATTTCTACACTGCCATTCAGGGGAGCTACTACAAGACCAGTGGTTCTGCTGCCTGAAACTTCTGCAATGCCCACACAGGTGCCCACAATGTATGGTAAGGCATTTCCTGTTATGTTAAACAGGTCAAAAAGCTTTGATCTTGCAGGAGACCTGTTACTCTGATCTAAAATAGTATATAGTCTTACAGCCTTTTCAGGTTGACCTTTGGGGTATACAGGAACTAAGCATATTTTGTCACAGAATTTGTCACAGAGTCCTTCTCCACAGAAATCTGTACATCTGGAGTATGAGGTGCTGTTTGGTCTGTGCTTTTCGCATCCATGCTTTGCCTCGGGCTGTGGACAGACTGGGACCATTTTGAAATGGAAAAAGCGCATGCACAGGAGACCTGTTACTCTGATCTAAAATAGTATATAGTCTTACAGCCTTTTCAGGTTGACCTTTGGGGTATACAGGAACTAAGCATATTTTGTCACAGAATTTGTCACAGAGTCCTTCTCCACAGAAATCTGTACATCTGGAGTATGAGGTGCTGTTTGGTCTGTGCTTTTCGCATCCATGCTTTGCCTCGGGCTGTGGACAGACTGGGACCATTTTGAAATGGAAAAAGCGCATGCACATGATCATCACTGTCTGTGTTTCCAGACTTTGGATGCACTGCTGCATATGGAACAAAGTTAGTTTCATTGGCCAGTGTGCTGAGATTGAGCAACTTTGGGGGGTATGGTGGTACAAAGGCATTTATACCTGACACTGGCTTAGAGTTGATTATCAAGTTGAGTTGAGTTGGTAGGAGGTAATTGACTAGCCCCATAGTATAGTGTATTGTTGTCACCTTTACCCCCAACGCAGGTGGTCAAACACTATAGCTAGCTTCTGTGTTCTTCACTAATAGCAGCCCCCTTTTCCATAAGGCAAGCAGACCTACTGGTACTCAGTTACCCCCAGGACTTCTACACAATTCTATAGTGCCTGGCTACCATGCTGGGGCAGGCGCAAACTGAACAAAGCAAACAGGTACTTGCGGTTGGCAGACAGGCAGAGTGGTTCAATGACAGTTCAGGTACAAGGCAGATAAGGTTCACATTATTTAGAGATAATTCATAGTCAAAAAGGCAGGCAGAGTTTAGAGGATAGTACAATATTTGATCTGAGGTCGTCAACAAGGGAATTCAAACAACAGAGCAGGACAGACAAAGAGGGAGCTTGGAACACATATTACACATGCTATCACAAGCATGAGACTGCAGGCTTGGCTGGCTTAAATCAAGTTTGGTCTCTACCCAGAGACTGGCCACATTAATCACCTTGTAGGTGGACAAACAGACAGTTATGCATCATAGCCAAAATCAGGATGCTGGAATGAGACCAGCAGAAGTCAAAGAACAGGAGCGTTTACACATTCCTGGCAATTGTCTATTATCTGTATACCAGTGTCCACAGTTTACTAATGTAGGAAAACCTGGTGTACTGGGGGATGAGTAAGCAGATTGTCTTGGGAGTTGATAAGTGCAATGTATTGTCCTTGGTTGAGGCGTACAGCTGCTATGACTAGAAGCTGAAGTTTTGGGGGAGCGTGTGAGGAATATGATGCATATGATGTAACTGAGCGTCTGCTGCTGTTACCTTCTTCACTTTTACTAGCAGCTTGCTCTAAAACCTTGCCATGGCTGTGGTAAGCTTACATTGTTTTTCCAAAGCTTTCATCTCTGTTCCCATGCATGCAGATTCTGCTTTCACTTGTTCCACCTGTGCTTTCTTGAGTGCAGCTTCCATCTTTTTTTTCTTGCATGTAACTTCTGCAGGTTTTGGTTCTATCTCTGCTTTCTCTAGGGCAAAGGCTGTCTGAATTTTTGAAGCTTCAGGGTCAGCATGGGCCTTAATAAGTTGTTGACTGAGAGAAGAAGATCTTCATTGCAGACGTTTGGCAGATCTTAGGCCCCTTTCACAATGGGGCATTTTTCAGGTGGTACAGAGCTAAAAATAGCGCCTGTACACCACCTGAAAAAAACGGCCCCATTCACTTCAGTGTGAAAGCCGGCGGGCTTTTACACTGGAGCGGTGCGCTAGCAGGACGGTAAAAAAAAGTCCTGCTAGCAGCATCTTTGGAGCGGTATAGGAGTGGTGTATTCACCGCTCCTATACGGCTCCTACCCATTGATTTGAATGGGACACTGAGGTAATACCGCAGCAATACAGCCGCAAGGCGGCGCTACGGCGGGGCTTTGCGGGGGATTTTAACCCTTTTTTCGGCCGCTCGCGGGGGGGGGTAAAACTGCCCCGCGAGCGGCCGAATACCGCGGCTAAAACGACAGTAAAGCAGCTCTAAATATAGCGCTGCTTTACCGTCGCCGCGGCTCCCACCCCAGTGTGAAAAGGGCCTTAGGGAGTAGATGTAGAGTGATGAGATTTAAATTCATGAAGTTGTGTGATTCTTACTTTTCCTTTTGTCTTTGTTTGTAGTACTAACTAAACTGTTTCTCTCTAAGATAGTCTTAACAAATCCCTTTCATTCTTTCTGTGACTCTTCAGTGTTCTACTGCTTTAAGAGGTTAGTATATTTAACACCCAGTCTTTGATAACTCTCATAGGTAGCAATGGATCGTTTGAGTGCACCCTCTAGTTGAAATACCCCATGAAAAGGCTGAGAAAGGAATGATATGCAATCAACCATCTTAGACCATAAGTAATTAAAGTTATCCAACAGTTCTTCTTAATCAGCCTCATAATTTTGTTAAAAGTTCCAAGTTGGTTAAACCAAGTGTTTACTTTGTTAGCTTAGTTCCTGACCTGGAAAAAATTCAAATTTTTGTTGTGTTTAAGAAAATGTTTTGCTATGACATTGTGCTCACAATGAAGGAGTTAACTGGAAGTCTCTTAGAATTGTGTCAGTTGCTTGGCTCTGTGTCTGGAGATTTTTGTGACACACAGGCTGTTTTCTGGCTTGCTTGTTCGAGAAATCAGAATGGCATGTAGTAATGCAGGCATACATGTATAATAAACAACTGACTTGTATAGCAGTCCCATTAGGCAAGCATTGTAGTATTGTTATTGTAGACTGTAAGATGTTGTGCTGTGATTAGCTTGCAGGCATGTACAGGCTTGTATAACAATGGCTGCACTGTCCTAAGTTGCTGTATATCCAGGTTCCAGATCACATTTTACAGTATATTCCAGAGCTATAGATGATTTTTGCCTAGAGCTAAATGATGTTTTGACTGTTCTGCCTCTACAATCTAAGCACTGAACATATGATCTGTATAACTAATTCAATTGTGGCAAGGTGGATGTAACGTGAAGTGTCCTTAGAATTATCAGACAGTGACTCGATCCAAATGACATCTTGCAGATCGTAGAAAGCTTTAATACAAAACCTGTGCAGATCTTAACAGATGAACATCAGATAGGTCAAAAAACATAATATTTCTAGCTCTGGCAATTACATATGCAAAAAAAAAATACAAATAGTTTAACAGTCATGTTGCATCCTGTAAGAAAACAGTAACTGGGTGTCTGTAAAACAGAAAACCGGAATACCTCTGGTCGCACTTGACCTATGCTGGTTTAAAGGATTATTCCTGCAACAGAGACAATGATTGGCCAGTTCTAGTTAAATATCCATCCCCCAAAAGTCTTTGTCTAAGACCACATGACTAAGGCATCTGCATTGATCATCTGACCATCTCACCATCCTTCTTTTGTTAATTTCATTACAAAAGGAAAAGAAGTCTTTCAGATCCTCAGTTACCATTTTCTTATATGTTGTGTTGTTTAAAAAGGTCACACTTTTTTTTGTGTATAGGTCTGCTTTAAAGCGGTTCTGCACCCTTTTCATTTAGTAAATCTCTTTGCCTTCCAAATCAGGCAAAGAGTACTAAATGAAATGTTTTTTTTTTTTTTTTTTTTTTACTTACCTTGTAATTGAAGACTTCCGGTCTTCTCCCTCTGCGGCGGCGGGCGGGGTCTTGCGTCGATCGTCGTCACGCCGCACTGTCTCCTGGGATCTGGTGTCATTGATCCCAGCAGTCAGTGCGGGCATCTTCCGAAATCTCGCGAGATTTCGGCCACATCTTCCGAAATCTCCCGAGATTTCGGCCGCATCTGCCGAAATCTCGTGAGATCTCGGCAGATGAGCCGTTACTGCGCACGCGCGAGTAACGGCAGTGCATGCTGGGCCATCTAAAGTCCCTGTGGGTGTTTCACATGCCCACAGGCAAGATGGCCCCCAGCACTAAAGAAGAAGACGAGGAACTTCATCGGACGAAAACCGGCGGCGATCGAGATGGAAGATGGAACAGGTGAGTCCCCTAATAAAGGTAAGCACACTTTATATTACATGCTAAAAAAAAAAATTTTTTTTCAGAGTGCAGAACCGCTTTAACTAAATCCTGTCCTCAATATCCATTTTAAAAGCATGTTTTCACAGTTTGCTAGGTGCTAAAAACTTGAAAATAGATTAACTAATATCTTAAGGCACTGAAAACCAAAAATGAGAGGTCTGTGCTGCTGACTTGTCTGAGGCTCCTGATGACTGCTCGGCAGCCTCTCCTTCCTACCCATGGCATGCATTAGAAACTGTCATTGCATATAGCAGGATGAGCCAATAAAAGACAGAGAAGGAAGCTAGACAAATTCCATGTGTCATTAATGTAGTGCAAGCAACTACTGGAAACACAACTTTTATTTTGTTCAGTACAGTATTTATACAGCAGTCAATCTTAGATTTAAAGCTACAAGATTGATAACAAAATAAACATTATTACTTTTTTTTTATATATATATATATATATATATATATATATATGTATATATAAAGTGAGGGAAAATAGTATTTGATCCCCTGCTGATTTTGTACGTTTGCCCACTGACAAAGAAATGATCACTCTGTAGTTTTAAGGAGCTTCTGGCTCCTCCTCTTCATCTGGTGCCCCCATGGAGAGCCGCTTTCCATGGGGGCACCCGTGTGGGCACGTTCACAAGTCCCACTGCTGCATCCATTGACACAGACAGCAGGAATTGGCCCCGCCTTCCACTCCCGTGTCACTAGATTTGATTGACAGCAGTGGGAGCCAATGGCTCCTGCTGCTATCAATCTATCCAATGAGGACCTGACACAGCTGCTGAAGCCGCTGGGCTCCTGCTCGTTGCTGGAACGATCGGGTTAAGGTAAGAAAAAAGGGGGGTCTTGGGGGCAGCTGAAGTATGGAAGGTTTTTAACCTTAATGCATAGAATGCACTAAGGTGAAAAACCATGAGACTTTACAACCCCTTTAAGGTTTTGAGGCTGGCATTTGATAACTCGAACCTTCAACTCCCTCTACATATTTTCTATGGGATTAAGGTCTGGAGACTGCCTAGGCCACTCCAAGACCTTAAAGTGCTTATTCTTGAGCCACTCCTTTGTTGCCTTGCCCATGTCTTTTGGGTCATTGTCATGCAGGAATACCCATCCATGACCCTTTTTCAATGCCCTGGCTGAGGGAAGGATTTTCTCACCCAAGATTTGATGGTATATGGCCCTTTCCATCATCCCTTTGATGCTGTGAAGTTGTCCTGTCCCCTTAGCAGAAAAACACCCACAAAGGATAATGTTTCCACCTCCATGTTTGACGATGGGGATGGTGTTCCTGGGGTCATAGGCAGCATTCCTCCTCCTCCAAACACGGCGAGTTGAGTTGATGCCAAAGAGCTTGATTTTTTGTCTCATCTGACCAAAACACTTTCACCCAGTTCTCCTCTGAATCATACAGATGTTCATTAGCAAACTGCAGACGGGTCTGTACATGTGGTTTCTTGAGCAGGGGGACCTTGTGGGCACTGCAGGATTTCAGTCCTTAATGGTGTGGTGTGTTACCAATTGTTTTCTTGGTGATTATGGTCTCAGCTGCCTTGAAATCATTGACAAGATTCTCCCGTGTAGTTCTGGGACTCACCATTCACACAATCATTGAAACTCAACAAGATGAGATCTTGCATGGAGCCTTAGACCGAGGGAGATTGACAGTTATTTTGTGTTTCTTTTATTTGCAAATAATCGCACCAACTGTGGTAACCCTCTCACCAAGCTGCTTGGCGATGGTCTTATAGCCCATTCCAGCCTTGGACAGCTCTTTGGTCTTGGCCATGGTGGAGAGATTGGAATCTGATTGATTGAATTATTGCTTCTGTTGACAGGTGTATTTTATACAGGTAACAAGCTGAGATTAGGAGCACTCCCTTTAAGAGAGTGCTCCTAATCTCAGCTCATTACATGTATAGAAGACATCTGGGAGCCAGAAATCTTGATGACTGATAGAGGGTCAAATACTTATTTCACATATTAAAATGCAAATCCATTTATAACTTTTTTTTAAAAATGTTCATTTTTCTGGATATTTTTGTTGTTATTCTGTCTCTCACTGTTAAAATAAACCAACCATTAAATTATATAATTTCTTTGTCAGTGGGAAAACGTACAAAATCAGCAGGGGATCAAATACTTTTTTCCTTCACTTATATATATATATTTATATATATATATATATACTTTTATATTAAACATCTATAAAGTACTTTTGGCATACAGAGCTGTTATCACTCTTCTTAAAGCAGAGTTCCGCCATGCGTCGGAAATTTGCGTGTCGGAATTGCATAAACACGATCGGAAAATCCGATAGAAAGGTTTTCCGTCGCAAAAATTGAGAACAGGTTCTCAATCCAAAGTCCGTCGGAAATTCCGACAGAAAAAGACCGATGGGCATACACACGGTCGGAAAATCCGTTGAAAAGCTTGCATCGGACTGTTTCCATCGGAAATTCCGACCGTGTGTACGCGGCATTAGGGGTTGGTTTACTAAAGGCAAAAGAATGTGCACTTTGTAAAGTACAGTTGCACTCTGCAAGAGCAGTTGCTCCAGAGCTTAGTAAATGAGCAGAAGCTCTGCTGAATTCCATCATCCAATTATGTGAAAATAAAAATGCTGCTTTATTTTATTTTCCTTGCACGTGAATGAGTACACTTTGCAAAGTCAAGCTTTACCTCATTTACTAAGCTCTGGAGCAACTGCACTTGCAGAGTGTACAGCCTATTTGCCCTTAGAGCTCAGCTGTAAGAAAATATATATATTTCAATATTTAGATTTGCAAATGTCCAAAATCCTCAGTATAATAAGCAAGATGAAAATATATTTACTAAATTCTCAATAATCTATGGAATAATCTATGGAATATTTAAGATAAAAAAATAGTAATTAAGCTGTGTTAGATGTAAATGTGCTTATCACTGCAGATTTATCTTAAATTTCCCAATATATAATGATTTAAAGACACTATTCTAAACATTCAAAGCTAACAAACTGAAGTTTGCAAAAATCTGTCACTTTGCTATTTCGGTGCCCTGGCCTAAGTTACAGTCTGTAACACTATCATGTAAAAATTAGCTCCAGTTCAACCTTATCGGGCACCGATGCCATTTGCCATATGACCCAGCTACATCCTGCAGTGAAAAAGCTGCAATAAAATGCCTCTAAGTGCTGGAAGTCTGGAAAAACATCTATATGTATAATAAAATAGCAGCTGCGCTATATAAGAATTGAAAAATACTTTACACACAAAGAAACAGTTTACAGATGGCCGATCAGAGAAGAAGAAAAAAAAAACCTTTGGCATCATGCAGAAATCTTCCTCCAATATTTAACCAGTTTAAGTGCTGAAAAGCAAAGAAAACGGTATTTGGAGAAGAACTAGGCATTCTTATATAACAGAGATTCTCCCAGCCCCCTGCTATCCCAAAAGAGGCCTTTGCTGAACTAAAAATTTTGCAAAGCCTTGCATTGTTCTGACACTGGATCAGCAAGCACATAAAAAAGCAACTGGCAGCTCAAAAGCAATCCAGTGATAGAGCCTGGTGCTATCTAATCAAGGCCAAAAGGTCACTTCCGAACAACTGGGCAATAAAAGATTATGTCTAACCTCAGAACAGAAAGGTCTAGAGGTGGCTGGAAGGGGAGGGGAATGGCGGGTAAAAGAAGCCCCCCCTTTCGTCCCCTCTGTGGGAGGAAGTGCATTGAATAAAGCCAGCAGACAGGAACCATCTGGCTCTGTGAGTGGCCTGCCCTTAAGAAGAGAGAAAAGCCTTCACAGTGGGCTAGTCACTCTGCACAGATTTCATTGCCACCAAACATCTGAGAAAAAAATTACAATAAAAGGTAAATGCAAAAAAAAAGAAAAAAACTGTTTACGAAATTTCACTTCAGCGGATTTCCTTAAAAACCCTTCAATTTAAGCCAAACAAGTTACTATATATAAAATGTGCTGCTCATAACAGCCATAAGTGGATTAAAAAACTTTCTGCACCTGCAGAGAAAATTACATTTTTCACATAGTATATAAATTTGCTTTGCAGCTTATTGCCTATTTTAGCTGCCATGTTAAGCTTAAAGAGATTAAATACCCAATAATTTTCAGTTAGCGTTCTGAGATTTAGTTGCAAAGTATTTTTACGTTTTACTAAACGTAGAAGACCGACAATGGAAAAAGTCCAAAAGTCCACTAATGTCGCGTACACACGATCGGACATTCCGACAACAAAATCCCATGTTTTTTTTCCGACGGATGTTGGCTCAAACTTGTCTTGCATACACACGGTCACAGAAAGTCGGAAAATCCAAACGTCAAGAAGGCAGTGACGTACAACGCGTATGACGAGCCGAGAAAAATTAAGTTCAATAGCCAGTGCTGCTCTTCTGCTTGATTCTGAGCATGCGTGGCACTTTGTGCATCGGAATTGTCTACACACGATCGGAATTTGTTGTCGGAAAATTTGAGAACCAGATCTCAAATTTTGTGCGATGGAAATTCCAATGGAAAATGTCCGACGGAGCCTACACACGGTCGGAATTTGCGACAACAAACTCTGATCGCACATTTGCCGTCGGAAAGTCCGACCGTGTGTACGCAGCATATGTTTTTTTTATGTTTGTGTTTTTTTAACACGTTTATCTGAGGATAGATATTCCAAGCATGCTTAAAGAGTAACTCCACATTTGTTGAGAAAAAAACATTCCCCTTGTACATTGCAAGGATTTTAACGGACTTTGTTACAGATTCCTACCTCTTGTTGTTCTGAAGAAATAGCTGTTTCTTTGTCTGTGTCCATGTGAGTGAATCTGTATGGGAATGGTTTTATAATTATCAATCAGCTGAGGAAAGCTGCTGGGTCTGCATCCCTTTAGATATAGTTTCCCTTTGAGAGAATCACATGAAAAATTACATTTTGTTGCAGGGGATGCTCAAAGTTTGTATCTTAGTGCAGACTTCTAGGAAAATCATTGAGTCAATCACACAAGCAGAAAATGACATTTTTAGGGGATGTTCTGTACATCATTTGTGTACAGAACTCCTCCGGGTTTTGCATTGAATATTGAATTGAATATTGCATTGAATTTTTTACAGAAAATTACAGAGCTGCAGATTGAAAAGCAAATGTATTTTTTAATAACATTCAATTACAATATGACTTGTGTTACAATTCTATATGCTATATTATTTTTGTATTGCTATTTTTTTTCTCATGAAAGTGGAATTATCCTTTAACCACCTCCCACCTGGCCACTGCACATATTTTTATGCTTGAACTAGATGTCTTTTTCAACCTGACTAACTATGTAACTACCGTATATACTCGAGTATAGGCCGTCCCGAGTATAAGCCGAGGCCCCTAATTCACCACAAAAAACTGGGAAAAACGCATTGACCCGTGTATAAGCTGAGGGTAAAAAATGCAGCAGCTACTGTAAGTGGAAAAGAGGGTCAGCAATGCCCATCTGCAGCTGCATGTCTCCCTGTACAGACCCCCCCTGTGTCCCCATTGCAGCCTACCTGTGCCGATCTGCGGGTCCTGTGTCATCTGTCATCTGCCATCCGTTCTGTGCCATCCGTCCTGTGCCATCCGTCCTGTGCCATCTGTCCTGTGTCATCTGTCATCCGTCATCTGTCATCGGTCTTCCGCTGATGCAGTTTCGCTCTGTCCCCCCACAGCGTGTAAGGCGCCATTCTAAAATTACAAAAGCCGCGCCTCCTTCTCCTCCTCGTCCGTGATAGGAGGAACGCTGTTTTCCCAGCAGTCAGTGTGCAGTGTTCCGCCTATCACGGACGTCCTCTCATCCTCATCCATGAGATGAGAATGACAGGACGTCGGTGATAGGGGGAACACTGCACACTGACTTACTGCTGGGTAAATTAGTGTCCGCCTATCACGGATGGGCGGGAGGAGGAGGCGCGGCTTTTGAAAACTGCCGTCTGTCTGCATGACACGCTGTTCATGTAGGCAGACGGCGGTGACTCGAATATAAGCCGAGGGGGGGACTTTCAGCCCTAAAAAAAGGGCTGAAAATCTCGGCTTATATTCGAGTATATACGGTATGTAAACTAGTTTAAAATGATTAACATACAGTGAGGGAAAAATGTATTTGATCCCCTGCTGATTTTGTACGTTTTCCCACTGACAAAGAAATGATCAGTCTATAATTTTAATGGTAGGTTCATTTTAACAGTGAAAGACAGAATAACAACAAAAAAATCCAGAAAAAATGCATTTAAAAAAAGTTATAAATTGATTTGCATTTTAATGAGTGAAATAAGTATTTGACCCCTTGGTAAAACATGATTTAGTACTTGGTAGCAAAACCCTTGTTGGCAATCACAGAGGTCAGACGCAGTGGCTGCTGGTGTTTTTTTTTAGGGGGGGCAGCAAACGATCTACCAGTAACCACCCATGGCCGGTGTTGGGTCATAGACGGCATCCATCAACCAACCCTCCCCCCGGTCGGTCTGTCCCCCCCCCCCCTGGTTCGGTCAGTCAGTAATCGGGGCGCCGCACTTACCCCAACTCACGTGCTTAAAAAACCTGATTGGAATCAATGCGTCTGGCGCCCTGCATGGGACCGGACGCATGGATGGGGGGCGGTGCCTGTGTGCCCCAAAAAAATAAGTTTTCCCTATAGTTCTACTTTAAGTTATAAATAAGGACAATGGATGACAATTAGAGCCAAGCGTAAGCTGTGTGCAGTAAAAACTCGGTCTGGACCCAGTTTGACAGAACTCATAGGAAACTGTCACATGATCCCATCGCCGTCAGCTATGGCCAAGGCATTCCCCTCGCTGCTGCTTCCTGTACAAAAAGGGGTCATGTCATTGATGCTCATGATGTCATTGACCTCATTTGGCACATTTTACTAAATTTTTTTTTTTACTATAATTGATTTATGTAAATGAGACCTTACATAACAACCAAAATAATCAGTCATTTATATTCAGTTCAGGTTATAGCTACCTGGGGATTTTTCTAGTTTTAAATATATAATCCAGAACTTCCTAAACTAAAATTTAAAGCTGAACTTCATGCAGATATCAATCTCTGGGTCAATCAGTTGTCCTCTGTGCACATGCTGACAGGACAAGAGAGCAGAGAGATCACCTTAACAGTCTGTTGCTGCTACTTCTGTGTCTATTCACAGCGTGAGGCAGAATGATGACCTCACTGTGTTTCTTATCTGCAGGAGAAAATATTTAGGTGACCAGGCTGGCTGCACAGTGTGTGTAAATCTCAGGTCTGAATGGACTGAAATACACACAGCTCCCATTTAGTTATTCATCTGGAGGCCAAACCTAGGGCTCGTTTAAACGCGTGGTAGCCCTCGGAATAGCCTGTTTTAACTCTTAAAAGCCCTAAACAAAACACACCATAAAACACCATAACCAAGGGCATTGAACACTGTTGCTTGATGATTGTGGCGCCATCATATTCTCTTGAATGTGTACTTCCCTGTCCGCTGCCTTTGCAGCATAAGGTGGAGCAGTTGGGGGGGTATAAATGTGAATCAGTCATGTGTTTTTACCGCCCTCCAACTGAAAGTCAAAAACCCATAAAACTTCAAGACCTCCAGTTTCATGCTGCTATACCTTTTATCGTCCCTGAATTTGGGTGGGTCTACTTTTGTCTCATGTCAGCAAATCAGTCTCCAGTGAATGTTCCTGAATATACACAGAATCGTTATATTACAGGCAAGTTTGTATTGTTATAGCATACCAAAAAGCTAATATGGATCCTTAGCATTTCTGCCAAGAAGCAAAAAAAAAATTCAAATCATAGACACAGTAAAGCAGCTGTTGTTTTTTTTTCCTATGCGGTAATATGGTGTTTTGCCTCTAGTTCTCATTTATGGTCTAGAGCCCTACGGACGACATGAGTAACGATGACATATAGGGACAACACAAAACTCACCAACATGAAATAGACCTGAAAGTGTGCCTTGGTCTACCGTATGGTACGCCAAAATAAGGGGGCATACCCTAGATAAAGAATGATAAGAAGTAGTTATGGAATAATGTGGAATGAGTATTCAGTCTGGGGTAAGAATACTTAGAAGAGGCTTTTAAAAGGGGAGGGTGGGCGGGTATCACGCACAGGAAACCGACAAAGACCGGCGGCCTTTGGGCTGCTTAAATACCCTCCGGGCTCCTCCCATAACTTCAGGCCGGTACCCGGCCTTCCAATTTATGGTCTAGAGCCCTACGGACGACATGAGTAACGATGACATATAGGGACAACACAAAACTCACCAACATGAAATAGACCTGAAAGTGTGCCTTAGTCTACCGTATGGTACGCCAAAATAAGGGGGCAAAAACCTTCAGGTAGGGGATAATTATTTATTAGAGGTAATGTCACTGAGTGAGTCGAGCAAAGGCCTGAGCCATCTCTAACTGTGGGTTAGGAATGTAGCGAGAGAAGCAGGCCGACTTCCACCGACCCAGTTTCTTGATTACGTGGTCCGGAACCCCCTGTCTTGAGGCCGTCGTGGCCGCCCCGATCCGGAACGAATGCCCGGAGTACTGGCTGGGGTCCAACTGAAGATGGCCGAGAAGGACCCGGACATGTTCCACGAACTGCGAAGAGTTAAGGGCTTTCACCGGAAAAGGTAGCAGTGGACTGGCCCCGGGGCAGTCGGACAGCAGTGCCGTCAGGCGGTCCAACACGGCAACTGGGCACCAGTTGTTGTGAGTCCTGTATAGGTGAATATCTACTCCGGAACCTCGCTGTTGGGTTTTGGAGGTCGTCAAGTGAAGGACGTAGTGATCCTGGTGGCGATAGAGATTATTTCTACGCAAGACTGGACCGGCTGGGTGGCTGCGAGTGAACTCGCTGGGCCGCAGAAACCCGTAAAACGCCATGTGTATCGCAGCCTGCAGGACGGTACTGAGGAGGAGACCGAAAGGGGACCTATCCAGGATGTCAGACATCCCCTTGAAGATCTCCCCCGTGATAGGCAGCCGCTTTGAGCTGACTGGCGGCTGGTGTTTCTGAACTCCACGTAGTAGAGCCCTCACGGCGTGGCAGGAGAACACCGAAGGCCTTGCGGGGTCTTGAAGTGACAAATAGTGCTGCACCCCGGCCACGTACTGGCGTATCGTGCTGTGTGACAGTGCTAGGTGTGAATGGCAGTAGGCGATGAACGCCAAGACCTGCTTGAGGCTGGAAGACTCGCGAGGCCGCTGGGGCAGGAACTTGTTAAACGCCCTCCAGGCCGTCTGGTAGGCCCGACGGGTGTTGCGGGCGAGTGAGGCGTTGATGATATCGGTAGCTGAGTGTAGATGTGGGGCTAGTCCAAGGTCAGTTGTGACCAATCCGGGATAGTGGCTGAATGACGGCAGGCTCCTGGCACCTGTTCAAAGAAAGAAATAAAGTTAAAACGGGAGAGTGCGTCCGCTGCTGCGTTGAACTTCCCTGGAATGAAGGAGCAGTACACATTGAACTGATGCTGTAGGGATAGCTGGACCAGTCTGCGGAGGAAGGACATGACGGGCCTGGACTTAGACCTGCCCTTGCTGATGATCTCGGCTGTGGCTTGATTGTCTGTCGAGAAAGCCACCGTCTGTCCAGACCAATGGTGACCCCATAGGTGGGCGGCTGCTACAATAGGGAAGAGCTCAAAGAGGGCTGACGTGGTAGTAAAGCCCGGTGTGGCTAGTGCTTGAGGAGGCCACGGGGCGGCGAACCACAAATGGCCAAAAATGGCGGCGCATCCTGTGGATGCCGCCGCGTCGGTCACCACCTGTGGTGACTGCGTGGACACGACTGGGATAAACAGGGACACACCGTTCCAATCACTAAGAAAGTGCTCCCACATGGCCAGATCTGCCCTGGCTGCAGAATCCAGCCTAATGACCTGGTCTGGGTCCTGCGTGTAGGACAGGAAGACCAGCAACCGGGACACAAAGGAGCGGCCCTGGGGGATGATCCTCACGGCAAAGTTCAGCATCCCGAGGAGAGACTGAAGTTGCTTCTGAGTACATCCCCCCCCCCGGGTGAACTCTTGCAGAACCGTCCTGATACGGTCCAACTTATCTGCCGGAAGGCTGGCCTGCATGGCCAACGTGTCAAGGTCGACGCCCAGGAACGTGATCTTGTGTGCCGGGCCGTCAACCTTGTGCTCCGCTATGGGGACGTTCAGATTGTCGAAAACCGTCCTCAACTTTCCAAGGTCCCCTGGGGGAGCCCCGGGCGGCTCTATCAAAAGGAAGTCATCCAAATAATGGATGACCTCGTGGCACTGTGCCTCATGGAGGAGGATCCACGCCAGGGTCTCGGCGAACTTGTCAAATAGCCAAGGACTACTTTTAGACCCGAAGGTCAATTTGGTCGCGAAATAATATCGCTCCCTCCACTTGATGCCGTGCCAGCACCACAAGGAAGGATGGATGGGCAGCAGCTTGAAGGCGTCGGATATGTCCGCCTTCGAGAGCCACGCACCCACCCCTGCCCTGAGAATGGCCTGGATAGCCATGTCTACCGAAGCGTACTTCAGCGAGAACTCCTCGGAGGGGATGAGCGAGTTGAGACTGGGAACGACGGAAGAATGAGGCGCTGACAGATCATACACCAGACGTTTTTTATTTGAAAACTTTCCCTGCACAAGCCCGATAGGGCTAACCCTCCAGATGCTGAAGGGGGATTGACAGAACGGGCCTATCATGAAGTCCCGATCCAACTCCGTCTGCAAAAGGACATCAATCGCTGGCTCGTCTGTTGCTGCTGAGCGTAAATTCGGACATTCGTGGGTGGAGTGGGGCAGGGTGATGAGCCCGGTATGGAACCCCTCAGTGAAGCCTCGGATGAGGTAGCTGGCGAGTGACGGAGTGGGGTGTGAGGTCAGGTAGACGCCGAGCCAAAGGACATTGACCCGGCTTAGTCATGGTCTCTTCTGTTTGACCTCACACAGGATCCTGGGGTGCGCCCTCTGGCACAGGGTGCAAATGTGCAAGAGCCGGCACTGGCTGAAATTGCAGGAGCCGTAATTAAAATTGTTGCAAATGGCGGCTCCCCCAACCATCCGCACCGGACGTCCCAATTTGTCCATCTTTCGCCCTTGCACCGGGGCCTGCTGAGCCTGGCTCGTGCTGGCAGAGGCCGTGCTAGCTATCGGATGGACAGAGGCTACGTTGGCACACCAGACCGTGGTGTGAGACGCTGACTGACAGACAGCACATAGCGGGGAGCGAAGGCCTGCAAAGTGGCGGCAGAACAATTCCGTGTCCACTACGCTCCAGTCCGTTGGTAAATGGAACTGTGTGAATCTGGCTGCGGCTTTGGCCGAGAAGGACCGATGGTAGTCGTAGAACGCTGAGCCACCGTATTTGTGGCCCAGGTCTACGACCAAATGGAGGTAGAGGTCCAGCTCTTCCCGTCTGCCGGGGGAGGCTGAGCACAGCACGTCTCTAAACATGCCGAAAGCGAGCGTGAATTCGGGCACCGTGAGCTTCCTGTTGAGCCTCGGATCCTTCGCTTTCAACACCACCGAGACATCTCCCCAGGTGTAGGCCTTGTTCTCGGCCAAGTCATGGACCGAGATCAAGAGTGAGGCCAGATTGACGTCTTTGCCCTCTAGAATGTCCTTCCTTACGCTGGGTGGCACCAGGTGGGAAGGGTGAACGGTAGGCGTGGCAAGCTCACTACCTGCGGCCGGTGCACTGATGGCTGGGACCACCGCGTGGTCCGGAACCGTGGCAGCCGGGCTGGCCTCTAGCCGAGACACCCTGTCCTGGACCTCCACGATTGAGGAAGACAGGGAGGACACGAGGGTGTGTAGCTGGGCAACGGCGGCTGAAATCGATTCCAGAGACGCCTGCTGGCTGCTGGGGCTTGCTGCGGCCGGTGGTGGGAAGAGAAGCCTGAACAGCTCCGCCTTCCTGGCCGTGGACGAGAAGGGTATCCCTCTGCGTCTCAGCTCGGCGGACAGCCTAGGAATTGTCCATGCCCTAAGAGACTGGACACTGCCAGCCTCGGAGGCTGACGCCGGAGATAGTGGGGTGGTGAGGTCATCGCTGCCAACTGACGACATGGCGGCTGCCAAGACCTGTAACTTGGTAGACTGGTCACGTGTCTGCAGGCTGGGCCTAAAAGGTGACAAGAAATGAGTTTGGACGTGTCACCTATGATATACGTACCTGCCACAAGAAAGCAGGAGCCCCCCGTGCCCTTGTGTTTTTCTTTTTTTTTTTTTTTTTTACCTGCTGGAACCCTGATCAAGTTGGCGCAGGTGGACCTACTGAATCCGACTGACCTGAGAGAGTGTGAGAAAAAATACCTATTTAAGAGCCTAACACTGCTGCCGTCCAGAGCGACGGAACCTAACGCAGATGACAACAACAGGCGATAGTGACTTGAGTCGACTGCCGAGATCGCTGTGGGATCAACTGACAGATGACAACACGAACGACTGACTTGACACGTTGCTTTACTGAATGAACTTCCCGTGACAGGGCCCGGCCCGTTCGTACCGTATGGGGGTGACTGTGGGCCGGACTCCGGAGCACGTACAAAATGAGGCCACCATGAAACTAGGCCGACTGCCTAGGTATGCTGAGGCCGAACTGTGACATCCAGCTGCCACCGAGTCCGACTTCAAGCTCCCCCCCTTTTTATATTTTTTTTTTTCCTTTCTTTTCCTTTTTTTTTTTTTTTTGGTTTTTTTTTTTTTTTTTTTTTTAAATGCGGCCGGCCTAGGGCACGCCGGCGCGAATTCGTACAAGCGGGTGACCAATTAACACCGGGCGTGGTAAGGTGACACAGAAATGATATAACATGACAAGGGCAAGAATAAAATTTTTTTTTTTTTTTTTTTTTTTTTTATTTTCTTCTCTTTGCGACTCCGCCCCTGGCGCATGTATTGAAATGAGGCCGAGCCTAGGGCACGCCGACACGAATTTAGTGCGAAGAAGTGACTCCATTCGTGCCGGGCGTGGTAGGGTGACAGAAATGAGATACCATGACAGGGGCAAGAATCTGGAATGTACGTAAACCAGTGATGCGATTCCGCCCTTGGCGCATGTATTGAAATGAGGCCGTGCCTGGGGCACGCCGACATGAATTCAGTGCGAGAAAGTGACTCCATTCATGCCGGGCGTGGTAGGGTGACCGAAATGAGATACCATGACAGGGGCAAGAATCTGGAATGTACGTAAACCAGTGATGCGATTCCGCCCTTGGCGCATGTATTGAAATGAGGCCGTGCCTAGGGCACGCCGACGCGAATTTAGTGCGAAGAGGTGACTATATTCACGCCGGGCGTGGTAAGGTGACCGAAATGAAATACCATGACAGGGGCAAGAATCAGGAATGTACGCAACCAGTGATGCGATTCCGCCCTTGGCGCATGTATTGAAATGAGGCCATGCCTAGGGCACGCCGACATGAATTTAGTGCGAAGAAGTGACTACATTCACACCGGGCGTGGTAAGGTGACAGAAATGAGATACCATGACAGGGGCAAGAATCTGGAATGTACGCAACCAGTGATGCGATTCTGCCCTTGGCGCATGTATAGAAATGAGGCCGTGCCTAGGGCACGCCGACATGAATTTAGTGCGAAGAAGTGACTACATTCACACCGGGCGTGGTAAGGTGACAGAAATGAGATACCATGACAGGGGCAAGAATCTGGAATGTACGCAACCAGTGATGCGATTCTGCCCTTGGCGCATGTATAGAAATGAGGCCGTGCCTAGGGCACGCCGACACGAATTAGTGCGGGGAAGTGACTGCATTCATGCCGGGCGTGGTAAAGTGACAGAAATGATATGCCATGACAGGGGCAAGAATCAGGAATGCCCGCAGCCAGTAAAGTGATTCCGCCCTTGGCGCATGTATCGAAATGAGGCCGGGTAGTAGTGCATCTGGATCGCCCCGATCGGAGCATGCGTGGATGCGACCGGACCAGGATCGAAGCGATGGCATGAACGCCCTGTTTAACTGATGCGAAATGATTTAGCATGACCGAATGGCCTGGTACGTTAGCCACGTTTGAAATGATGAAATGATTGTCATGCTAATTCGTGAAATGTTTCGACACGGTCGAAGTGATTCGTACAACTAGAATGCCAACAGTGCTTCGGAATATGATAGCGATTCGGCACGCTCGCTAGCGCCACTAATTCGGATAATGGCAGAACATGAACGATACGTGTGAGTGCGAACGGCACCCGTGCGTGAGTTATGTTGAACGATTCGGAGACTGTGTAGCCCGCTCGTGTAAGGGAACCCTAAGTGCCGGATGCGACATCGGTCGGAGTGTATGTGGCGGGCGGCCCTGAACGTGCGTGCCGTTAGATGGCTCCCGATCGGGTACAACATAACGTGCGAGTAAGTGTTTAGGTTTTCGAGACAAGCAGCGCGTGGCTCGTGAGCTACGCAGATCACAGTTTAGTGACATGATAAGCAGTGCATGAGAACGTAAAACATGGGAGCCGAAGCCCTACCTGCGACAGCCGAACCAGACTCTTTGTACGAAACTGCGACTCGACGACACGAGTGCGACACGAAGGGGCGACACAACTTACGAACACGGAACACGGGACTGCAACAAGAGAAGACGGATAGACGAAAAACGGAGCTCACGAGCCGGCACCAAGAGCGCTTGTCACGAACGAGTCGGTCCTAGATGTCTGACGTATCAGATATCACGCACAGGAAACCGACAAAGACCGGCGGCCTTTGGGCTGCTTAAATACCCTCCGGGCTCCTCCCATAACTTCAGGCCGGTACCCGGCCTTCCAATTTATGTCTTTTGCATGCTCGTCGTTCCCTATAAACACACTATTAACATATTATGCTCGCCACACTTAGAATGATGAATCAGTCTGACTCACAGTTCTTATCAATGCTTCTTAAATAATTAGTGAGACCTCAACATAACACATAATTACCTTGTGTGCCATCAAAGCTTAATACAGTGCTAAACGTGTTTTTTGTTGACCTGAAGAGGTTTTTTGATCTGTAAAAATGAGGTTAATCAAGCAGATGAAGTGTTTATCTAAATTACTCATCTTATTTCTTTTAGTGGAGTAATTAGGCATATGATTTTAAAATTGTGAAATCATATATATATATATATATATATATATATATATATATATATATATATACTGTCAGAAGTCAGGATTCAAACACACCTAAGCAACACTGACAGATCCAAACTGTAAAAAAACAGGCTTTATTTAAAAATGTATATTAAAATTCTTGAATTTTCACATTACCTATTGCATAAGCATGTCATATCACATCAAGCATAATGTGACATAAGATTTATTATACTTGATGTGATATGACATACTTGGATCTCTGTACCTATTGTATAATAGTGCTTATGTGCTGAATATAACTTTACTGTAAAAGGCTTCTCGGTATGTTGTGTGCTTACTCGTTTAAATTATAAAATGGGGGTTTCCATTGTACATGGGGCAAGGTCATATATGGATACATATTTCTATAGCTCCATTTTTTGGATGGATTACAACACACAAAGCAGGTACTTTTTTCTAAATAATTTTAGTTGTGTAATTATGAAGATACTGTGCCATGTAAAGGTTTTTGCACCTCTAGATACTTGAACTTTACACCTATCAGCAGGTGTGTTGTTTAGGTATAGTGATAGAGTTGCTTGAGTTTTTTTGTATAGTTATAATTTTAGATGGCATCTGAATATGGTATGAAGTATCAAAACCTCCAGTATAGCATTTAAAATGGACAGCTTACACGTAACTAGCTTTCAAACTTTCCTGTTCCCTCCTCCTAACACCCGTTCTGATTAACCTGAAAGATGTATATGCTTACCTACTTTGAGGCCGCTCTGGTCTGGTCACTTGATCCGGTTCCCCTGTGTCAGCCAGTGCTTCAGGGGAGAGGAAGGAGAGGCAACAACAGATGGGGTGTTGAAGAATATGGGTGACGTCACCACTCCAGGCTTTACTAGCCATTGTCAGAGCACTCTCCTCTGCAGCCACTGATGGCTGACACAGGGGAGATCATGTGACCAGACAGGGATACCTGAAAATAGGTAAATTTACACAAAATGATAGAGTTTTGCCCATGGGAGTTTAGATGAAGCGCGACACATCCAGTAAAAACAAAGTAGAAGTTTATTGCATGTAGTACTTATAAGGTCATCTGAAAAAAAGGTTCCATGTTGCCAAACAAATTGGCCCAACTATACATGTACAATCCATAGTAATATACAACATTTCACAGTAAATCCATAGGAAATGTAACATAGCATCTTGAGTGACCGGACGCTTTTCATGAGTATATTCTCACTTCTTCAGGGGTTGATGCATATACACATATCTAAAGGGTAAAATAATTCAAAAATGTATGACATGGCTATTAGAAAGTATGTTAAATATATTCACAATTGTGCCATCTTTGTTTGTAATGTTTGCTACTTTTTATTTTGTACACTATTATTATACACACACACTTTTCTCTCTAGTCACCACCATAGAGGCTTTGTTGGATTGCCCTGATGGCCTTGAATTACACTCTGTCCTGCTTGCACTGATGGTCCCCACTGGATCTTTACCCACAGCACCCGGGTAAGATGTCCCTGGCATGTGTCTTTGGGTTAGGCGTGCGATATCATGCAATTTCAAAAGTATAGATCCCCAAACTTGATCCTCACATTTGAATACATATACCATACTTCCTAATATCCATGTTATACATTTTTCTATTATTTTACCCTTTAGATATGTGTATATGCATAAACCTCTGAAGAAGTGAGAACATACTCGGGTCACTCAAGATGCTATGTTACAATTACTATGGATTTACAAATGTTGTATATTACTATGGATTGTACATGTATAGTTGGGCCAATTTGTTTGAAAACATGAAACCTTTTTTCAGATTGCCTTATTGGTACTACATGCAAGAAATTTCTACTTTGTTTTTACTGCGGGGACAGTTTTAAGGCTAGTAAGGTGTAAGGTGGGATTTCACATTAAGGGAATCAGACTTTAATACACTGAGCTATGACTTGGAAAAATTCAACAAATAAGGATTTCCGATTTTAGCTAATCTGCAAACTTGTTCTGGGCCACTGACTCCCAATGTACTGGAACCTGTGGATCAGGATAACAGGCAAAAAAAAAGCATGGTCAGTTTGTTGCCAGAACACTACTATGTAACCACTTGCCGTCCGTGCTATAGCCGAAAGACGGCTGCAGCGCAGACTTAATTTGCCGTAAGGGGAATCCCTGGAAGTCCTCCCATGCTTGAGCGGCCTATGCGCCCCCTGCAGGGCTCACACGGCATGCTCTGTGATCAGCGAGTCTTTGAGACTCGCCTGATTACAGATCGGATTACGGGGTCGATCCCGACCCCATACCACGTGATCAGCTGTCAGCTGATCATGTAATGTAAACAGAGCCGGTTATTGGCTATTTTTCCTCCTCACGCTGGTAGGAGGAAAGATTTACCAGCATCACCTACCAGTGCCCACCAGCGTCACCTACCAGTGCCCACCAGCGCCATCTACCAGTGCCCACAGTACCACCCATCAGTGCCCACAGTGTCACCTATCAGTACCCTCAGTGCCGCCTATCAGTGCCCATAGTGCCGCCTATAAATCATCAATCAGTGCGTCATTACCAGTGCTGCCTATCAATACCACCTACCAATGCCACCTACCAGTGCCACCAACCAGTGCCCATCAGTGAAATCTATCATTGCAGCCCATTAATGCCACCCGTCAGTGCCACCCATCAGTGACACTCATCAGTGCCACCCATCAGTGCCAACCATCAGGGCCCATCAGTGTCACCTTATCTGTGCCCATCAGTGCAGCCTATCAGTGCCCATCAGTGCAGCCTCATCAGCGAATATCAATGAAGGAGAAAAATTACCCGTTTGCAAAATTTTATAACAAACTATGAAACATGTTTTGTTTTTTTGTTTTTTTATTTATGTATTTTTTTTGTTTGTTTAGCAAAAAATAAAAACTCCAGTGGTGATTAAATACCATCAAAAGAAAGCTCCATTTGTGTGAAAAAAATGATAAAAATGTAATTTGAGTACAGTGTAGCATGTCCGTGCAATTGTCATTCAAAGTGTGACATCGCTTTTACAGTAAAGATCATCTCTATTACAGTAAAGGCCCCCACTAAAAGAACAGTAAATATTTATGTATTTTTACAATATTCTGCTGTAATTATAAAGCTCATCTTCTAATCTTGATCCCTACAATATTCTTTACTCTTCATGATTCAATGTTTAAAATCCTTTCAGTGGTACCCAGCCATCACCTATCTTTACTTAGTGGACTTTGTGTATTTCTGAGGCTATCTCAGGCAGCCTTTATTGCACCACAGCAAGTTCTACTATTCTCCTATATTAGAAGAAATGCATGTGTTCGGTTTCTGTTGGTCAACAACTGTCCAAGACAATTCTTCTTTCAAATTATTTCATAATGGAAACAAATTGTGCTATCCTGTTTGCCCAGTTCTTACTAAACCGTACTCTTTTGTACGAAGTATCTCATAACTGTTACCCAATCCACACTACTGTTATGTGATGCCATTATTATCCTCATGCCCTTCTCCCAACTAGAACAAATATACTACAGTTGAAGCAATCCCTGGTGCCACATAATGGCATGGATCAATAGTACTGTACATTGGGTGGTTTCTATTGATCCTGGCTTATTTTGGTTGGCTCCAATGAGTAGAAAGGGACTGTTGGGAGCTTTACCTATTTGTTGCCATTACACTACTATTTTTTTGAGGGCATATCTAGAACTTGAGTAGTGTATCAATGTAAGAAGACTGTAAAGCTATGCACAAAAAAAATAAAAAAAAAATTACAGCTGATGCACTGGCCAGCAATAAGTTTGGTTTGCTGCAAGGCTGGGTACATTTTTACTCCCGATGGCCTACCGGTACATAGTTTCATATGTAGTGCCTTTAAGGCATTTTGTATAAGGTTATTGCCACGTTTCATCATGATTCATTTTTTAATATCTGTGAGTTGTTTAATTTCCTTTTAGTTATGTAAACCTTAGTAAAGCATAAGATGTGTCAATATTTCTCTAGAGTTGAAAAACACTTAGGGATCTCCTGTCAAGGTTTGCTGGTGGAAAAACCCTTCGAAAATGTAACTCTGTCTGTTGACGATATACCAGAAAATGTCAGATCTGTTACTGCAAGTGTTCTCTTTGTTCTTAAATGTTTCCTCTAGTTCTATTTTAAAGCAAAGGAAAAAAACACACCACTGGCATGTTATCTGGCATCCTCTGAAAGTGACTAAACCAGATTAAATCACAATGTGAACAAAAATACCGAACAGGAAACAGTGATGTCAGAAGCACAGACTCAGAATTTGCGTTGAACGTATGTGGCTCATGCTTTCCTTTTCTCCCTTCATTTCCACTCTCCTACTACTACTATTTTTAGATGCACCAACGCAAGAAGACCCTATTAGGAAATAGAACATTTCTGAAACATGTTATTTTTTGGGTTATGCTGGGTGATTTACTGTATTTTAGAGACTATCCTCACCAAGAACATGTATTTATTATTGGTGTGCTCAGATATACAGAGGTTAATCTCTTTGTCTAAACATGTTACCTGGCTCATTTGCATATTGATCCTTTGCTTTTAAAGCAGAACTGTATTGGGGGGTGACCATGGCAGTATTTGCCTTAATGTGCAAGTATGCACAGCCCTCTTCTAGTGATACCAGAAGGTACGCACTCCTTGCACCGCTCTGTCCACACTGTTGCCATCATCTTTTTTCTTTCTTCTGGTTCTGGCATTTTATTTCTTCAGCCATTTGGCTAAATCATGGGTGCTCAACCTGTGGCCCTCCAGCTGTTTCAGAACTACAACTCCCATCATGCCTCTGCCTTTGGGAATTATGATTGTAACTGTCAGCAGCTTGCAATTCCTCATGGGATTTGTAGTTCCTCAACAGCTGGAGGGCCACAGGTTACATTATCCCACCACATGGCTCCATTCTTACAGGTGCCTTCAACAGACTCTGCATTGTGCAAGTGCTAAAGTCAGTGTACAGACAAAAACTAATTTCAAGGAGACAGGTAAAATATTTTTTTTGCCAGAAGAGTCATATAAAATCTAACTACCAAAAATTTTTACCTGTTAGCACTTCAAACTGCTATCACCAAACTGTATCTGTTTTAAACTTTTGATAGAGTTTAAAAGGTTACAACCTCTGCTAAATTTTTATTGCTTTTTAGGTATCTGCAGTATCTCCGGGCCAAAACATGATAGGAAATCCAAAATTCTGTAGCTTTCACCTAACAGGGAAATGTTATAATAGGGAAACTTGTTCCAATGACAGCAGTCCAAGGGAGGATTTCCCTTAGGCTGCTTTCACACTGGGGCTGTTTGCCTGCTGATGCTGAGACTTATGCCCCGTACACACAATTCTGAGGGCTTTCACACTGGAGCGGTGCGCTAGCAGGACGGTAAAAAAAGTCCTGCTAGCTGCATCTTTGGAGCGGTGAAGTGGTGTGTTCACCGTTCCTATACCGCTCCTACCCATTGAAATCAATGGGAGACCGCGGGGATACCCTTTTTCAGCCGCTAGCAGGGGTTAAAACCACCCCGCTAGCGGCCGTATACCGCGGGTAAAACGATGGTAAAGCAGCACTAAATATAGCGCTGCTTTACCGTCGCCGCCCCCGCACCGCCCCAGTGTGAAAGCAGCCTTACTCCAGAGAGATTTCCACTACTTCCTGTTTCTCTAAAAAAGAAAGTGAAATTTAATCTGCCAACAGGATACAAACAGCAGGGGAAAAAAAGGGTGGTCTCAGCCAATCCCTACCCTATCCAGAACAAAACCAAAGTTTTGGTCTTAGGCATCCCAGAAGCACAGCTTGTGGCCTTAAGCACACAGGTAAGAGAGTTTACACGTTATGCTTTGAGTCACTTACCTGAAACACGTATGCAGATTTGGTGTTCTGACTGCTGATTTGTTCTGGGTCAGTGACCCAGAAAGTATCAATGATGCAGGATCAGCATGACTGCCAGGGCATTTTTATCGGAAAATAATAAAGGCAACTCCTGTGTGGGCTCAATTTACAAACCTAACACACCATGATAGGTATCCTGATTTTCAACAGTATGACAGTAATTTTCAGTTGAGTACAAAAAAATGTAAAATTACTAAATTATGTGGCTTAGACTGCTGTCAAAACTTTCCAAATCGAGCTTTATGTCACTTAGTACAGGTTTACATTAAAATAACTGGTTACATACTGTATATTGACTGTTACCCAGACAGGGCTGGTGCAAGGATTTTTGACACCCTAGGCAAAACCTCATTTTGCCACCCCCTGGCTCCATCCCTGACTCCACCCCCGTTGCCCTGCCCATGTATGCCCCACCTTTTTAATGAAGTGCCCATCAAATGCAGCCCACCAGCCCCCATCAAATGCAGCCCACCAGCGCCCATCAAATGCAGCCTCACCAGCACCTATCAAATGCAACCTACCAGTGCCCATCAATGCAGCCTACCAGTGCCCATCAATGCAGCCTACCAGTGCTCATCAAGGAATGTTTGCTTGCTTCCATTCATTCAGGAGTCGGGACACAGACACAGTCCTCTGCCGCCGCTGTGCCTCTGACACTATGTGCAAATGGAGCGGCTGCTGCCTGCTGATGCTGAGACTTATGCCCCGTACACACAATTCTGACAACAAATGTTGGATGTGAGCTTGTTGTCGGAAAGTCCGATCTTGTGTTGCTGTCGGAATTTCCACCCACAAATGTTTGAGAGCAGGTTCTCAAATTTTCCGCCAACAAAACTTGTCGGAATTTCCGATCGTGTGTACACAAGTCCATCGCACAAAAGTTCATGCATGCTCGGAATCAAGCAGAAGGAGCCACACTGGCTATTGAACTTTCTTTTTCTCTGCTCGTCATACATCTTGTACGTCACCGCATTCTTACGTTCGGAATTTGGGGCCAACATTTGTGTGACTGTGTGTATGCAAGACAAGTTTGAGCCAACATCCCTCGGCAAAAAATACACGGTTTTGTTCTCGGAAAATACGATCATGTGTACGGGGCATCAGTTGCTTGCTGCAGAGAGAAGAGAGTAGGAACACCAGTGGCTGGGTGCTCTAGGCAGCAATGCGCACTATGCGGCTGCCTAGTTGGCCTAGCGGTAGCAATGGCCCTGTACCTAGATGAAAAACAACATGGTGTGGTGATCCATGATTGTTACAGTGGCTAAATACTTTGCAGTTTTTGCAAGCAATATAACAGATCATAAAATAAGATAATCAGGTAGTATAAGGCTGGTTTCACACTGGAGCGGTGGGGGCGCAGGCGGTAAAGCGGCGCTATATTTAGCGCCGCTTTACCGGCGTTTTAGCGGCGCATTGCGGCCGCTCGCGGGGTGTTTTTACCCCCCGAGCGGCCGAAAAAGGGTCAATACCGCCCGCAAACCGCCGCTGTAGCGGCGTTTTGCGGGCGGGTTCGGCGCGCTCCCCCATTGTTTTCAATGGGACCGGGCGCTATAGGAGCGGTAAATATACCGCTCCTATAGCGAGCCAAAGATGCGGCTTGCAGGACATTTTTGAGCGTCCTGCAAGCGCACCGCTTCAGTGTGAAAGCCCTCGGGCTTTCACACTGAAGGAACAGCAACAGCTGTTTCGGGTCGGTTTGCAGGCGCTATTCTTAGCGCAATAGCGCTTGCAAACCGCCCCAGTGTGAAAGGGGCCTAAGTGTTGAGCAATCAGTAACACAACCATTTCAGAAGCAACAAAGATCTATAGCAAAGATTTTTTGTACAATCTATTAAGCAAAGCAGCACTACTGAGAAGTGTTGCATAATCCAAGATTTGAAATGGTAGCTTTGAAACCATGGATCACACATTGTTTACCTATAAACATTGACCAGCTGGTTCTCCAGTCATGGTAACTAACATTTTTATATGCAACAATGATAAAACTATAAGAATAGATTATGCCTCCGGAACACCCCATGCCCTCTGCCCCCCCCCCCCCTTTCCTTACCCTTATTTTCTTTCTTTCTTTTTTCTTCTCTTCCTTATTTCTCTCTTATTATCATTTCATAAGGTACCTAACAGCAACAGGTGATATTGAATATATTTAAAATATCACACTCAGTAGTTTGATACATATACTTTATTCAAATGTTTAACACACATAAGAACTCAGACACAAATAGACCTAATTTTCTTTCATAAACTGATAATGATCCTCTAAATATTAATGTAAGCTAATATTGAAACAGTCTCAAAACTCTGTATCATTTTGATAAAAAGGGAACTTATCTAACATTAATTTTACCATCTGTGTGTTATATTAATAGTAACCTACTTCTTTATTTTACATGTAACTACGAAAATACCTTTAATTGATACATTATACTTGTTACCATATGTTGATCTTTCAATAAAAACCTTTGAAGGAGAAATGGTAGCTTTGGCATTTGTGGTGAAAACAGCCCTTCTTGGTTCTTTCATTACACCTGAATAAAGACCTGTCACACACAGTTAGCTTTAACTCACGTCCAGGTTTTGTTCGAATTGTCACAAAAGGTTATGTAATGTTTAAACAATATCATATTAATATTTTCTCAGGTGTATTAGGATTACGAAAAGGATTTTGAAATAAAAGTTTTAATATCATTCATGAATATAGACACATTTCTGGAAATGATCAAAAGAGAACATAGCTACACTTATGCCCCGTACCCACGGTCGGAAATTCCGACGGAAAATGTGCGATCGGACCATGTTGTCGGAAAATCCGACCGTGTGTGGGCTCCATTGGACTTTTTCCGTCGGAATTTCCGACGGAAAAAATTTGAGATCCTGTTCTCAAATTTTCCGACAACAAAATCCGATCTGACTTTTTCCGATCGTGTGTAGAGAATTCCGACGGACAAAGTGCCACGCATGCTCAGATCAAATTAGGAGACCAAACCTATTGGCTAATAGCCTCTACGTAGTTCCGTCGTACGCAACGAACGTCACCACGTTCAGAATGATCGGATTTTCTGACAACTTTGTCCGACCGTGTGTATGCAACACCAGTGTCGGACAAAATCCGTCGGAAAAAATCCGATGGATTTTGTGGTCGGAATTTCCGACCGTGTGTACGGGGCATTAGGATGGTACAATGGCAAAACAGTATTTTCCAACACATAGCTGATTTTGTGTCTAGTTATGCCACAGAAATATATTTTAACCAACTGTCATAATGCTGCCACAGCAAGCATAACAAGGCAGCTGTTAATGAGCGATAAGCAACCCTAAAAATGCACATTAGTATTTTCTAAGAAGGTGTAGGGCAGGGGTGTTGCTAAGATCTAAGATCTCATTCACAACTGCACATTTTAGGTGCATTGTGGATGCAGTGCATTACAAAGTCCTGCTTGCTACTGTATATCTTTGGTACAGTTTCCAGCAAAATTCCAGTAACATAGAATTCAATGGAAACATATGTAAAACATGTGTAAAATAGACCTAAAATGTGCATACAACAGCTAGTATATAGATTGTGCAGATGTGAATGGCTCCTAAAAAAGTTGAGCTACTGCAGATAATGGGGTAGGGAGTAGTACATTTGCTTACTGTGGCAAATAAAGAACGTGGTCAAAATACAGGTTTAGATGTAGGACAAAGTTAGATGGCAAGCTCTTATTCCCATGACATGCCTATATATGGTTTATCATTCACCCATGGCAGGCAACATTTAAAGCCTTCTTTCTCCTCCTTTAGCCATTATCCCACTTGTTAAGCCATTGCTGAACAAGTAACCCTTTTGAGTCATCATTCTTACTATTCAACAATTGCCCACTTTGTACACCCAACACCCCCTTCTTTACTGTTGCACTCTGCTGCAGGCACACTTCTTACTGTTCACCACATCCTGGTAGGCAGTTGCAGGGAGAAGATGAGCTCCAGGCATTGTAGGAAGGATATTTGGTAATGTTCTGATATCAAAACACATCATGAATTCATACAGCAACAGTATATGGATGGCATTGGGCATAAAAAAGGGCAAGAGCAACAGCAATTTACCAGATCTAAATAATAAAAAACTTTAAATATGCTGATCACTGACCAAAGACCTAAGGCACCCAATAGAACATCTAAGGAACTTGCCACAGGTGTCTGCGTCTAGTGCAGCCTCTGTGTGCATATTATAACATACACAATTGGCACTGCTGTTAGGAGCTCATTTACATAATCGTATTTACTTTTTTTATTTAGTCTTTAGTTTGACAGAGCTGAGTTACAGCAAAGTCAGCCTTGGAAAAAAAAATAATGGTCATTAAGAGTATTTGATAGTTCATTAATAGGTATTGCTTCTTTTAATATAAACTTGGTATTTGGTTCCCCGTTGCCCTCCACATCAAACTTCCTAATTTTAGTGCGGACCTAAGATGCAGACAATGCATGCTCCCACTGGCTCCTAATGTTAGCATCCTCTACAGCTGTTGTTGCCTGTAATGTAGATGCATGTGCATCAGTTATGGTCATAACGAAAAATGGCCATCTGGTCTCTAGCTCAGCAAATACACCTGGGATGAATAATATTCTCTATACTCATCACAGTACAGTGAATCGTTAAAAAAATCATCTGGCCATTAAAGAAATCTCCATTGATTTGAACACACATGCATTACTTCAATCATAGAATAAATGTAGTTGTTCTCTTACAAAATCACATAGAATACCATTAACACACACCCCAAACATTGTAGTGGACTGCAATTTAACTATGTAGCCCATTCACAAAACTTTTATTTTCTTGTGATGAGTGGTGGTTACTGGTTAGCAGTGTGTTTTACGTTACTAATGTGTTGTGAACTAATAGTTGTATCATATATATTATATATGATGTTTTGTTGTTATTGAGATAACAACACAACAATTTGGTGAAGTACCAAGTCCATCAATGGAAACAGATTAAAGACAATAATTATGGTTGAGGATCACCACCAGAATTGCAAAGGAGCTCACTTCTACACACATGTCATCAACAATTTAAAAATGACCTAATGTTTTTATTGGCCAAAATGTTTTTCAGGAATATCTAAAGATCATTGTGAGTCAGACCTATGTCCCTCTTCTAGCCATTACACCATTCATCCATCCATAAATTCATACATGCAACCATCTTTTCATACTCTCCCCTCCTACCCCTGCCTACACCTCTCATTACTCTTTCCACCCATGCCTTTATTATCTATTTCTCCATCTATCCATTCTTCTTCTTCTATCCTTACCTCCATCCACCCCTACCATTCTCTATTTCTACCTCTATCCAGCTTCTTTACTTTCTCTATCTCCTCCTCGATTCATGTCATCTCTAAGTGTGCACAATATGATGGAATTGACTAAATAAAACAAATAAATTGCATAAAAGTTATACCTAGGTAGAGAGGCATGTCTTACACCTACTGTAGAAACATAATACTCAGTAATGATCATATTAATTTAAGAAATGTACATACGGGTGGCTTCATACTGCCCTGCTGTGCTCTTGCTAAAACCCAGCTAACCTGCTGTTTTTGGACAGGTTAGCTGTGTTTTTCTATAGACTTCTATAAGGTCCTGTGGTTTTGGTGCCTTTCAGAATGGGAAAACTTCTGCATGCTGCACTTTTTGTGCGATTTCTGAAACCGCACCAAAACCACGGCACATCATAGAAGTCTATAGGAAAGCACCACTAACCTGCACAAAACCTGCAGGATTGCACCAGGGCAGTGTGAAGCCACCCTAACCATAGCCTAGCCCACAGTGCTGTTCAGAAATAAGAATACATAGAATCAATCTGTGACCCATGTCCAGGGTAATTTGCCTAGCATGCTAATGCACCCAACTACAATCTCAAACCAGGTTAAATGAAAACCAATTCAAATGGACCTGCTTTCAAATATTTAAGCTATGGCAATGGTCTTACTGGGATGGATAAAGAGTAATAGAAAGCCTGAAATACTATGGGACTGCAACCAGCACCAAGAGACAATAATAGCCAACAATAAAATAGTAATAATGAAAACACTTTAATGGTTTTAAAAGATCACTATAACATTCTTGAAATTGAAAGAATAAAATAAAACAGAACAATGCCTACATCATAAAACTCATGTAACAGCCTATAAAATATCAAGCAAAACCAGATCTTCCCCACAAAAACTCACAAAATGTCACAATCTATAAATTTCATGGAGGGGAGGTTGGAAGCTCAATAAGGTGTCAGCGCTAGGCAGAAAATTCTAGAAGTATGTGACACCTGTCTGTCTGCCTATGGAATTAGAGAGGTAAGTACCACCTAAGCAGAGCAGCCTTTACCACTCTGGTCCACCCTTGTTTACACTAACCACCAGGTGTATATCCTACTTGTTGATTTTTTTTATAGTAATCCCAGAAAAATATTGCCGATAGCATAACCACATATGTTGCATAAATCCGTTAATTGCATTAATAAGTGGTAAGATGAAAGGCCACAAAATATTTGGTTTTAATGCATACACTGGTTATGCCATCACCCCTATTTTTTGGGATAAGTACCCCCTAAGCTGTAGAAGATAAAGGAGAAGGTGGGGGGAGGGGGGTCCCATGGAGAGAACAATAACACAATTACCTATTCACTCCTGCTGAGTATGCAACCCCAGATCCCTTCATGTGCTATTCATACGACCAAATACTATATTTGTTCACATGATCTTGGTTGAAAGGGAGGATATTAGTTTTAATTGGGTAATTCTAAGAGACAGAAGGTTCTGTTTTTCATGCTCCTCAGGGGTTGTGTCTACAATTGTATTTAACTCTGCTTTTGCATTCTCCTCATCACGGTTCTCTTCTAGGACCATATTTTTTAGTCTGTGAGATAAATGGGAGTTTTGAAAGAAGAGTGAGATATACTACTAATGGGAGCATCAAATAGACAGAGCTAAACTTGGGAACATAGGCAATGTCTCCGGACCAGCTGGGGGAAAGAAGAAACTAGTGAATGGTTCAATCTGGTCTATTAGATTGTAAGCTCCCAGGAGCAGGGCCTTCCTAACCCTCTTGTATTAATCACTTAAGCCTCGGACCATTTGCCTGGCCAAAGACCAGAGCACATTTTGTGATTCGGCACTGCTTTGCTTTAACTGACAATTGCGCGATTGTGCGACGTGGCTCCCAAACAAAATTGACGTCCTTTTTTACCCACAAATAGAGCTTTCTTTTGGTGGTATTTGATCACCTCTGCGGTTTTTATTTTTTGCACTATAAACAAAAATAGAGCGACAATTTTGAAAAAAACGCATTATTTTTTACTTTTTGTTATAATAAATATCCCCAAAAAAAAATATATAAATTTTTTTTTTTTCCTCAGTTTAGGCCGATACGTATTCTTCTATGTATTTTTGGTAAAAAAAATCCACAATAAGCGTTTTTTTGATTGGTTTGTGCAAAAGTTATAGCGTCTACAAAATAGGGGTTAGTTTTATGGCATTTTTATTATAAATTTTTTTTACTAGTAATGGTGGCGATTTGCAATTTTTATTGGGACTGCGACATTATGGCGGACACTTCGGACAATTTTGTCATTTTTACAGCGATCAGTGCTATAAAATTGCACTGATTACTGTAAAAATGACACTGGCAGTGAAGGGGTTAACCACTAGCTGGTTAGGAAGGGGTTAAATGTGTCCTAGGGAGTGATTCTAACTGTTAGGGGAGGGGCTGTGTGTGACACATCACTGATCATAGCTCCCGATCATAGGGAACTATGATCAGTGACAGTGTCACTAGGCAGAACGGGGAGATGCTTGTTTACATTAGGATCTCCCCGTTCTTCAGCTCCGTGAGACGATCGCGGGTATCCCCACAGACATCGAGTCCGCGGGACCCGCGATCCTGTTCACGGAGCTCCTGGCAGGGTCGCGCAAATTCAAAGGGATCACATTTGCCCAGCTGTGCCATTCTGCCGACGTAAATGTACATGCGGCGGTCGGCAAGTGGTTAAATTGTATTGTTACTGTATTGTCTCCCTGTGCAAACTGTTGGCGCTATATAAATCCTGCAAATAATAATAACCTGGCAATCTCCACCCAAATTAAATGACTGGTACTGACCAATTATCAATATTCATGTTACTACAGTTTGCATTTTTTATCAATAGGGCAGAGTTACTAAAACTGGTGCACACAGAATCTGGTGCAGCTGTGCATAGTAGCCAATCAGCTTCTAACTTCAACTTGTTCAATCAAAGCAGTAGTAAACCCGCTTGGTCATTTATACCTACAGGTAAGCCTATAATAACGCTTACCTGTAGGTAAAATTAATATCTCCTAAACGTGCACCATTTAGGAGATATTCACCCTGCATGCAGCCAGTGACATCACTGGCGCAGGCGCTCTCAAGGTCCAACATAACTTGCCAGAACTTCAGAGCTTTATGCCAGAAACAGAGGCTCCTGCACGCATGCGTGGGAGTGACGTCATCACAGCTTCGGCCAATCACATAGTTGGAGCGCCCGAACCCGGAAGACAGACTGGAGGAACATGTCAGCCTCCTCATCGGTGACAGTACGGCGATAGAGGGTTTCGTTCCAAGCTGAGTATTTCATAATGTGCTAGTATACGATTGCAGGTGTTTTTTTTTTGTTTGTTTTTTTACAACATCCATGGTTTACAACCTCCCTGGTGGTATGATTATTTCAGATTTTGATGCTGAAAGCGGTACAATTATATTGCATGAAAAGTTGGCGTTTTATATTGCCTGTAATTCTTAGGAATAACTAATTTAAATCTGTCCAAACAAGAGTCTAGTAGACATCCCGGGTATGATAAAGTTTGAAACACAAAATCATAAATTATAATATAATAAATAACTATAAATAATTATAACAAATAATAATATAATAATATTAATAAAAATGATTCAATAATGTAATCAAATTAAAAACACTGAAATTTGCTCAGTTGCAGAATTGTCACTGTCATAACTTTCAGTGTTGGATGAAGGATTTCCCCAGAAATCACTATCGCTCAATTCTGCAAGTGATTCTAATTTATTATCGTTGTTTTTTAGCTGGTCTAAAACCGCTTTTGATGTAAAGGGATGGTTTTGGTTGCTATGGACAATCTCCAGTTTCCAGGCAGAAGAACAGTATTTATAATATAAAACTGCATGCAGGGCACTGGACAAAGCACTAGGGACAAACGGAATGTGAAATAAATTGATACAGTAATGTAATCTGTAAGCAGGGGCGGACTGACAGCTCATGGGGCCCCCGGGAAAAAGGAGATCATGGGGCCCCCTGTGTCTCCGCCCATGTGTCCCCACCCATGTACTGAACATTCTTCCCACTGATCACCAATGTAAGGGACATTCTTCTCACTGATCACCAATGTAAGGGACATTCTTCCCTCTGACCACCAATGTAATGAACATTCTTCTCTCTGACCACCAATGTAATGAACATTCTTCTCACTGATCACCAATGTAATGAACATTCTTCTCACTGATCACCAATGTAAGGAACATTCTTCTCACTGATCACCAATGTAAGGAACATTCTTCCCTCTGACCACCAATGTAAGGAACATTCTTCCACTGATCACCAATGTAATGAACATTCTTCCCTCTGATCACCAATGTAATGAACATTCTTCTCACTGATCACCAATGTAATGAACATTCTTCTCACTGATCACCAATGTAAGGAACATTCTTCTCTCTGATCACCAATGTAAGGAACATTCTTCCACTGATCACCAATGTAAGGAACATTCTTCCCTCTGACCACCAATGTAATGAACATTCTTCCCACTGATCACCAATGTAAGGAACATTCTTCCCTCTGACCACACAATGTAAGGAACATTCTTCTCTCTGATCACCAATGTAATGAACATTCTTCTCACTGATCACCAATGTAAGGAACATTCTTCCCTCTGACCACCAATGTAAGGAACATTCTTCCCACTGATCACCAATGTAAGGAACATTCTTCCCTCTGACCACCAATGTAATGAACATTCTTCTCACTGATCACCAATGTAAGGAACATTCTTCCCTCTGACCACCAATGCAATGAACATTCTTCCCACTGATCACCAATGTAAGGAACATTCTTCCCTCTGACCACCAATGTAATGAACATTCTTCTCACTGATCACCAATGTAATGAACATTCTTCTCACTGATCAACAATGTAAGGAACATTCTTCCCACTGACCACCAATGTAATGAACATTCTTCTCACTGACCACCAATGTAATGAACATTCTTCTCACTGATCAACAATGTAAGGAACATTCTTCTGACTGATCACCAATGTAAGGAACATTCTTCTCACTGATGATCACCAATGTAAGGAGCATTCTTCTCACTGATCACCAATGTAAGGAGCATTCTTCCCACTGATATATATATATGGATTAAACTCACTTAGCCCAGGTTCACACTGACAAAGGAAATGAAATTGTGCAAGTTCAGCTAATCTCGCACGATTTCATACCAGCATGTCAGTGCGAGTCTATAGAAATCGCACACCCAGAAGTCGCCAAAAGTTGTACAGAAACTACTTTTGGCAATCGGTGTGGCGCCACAAATGTGGCATCGCACTGATTCGGGTAGTGCAGTTGCTGATCATTTGTCATGCGATTTGACATGTCAAGTGGCTGCATTTGATGGGCACAGTGGTGGCAATTTATGGGTACAGTGGCTGCGTTTGAGGGCACAGTGGCTGCATTTGAGGGCACAGTGGCTGCGTTTAATAGGCACCGTGGTGGCAATTTATAGGCACAGTGGCTGCGTTTGAGGGCACAGTGGCTGCGTTTAATGGGCACCGTGGGGGCAATTTATGGGCACAGGGGCTGCTTTTGAGGGCACAGGGGCTGCGTTTGAGGGCACAGGGGCTGCGTTTGATGGCACAGTGGCTGTGTTTGAGGGCACATTGGCTGCATTTAATGGGCACCGTGGTGGCAATTTATGGGCACAGTGCCTGCGTTTGAGGGCACAGGGGCTGCGTTTGAGGGCACAGGGGGCTGCGTTTGAGGGCACATTGGCTGCATTTAATGGGCACCGTGGTGGCAATTTATGGGCACAGTGGCTGCGTTTGAGGGCACAGCGGCTGCGTTTGATGGGCACAGTGGTGGCAATTTATGGGCACAGTGGCTGCATTTTATGGCACAGTGCCTGCGTTTGATGGGAACAGTGGTGGCAATTTATGGGTACAGTGGCTGGGCACAGTGGCTGCGTTTGATGGGCACAGTGGCTGCGTTTGATGGGCACAGTGGCTGCGTTTGATGGCACAGTGGCAGCGTTTAATGGGCACAGTGGTGGCAATTTATGGGCACAGTAGCTGCGTTTGATGGCACAGTGGCTGCGTTTGATGGGCACAGTGGTGGCAATTTATGGGCACCGTGGCTGCGTTTGATGGCACAGTAGCTACATTTAATGGGCACATTGGTTGCGTTTAATGGGCACCCTGGTGGCAATTTATGGGCACAGTGGCTGCGTTTGAGGGCACAGTGGCTGCATTTAATGGGCACTGTGGTGGCAATTTATGGGCACAGTGGCTGCGTTTGAGGGCACAGTGGCTGCGCTTGATGGGCACAGTGGTGGCAATTTTATGGGCACAGTGACTGCGTTTTATGGCACAGTGGCTAAATTTAATGGGCACAGTGGTGGCAATTTATTGGGCACATTGGCTGCATTTAATGGGCACCGTGGTGGCAATTTATTGGGCACATTGGCTGCATTTAATGGGCACCGTGGTGGCAATCTATGGGCACAGTGGCTGCGTTTGATGGCACAGTGGCTGCGTTTGAGGGCACAGTGGCTGCGTTTGAGGGCACAGTGGCTGTGTTTTATTTTTTTTTCAGTTTGCCCCCCCCCCCCCCAAAAAAAAAAAAACTGCAACGCTCTGCAGGCAAAAACTCATTTTAAAAATGGAGAGAGGGGGAGAGAGGGGGGGAGAGAAAGAGAGAGAGAGGGAGAGAGAGGGGGGGAAAGGGGGGGAGAGAGAGAGAGAGAGAGAGGGAGGGGAGAGAGGGAGGGAGAGGGAGAGTGAGAGGGAGAGAGAGAGGGGGAGAGGGAAGGGGGGGAGAGAGAGAGAGAGGGAGAGAGGGGGAGAGAGAGAGGGGGAGGGAGAGGGGGAGGGAGAGAGAGAGAGAGGGGGAGAGGGAGGGAGAGATAGAGAGGGAGAGGGAGGGGGAGAGGGAGGGGGAGAGGGAGGGAGAGATAGAGAGGGGGAGAGAGAGAGGGGGAGAGGGAGGGAGAGATAGAGAGGGGGAGAGAGAGAGGGGAAGAGGGAGGGAGATATAGAGAGGGGGGGAGAGAGATAGAGAGGGGGAGAGAGAGAGGGGGAGAGACACAGACACCGACCTTAATTCTTGTGATCCACGGGCGGCCGAATGGAAGGAGAAATCAGCGGTTCTGGCGCCGCACGGGCCGAATCAAACTAGAAAACGTTCTTCTCATGCTCCTCCCCTCACTCAGGCAGACACAGGCATGTCAGTGGGCACTGGGCGGCGCCGGATCAGAAGAGGAGGCACGCACACACAGGTTGCAGACTTGCAGTGCAAAGTGCGGCGGCTGCTGCTGACACTGCCGTCTGCAAACCAAGCCCCAAGAAGACAAAAGCGGCCCCAGGACTGGCACCTCCAGGGATGGACTGAGCTGGCCCGGGCCCCCCCCTGCACGGGGCCCTCGGGCGGCCACCGAGTCACCGAATGGTCAGTCCGTCCCTGTCTGTAAGATTACAGTGTACTGTATATGTATTGTGTTTTTTACTTTTTGAATTCCGCGCCAGTCTCCGTTCCCGTGCGTCGCAATGCTCGCAGGGAACGGAGCTCGGCTCTGTGATAGATCGGGCGTAGGACACGGCTCGCACACACAGCGTGGAGGGCATCGCGGGATCCTGGGGACAAGGTAAGTTTGCTGTACCTGGATCCTGCGATGCAATCCTGAGTGTGACTCGGGGGTTACCGCTTTTGGTGCTGAAAATCCAACCCGAGCCACACTCGGGAATACCGTCAGGGAGGTTAAGCTTTGATGACAAAACCTAGAAGCTGATTGGTTACTTTGCATAGTAACCAATCAGCTTCTAACTTCAGCTTTTTCAATTAGGCTTTGACAATAAAACCTAGGAGCTGATTGGTTACTATGCACGGTTGTACCAGATTCTGTGTGCCACTTTTAGTAAATCTCCTCCAATGTTTGTCCACTTCTCATTACCACCTCAAAAGTCTTACTATTAGTAATGGGTTTAGAACTAGTACCAAAATAGCCAGAACTTGGATTTCATCAGAAAAAAATGTATTCAAAGCTTTAAAAAGATGACATTTAAAGAGGCTGACATGTATTGACAGTGGAGTAATATGCGTTTCATGTCTGTAGGAGAACACAATAACAATTTAGCTTTTAACAGTCACTGGTGCCATTACATGTCATCCGCTCTTGTAAATGAATGCTTCCTCAGAAAATAAGACACATTTGTCTGCCTCGACCAGAACGTCTCTCGCAAATACAATTTCCACACTGTGACTCAACACTGGAAACTATTTCTATCAGTTGTTATGCAGCAAACATCTGTTGTTAGAAATTAAAAGCTGTCAGCCCGGGAACTAAATCAATTTGCACTCTTATCAAACCTTGTTTTCATATATTCACATGGCCACAACAGTCCTTTAACCCCCTTCCCACCACAAAGATGACACCAATATAAGCAATAAGAGCCTTTTGTTCCCAGTGTCCTATGTATACTTAATAGAAATGCTGAACTACGTCTAATAGTTAACATTTTATGACATGAATAAAAGTTGATCACTTGAGATAAGTTTGGAATGAACAGGTGGTTCCTGGTGTTCAGATTGCACAGTCTAGGAAAATATTTAACTGTCTTATATAAATGTCAACAAATAATAAATGCAGATGCAGGATCCATTGCCACAAGTTCTGAACTCGTGAACTGGTAGCATTGTCACATAGTCACAAAGTTAGTCAGATTGAAAAAAAACACAGTCCCATCTGGTTCAATCAATATAAAAAAAAATAATAGAAAACCTCCATATACACAATCTTATACCCAGTCAGTGGCAGCTGGTGTTTTTTTTTTGGGGGGGGGGGCGCCAAAACCCCCCCTGCCTGCTCGCTGTCTTACCCCATCTAGGTGGCGGGCATCGGCATCAGCAGCGGGATCGAGCATCGACAGCGGGATCAGCATCTCCTCTATTCCTCCATCTCGGCGGCCGTACATCTCCCCCCTCCATCTAGGCGTCCAATATGATTGCCTGTCCTTTAAGCAAATCAGGTGACGGGTCTCAAAAACCGCTTCCTGATTGGCTGGGAGGAGGATCAGTGTTACAAACAGCGAATACTCACTCGCTGTTGTAACACACCATTCGCATTCTATGCTCCCCGAGCCCACCCTATTTTGAAGCCTATTAGAGCCCTGGCTCTAATCAGGTGCTTCAAAAAAACACCCACCCTGCATTGGAATCCATGCATCCGGCGTCCTGAAAGGGGCCAGGTGCATGGATAGGGGGGTGGCCATGGATAGGGGGGCCGTGCCTGTGCGCCCTTAATGGACTGGCCGCCCCTACCCACAGTAAATCCAGAGGAAGGCAAATAAAAACCAATAAAGTATGATTCAATTTGCTCCAGGGTGGAAAAAAACTCCTTCCTGATCCTCCTGGAGGCAATAGCATATTCCCTGGATTAAATACCGCTGTTGTTATTACCTATAAATGTTAGTATCCTGTTATATTTTGTGCACTTAGGAAGGCATCCAGATCTTTTTTTAAAACAATCTACTGAGCTGGCCAGAACTAGTACTTGAGGGAATCTATTCAACATTTTCACAGCTCTTACTGTGAAGAAGCCTTTCTGTATGCAGAGGTAAATCTCTTTTCCTCCAGATGTGAAGAGTGCCCCTTTGTCCTCTGTAATGACCTGAAAGTTAATAACTCAACACCAAGTTTACTTTATGGACCACTTATGTATTCAAACATGGTGATTATATCCTCCCTTAAAGTGTAACTAAACCTAAAAATGTTTTCTACCTTAATGCATTGTTTGCATTAAGGTAAAAAACATTTTCAATTTCCCTGTGCCCCCCCCCCTTCCCCTCCCTGTGTGAAGAATAAGAGAGGGGAGAATAGATCAGTGCTGTGCACGGCTGCATCTATTCTCCCCTTACTTCCTCTTCACACAGCATTCGAGAAGCAGCAGGAGCCATTGGCTCTTGCTGCTGTCAATCAAATGCAGTAAAGAGGAAGTCTAAGTCCCGCTGTGTAAGACTATGGAGCGTGGCATTTCTCCCCATAGCAAGCGGCTGGTTTGCCCTATGGTTGCCCTAAAAAGAAGAGGAGGAGCCAAGATAGCCGCCAGGGACCCCAGAAGAGGAGAATCCGGGCCACTCTGTGCAATACCACTGCACAGAGTAGGTAAGTATGATATTTTAAACACTTTAATTGCATTTTCTCAAGAGAGAATAAATTCAGTTTGTAATTTACTAAAACTAGAAAGTGGAAAAATCTGGTGCAGCTGTGCATGCTAGCCAATCAGCTTCTAACTTCTAACTGACTTCTAACAAACCTTTTAACTGACAAAAAAAAACTGGAAGCTGATTGGTTTCTATGCAGATCTGCACCGGATTTTCCACTCTCCAGTTTTAGTAAGGCCCCTTTCACACTGGGGCGTTTTTCAGGCGGTACAGCGCTAAAAATAGCGCCTGTACACCGCCTAAAAAAAATGGCCCCATTGACTCCAGTGTGAAAGCCGGCGGGCTTTCACACTGGAGCGGTGCGCTAGCAGGACGGTAAAAAAAGTCCTGCTAGCAGCATCTTTGGACCGGTATAGGAGCGGTGTATTCACCGCTCCTATACCGCTCCTACCCATTGATTTCAATGGGACACCGCGGTAATACCGCTACGGCGGCGCTTTGCGGGGGATTTTAACCCTTTTTCGTCAGCTCCCACGAGCGGCCGAATACCGCGGCTAAAACGACGGTAAAGCAGCGCTAAATATAGCGGCTTTACCGTCGCCGCGGCTCCCGCCCCAGTGTGAAAGGGGCCTTAATCAACTCCGGTGTCTCTCGTTCTGGAGACTATATCTTTAATACACAAACGTATTTTGCTTGCTTTAGAAACTGCCGCTTGTTTTGGAGCAAATGTTTGCATTTACCCTATTGCACCCCAACCCAACTTTCTGATACACATCATGGTGAAAATGCATATTATCATAGCTTGTTCATATGTAGAAGAAAGAGCTTTACTGGTTAGTAGGGATGAGCCGAACACCCCCCCCGTTCGGCTCGCACCAGAAACCCGCGAACGGACCTAAAGTCCGTGCGAGCTTTAGAACCCTATTAGTTATAATGGATGCGAACGTTCGAAATTAAAAGTGCTCATTTTAAAGGCTAATATGCATGTTAATGTCATAAAAAGTGTTTGGGGACCTGGGTCCTGCCCCAGGGGACATGTATCAATGCAAAATTTTTTTTTAAAAACGGCCGTTTTTTCAGGAGCAGTGATTTTAATAATGCTTAAATTGAAACAATAAAAGTGTAATATTCCTTTAAATTTCGTACCTGGGGGTGTCTATAGTATGCCTGTAAAGGGGCGCATGTTTCCCGTGTTTAGAACTGTCTCTGCGCAAGTGTCATTTTTGAAAGTAAAAAAGCTATTTAAAATCACTGCGGCTAATGTTAATTCACGGCTCCCGTAACACAGAGAACAGTGATTCATTGAAACTCATTCATAAAAAAAAGTCATTGATAAAAAAAAAAAAAAAAATGAAAAAAAAAAAAAAAAAGCGTAGGGGTCCCCCCAAATTCAATACCAGGCCCTTCAGGTCTGGGATGGATATTAAGGGGGATCCCAGCCAGGTCTGGTATGGATTTTAAGGGGAACCCTAGCCAAAAAAAAATGGCTGCAGACCCTTACGGCGAGGCGCTTTGCAGGGGGGATTTTAAGACCCCTAAAGCACCTTGTCCCCATGTTGATTAGGACAAGGGCCTCTTCCCCCACAACCCTGGCCGGTGGTTGTGGGGGTCTGCGGGCGGGGGGCTTATCGGGGGCCCCCTTTAACAAAAATCCCGGCCCCCCCCCATGCGTAAGGGCGTACCCCTACCATTTCACCAAAAAAGTGGCAAAAATGGTAAAAATGACCGATTCTTCATCTTCTCCTTCCTTCATCTTCTTCCATCTTCTTCTTCCATTTTCTTCTTCCTCCGATCCGTCGGCGTCGGCGTCGGTGTCGGTGTCTTCTTGGGCCGCTCCGCGCAATGGGAGGCTCCGCGTGGCTAAAACGACTGGTGGCTGACGTCAAAGCAGCGCTAAATACCTGTAGCGCTGCTTTGCGCGGAGCGGCCCAAGAAGACACCGACACCGTCGCCGACGCCGACGGAAGAAGCTGCCGGACGAGAAGGACGAGAAGACCAGCGCAAGAAGAAGCCGAATCCCCAGTGTGAAAGGGGCCTTAATCAACAGGGGGGGGCCTCCGGTGCTTCCAGATCTCGTTCTGGAGACTATCCTTTAATGCCATAGCCCTTTATGTTAGTGATAAAGGCAATCTGGTAATGGGGGGATGTTTTGAGGGGGGGACTGTCCCCACGCTATTAAAAATCAATACAGACCTCAAATGGATTTTGAGGGGGACCCTACGCATTTTTTTTTTTTTTTTTTTTTGGCTGGGATCCCCCTTAATATCCATCCCAGACCTTGGCCTGGTTATTGAATTTGGGGGGACCCCTACGCTTTTTTTTTTGTTTTTTATTATGAAAACTGTGTTACAGGAGCCATCAATTCATTAGCCGCTTGTTTAAATAGCTTTCTTCCTGGGCAAAGTTCTGAAACCTGCCTTGCATTATACCCCCCAGATGTGATACTGCAATGCCTATTGCACCCCAGAAATAAAGCACATATTGTTGTCAAGTCTTTGACACTGTGAGTGATACACTCTTATATCGTGTATTAAAGCCCCTGAGTGGACAGGCATCCTGCCTGTGCCATGGCTCTCCTATGCCGGCGGCGCTGTGATGGCCAAGCTTGCGGGGTTCATGCTTATGTACTGCGCGGGCCGCAATGCAAGAAAGAGCGACCCTTTACCCGGTGCTCGATTCGAACATGGGTTCGAATCGAACACCGGGCTCATCCTTACTGGTTAGCTAGAATTAAATAATTACCTTTACAATTTGACCTAAACAATCTAAGAATTATATTACTATAAGACTAATGTCATATGGTACAGTTTGTCATTCTCCAATATTGCTGGGCTGTCATATTGCTACATTAACTGTGCATTTCTCTAGTTGGTAGTAAACACTGTATTTAGTGAATTGCTCATGTTGCCACCTAATGATCTGGAGTAATACTTTGAGACCCCTTTCACACCAAGGGCGTTTTGCAGGCACTATAGCGTTAGAAATAGCGCCTGCAATCTGCCCTAAAACAGCTGCACCATTGTCTCCAGTGTGAAAGCCGGAGGGCTTTCACACTGGAGCGGTGCGCTGGCAGGACGCCAGAAAAAGTCCTGCCAGCAGCTTTGGATCGGTGAAGGAGCGATGTGTTTACCGCTCCTCCACCGCTCCTCCACCGCTGAAATCAATGGGGCAGCGCTGTAACACCGCCGGCAAAACGCCGCTATTGCGGCACAAAAAAAAAAAAAAAAAAAATAAAAAAAAAAAAAAAAAAAAAAGGAAAAATATTAAAAAAAAAAAAATGGGGTTTTAACCCTTTCTCGGACGCTAGCTGGGGGGGAGCGCCCCGATAGCGGCCGAAATGCGCCGCAAATCCGACGGTAAAACGCTGCTTTACCGTCGACGCTATGGGCGACGTGGTGTGAAAGGGGTCTTACTTTGTTACAAAGTACATTTTCTGTATACAGTGCCTACAACAAAGGGGTTGAGTTACTAAAGGCAAATACAGGCATACCCCACTTTAAGTACACAATGGGGTTTATTTACTAAAGCTGGAAAGTGCAAAATCAGGCTCACTTCTGCATAGAAACCAATGAGCTTCCAGCTTTTATTTCCAAAGCTTAACTGAACAAGCTGGAGTTAGAAGCTCATTGGTTTCTATGCAGCAGTGAGCCTGATTTTGCACTTTCCAGCTTTAGTAAATAGTGTACTTAAAAGTGGGGTATGCCCAGGGGTCAAGTCCTAGGGAAAAAAGTGAGGGAACTGCCACCCAAGATCCACTCGCCCGCCAAAAAAAAAATATGATACGCTCATATGCACAAACGCTTCAAAAGTGGTATTTTTCATCCAAATTTCGTATTGTGTGTATGAAGCTTAACTGTTAGTACATTAAAAAAAAACAATCCTCAATAAATATGGTAATTCTCTGAATAATCAGCATTCATTCAATTGTGCTTCCATGCAAATGTGAACATCATGTTCTGATCTTTATTGGGGAATGTTATTTTGTATATAGAGTGTTTATGTGGTGAGTTTACACTTTTCATTGAACAGACTTTGGATAACACAGGGTTAAACGGAAGGTCATAAATGAACTGCACATTATCTGGACAGAATGCTTGGGGAGATAGTGATGTGTTCCTGCTTAGGAGATGTATGTTAGCTCGGGGGGCTGCAAACTCTGCAGGGCTCCAACACACACTCGCTGCTATTCCAACCCTTCACATATTTCCACATAAACTTCCCTCCTGGCATTAAACTTTGCCAGGTATTGTGCTCAGCTTACCACCCCAAACTGATGTCCCTCCCTCTGCTCACCTCTCTCCCTGCATGTCCTGTGAGCAGAATAGCTGTGCTCCTCCTCTGGGTTCTCTCATCATATGGCACTGAAGATAGAGGAGGGGGGGATTCAGCGGGACACACAGAGAAAGTATGCAGGAGACTGGGGGGGGGGATGAGGAGACAGAAAATCAGGAGGGGCCGGCAGGGAGGAGAGCATCACGAGAGGTCTGACTGCAGTTGCTGTCCAGAGCTTAGTAAATGAGGTGTCGGCAGCTGCTGGTGTAGCACCTGCCACACAGCTCGCATACTTCAAAGTCTTGCGGGACACGGCTGCTAACGGGAACTAAGTTCCTGTTGTGCAAAAAGTACAGGAACTCCGTTCCCATGCGTTCCTGCAGGACTTGAGCCCTGGGTATGCCTGTAGACTGTGCAGTTGCTCCAGAGCTTAGTAAATGAGGAAGAGCTCTGTTAACTGTTAAATTAATCCAAACATGTGCAAGAACAACTGCTGTTTTTATTTCTTTATTTTCTTTGCACGTGATTGGGTGTTCTTTGTAAAGTGAAGCTTTACCTCATTTACTAAGCTCTGGAGCAACTGCAAAAGTGCACAGTCTATTTGCCTTTAGTAAATCAACCCCTAAGCGTTACAAGGCAAGAGTGCTAATCACTTTAGCCATTATGTTGCCCAAGCAAGAATATGGTGGTGTTTTAAAATAACTTAATTTCTATCTATTAAAAAATTGAAATAGCAAAATAATGACATAGAAACATAAAACATATGCTTTATATGTGCAAAAAGCTTGACAAGGTCCTCATTACCCTTTCTCTTACATTCCTCCCTATCTCTATAGTAATTAGGCTGCAGATTAATGAATAAATAGCAAACATTTCATAGGCAGACACACATTATTTTAAAAGATTAGGCTTCAATAGCTGAAAGGCAAAACTGTGCACCACAAATTACAAAGAGTTGAAAATAACTAAAGAAGAACATAAACAGTAAGTGACTGCAAAAAATGTTAAATCGGGGTGCACAAAAAAAATTCAAGAAAATGTAAAACTATAACTCTACATTCCTCAAACCCCTCCTATCTCTGTATCCCTAGTTAATTCTATTTAAAGTGGAGGTCCGCCCTAAAAAAACACATACTGCAGCTGCTGGCTTTTAATAATAGGACACTTACCTGTCTTGGAGTCCAGCGATGTCGGCACCGCAGCTGTTTCCATCAGCTGTCGGGTGCTGCCGCCGCTATTGCGGGTAAGGGTACCCGGCAGTGTAAAATAAAATATATACTTGGTAGAAATTGGCTAGTGTCAGGACAGTACACAAATACTTGAATAGGCTGCAAATAGAAAGAGACAAGGCAGGTTTTATTTTGCAATAAAAAGTGCATTAAAGAGTGCATTATCTGAGAGACGGTAGCCACAAATATTGTTCAGTGGCTGGATAGTTTGTGAGCATATTGGTTAGGCTGCAATATCAGAGAGAGAGAGAGATAAGTACAACTTTGTCTTGAGAGCGGGTAGTCACAAATATTGTTTAGTAGCTGGACAGTATACAAGGAGCATGGAAAGGCTGAAATGTAGGAGATAGAAACAAGGCAGAATTTATGTTGTAAGACCCCTTTCACACTGGGGTGGGGTTCCATAGCAGTAAAGCGCTGCTAGTTTTAGCGGTGCTTTATCATAGTTTTAGCAGCATTTTTGCCCTCTAGCGGGGTGCTTTTAACCCCGCTAGGGGCCGAAGAAAGGATTAAAAGTGCTCATGTGGTGGCGCTGCTGCCCATTCATTTCAATGAGCAAGGCGTTTTTGGAGCATATATACACCGCTCCCAAACCGCCCCAAAGATGCTGCTTGCAGGACTTTTTGTATCATCCCGCAAGCGCACTGTCCTAGTGTGAAAGCACTCAGGCTTTCACACTGGGGAGGCATAAGAGACGCTTTTCAGGCACTTTCCAGGCACTATTTTTAGCGCTAAAACGCCTGAAAAGCGGCTCAGTGTGAAAGAAGTCTAATAAACAGTAAAGTGTATTATTTGAGACAACAGCCACAAATATCGTTCACTCTTTTGTATGAGCGTTAACTGAAACAGGCTGCTACAGAATCCTAAAACTAAAGATAATTAGTCAAGGCACCCAACTTTGTTCAAGTGCTCCCCGTTTGGTCACCATTAGGTGGGCTAGAACATTGTTATTCATGAGTAGTAAAAGTAATGGCAAGATAGTTGGCACATTACCCACTGCTCATATTATGACCAATATTTACAGCTTTTTCTCAAAAGAGCTAAGACTTTGGCTGGTGAAGACAACTGATAGAAGTTTAGATCAATAAACTTTAGTAAACTAGCCCTAACAAATCTCAAAGCTCTATCACTAACTTTGCTTCATCCCATGTCACCTTGTGGTATAATGTGCAGCACCATGCACTTTTTGGACTTCAGATAGAAGTCTTGCTTGAACTGCAAGAACTCTTTACCCAATACAGTGGTTAAAATGGAAGAGTTCCTCAGCCACTTGCCAGATTGCTTCTTAGGAAGTGGGATTCATATTAGTTGCAACAGGTGTGTGGATCTGATAACTTAAAGGGGACGTTCTTCTTTATGTCCTCCTCCCCCTCCCACCACATTCAGCAAATTACATTTTTTTTGAGGGAGCAGATATCCAGTTTTGTTAGGTACCCGCTCACACTTCCACTCAGATCGCCTAGGTGATCCAAGTGGAGGTTCGCACTCCCCTCCCCCTTTGTCCGCAGCCTTCTAGAACACATCACAGATCCCAGTAGGCTGCAGGACCATTCACAAAGAGTAGAACAGCCTGCACATGCACAGTGGGAAGCCATCTCTGAAGCTGCTACAAGTCACAGCTGGCTTCCCACAGTAAACATGCCAGAGCTGGGGACCCAAAGACCAGCAAAGAACCGACCCAGGTGATGACAGTGCTAGATCCTTGGACAGGTAGGTGGCCTTTTATTAAAAGTCAGCACCTACAGTATTTGTAGCTACTGACTTTTAATTATTTTCTCTCTAGGGTGAAGATCCTATTTTATTTCTACTTTTGCATTCACATTTGAGAAAATGCCACTATTTGTAATCTCTAAAGAGCTGGGCCCTCTGATTCCTTCTGTATTGAATTGTATTGTAACTGCACTGTCTGCCCTAAATTTGTAAAGAGCTGTGCATACTGTTGGCGCTATATAAATCCTGTATAACAATAATAATTGATTGTTATGTGTTCCCATTCACACAACATACTTAAAAAAAAAGTTTTTTAAAAAATGTCTTAGGTTTAAGATGTTCCTTTGGAGAAGGTGACATGACAGAATACAACTATGACAAGTTCAGAGTGAGTTATTCCCAATAGAAAGGTATACAGTGCCTTGAAAAAATATTCATACCCCTTGAAATTTTCCACATTTTGTCATGTTTCATGTTTTGACAACCAAAAACGTAAATGTATTTTATTGGGATTTTATGTGATAGACCAACACAAAGTGGCACATAATTGTTAAGTGGAAACAAAATGATAAATGTTTTTCAACATTTTCTACAAATAAATATGTGAAAAGTGTGGCGCGCATTTGTATTCAATCCGCTTTACTCTGATACAACTAACTAAAATCTAGTGGAACCAATTGCCTTCAGAAGACACCTAACTAGTAAATAGAGTCCACCTGTGAGTAATTTAATCTCAGTATAAATACAGCTGTTCTGTAAATTCCTCAAAGGTTTGTTAGAGAACCTTAGTGAACAAACAGCATCACGAAGGCCAAGGAACACACCAGACAGGTCAGGGATAAAGTTGTGGGGAGGCTTAAAGAAGGGTTAGGTTATAAAAAAATATCCCAAGCTCTGAACATCTCACAGAGCACTGTTGAAATCCATCATCCGAAAATGAAAAGAATATGGCACAACAGCAAACCTACCAAGACATGGCCATCCACCTAAACTGACAGGCTGGACAAGGAGAGCATTAGTCAGAGAAGCAGCCAAGAGGCTCATGGTAACTCTGGTAGAGCTGCCGAGATCCAAAGCTCAGGTGGGAGAATCTGTCCACAGGACAACTATTAGTTGTGCACTCCACAAATTTGGCTTTTATGGAAGAGTGGCAAGAAGAAAGCCATTGTTGAAAGAAAGCCTTAAGAAGTCCTATTTGTAGTTTGCGAGAAGCCATGTGGGGGACACAGCAAACATGTGGAAGAAGGTGCTCTGGTCAGATGAGACCGAAATTGAACTTTTAAAAGTAAAACGATATGTGTGGTGGAAAACGAACACTGCACATCACCCTGAACACACCATCCTCACCGTGAAACATGGTGGTGGCAGCTTCATGTTGTGGGAATGCTTTTCTTCAGCAGGGACAAGGAAGCTGGTCAGAGTTGATGGGAAGATGGATGGGGCCAAATACAGGGCAATCTTAGAAGAAAACCTGTTAGAGTCTGCAAAAGACTCAAGACTGTGACAGAGGATCACCTTCCAGCAGGACAACGACCTAAACATACAGCCAGAGCTACAATGGAATGGTTTAGATCGAAGCATATTCATGTATTAGAATGGCCCAGTCAAAGTCCAGACCTAAATCCAATTGAGAATCTGTGGCAAGACTTAAAGAGGAAGTAAAGCCTCTTAAAAAAAAAAAAAAAAAAAAGACACCCTGCAAGGCAAAGGCATAATGAGCTAGTATGCATAGCATACTAGCTCATTATGAAAAACTTACCTGAAAACGAAGCCCCCGAAGCCGTCCTTATCCTCGATCTTCTTCGCCGCCATCCAGGGCCGGAGTGACTTCCGGGTCTCGCCGCTCCAGCGCTATCATTCGCTGGAGCGGCGAGACGTCACTCCCGGGCATGCGCACGAGATCGGCATATCGCCGTGATCTCGGCATATTCAGTGCGCCCTCAGTGCGCCGTAGACAGCGATGCCTTTTCATCGCTAAATATCTCCTAAACCATGTAGGTTTAGGAGATATTTATTGGACCTACAGGTAAGCCTTAATCTAGGCTTACCTGTAGGCCAAAGTCATATGGAAGGGTTTACTTCCACTTTAAAAATGGCTGTTCACAGATGCTCTCCATCCAATCTGACAGAGCTTGAGCTATTTTGCAAAGAAGAATGGGCAAAAAATGTCACTCTCTAGATGTGCAAAGCTGGTAAAGACATCCCCAAAAATGTGAAAAATCAAGGGGTATGAATACTTTTTCAGGGCACCGTAGGACAGACTGAGTTTCCTCTCACTAACATACAAGGAAGTAGCCCAGCTTCTAAATCTTTGACCCTTTGTTAGGACAGACAGGGGTTGATTTACTAAAGGCAAACAGACTGTTCACTTTGCAATTGCAAGGACATTGTTCCCAGAGCTTGGTGAAGGATATGATTCCGTGGGCATGATGGGTGGTCCTAAATGCCCAGCCGCCACATTTATTTATCAAATATGAGGCATGCTCCTTCAGCATACTCAGAACTGTGTCTAAGCTGTCACCAACAGCTCATGGAAAACGATCAGAAGCTGGTAAGCAGAGCCTCAATGACATCAGCACTGTGTAGCCAATCACACTGGGGCAAGGTCAATAGTCCTACCTTCTAATGTCATGGCCCACCTAAAGCACCAGCTCTAGCTGGCATAAAATGGTTCAGCAAAGTGATTCCTTACAAAACTCTCGTAGGCCCCTTTCACAAGTGATTCATTACAAAACTCTCTTAGGCCCCTTTCACAAGTGATCCCTTACAAAACTCTCTTAGGCCCCTTTCACACAGGCTTTCCGATCAGGTCCGCCTGTCAGTATTTCAGGCGGACCTGATCGGAGCCTCCATTCACCTCTATGGAGCGACGGATGCCAGTCCGCTAACATCTGCCGATATCCGATCCGATCCTGTCCATGAAATCCAGACGGATGGTGACCCTATTTTCCGTCCGTCTGATGGATCGGATGAAAACGGACATATGGTCTGTTTTCATCCGATCTCCCCGTAGAGGCACAGTGAATCGAGACGAACCTGTCATCTGCCTGCTCAGCGGGGATCAGTAGATCGATCCCCCAATGAGCAAAGCGGAGTCCGTCGGGTGAACCACTTGTGTGAAAGAGCCCTAACACTGTTCGAATCTGTTAAATGATTTAACTTAATAGTTACCATAACCTAAATATTTTGTGCTGGCTGGACTCCGACCTTACTCTAGGCCTTGTCTATGTGGCCTGAGACCTGCTAAACGAATAATAAAAAAATGTATTCTATTAAATTGTATATCTTATTTCTAAATTTTGGATTCAGTCAATGTAGGACCTTTACATTTGACAGTCTAAAATTAAAGAGGATAATTACTCTGCCTGGGACCAGCTGGTGCTGTTATTTTCTTCCCTGGTATGATTCCAACATTCTAAAATCTGTAACCCTACATATTGTACCTAGATTTTGACATTACCATGGTCTAACAAAGAACATTCATTTGTTTGAGAGTAAGCTCTTGTGTCATTACGCACTTTACTTGTGTCATCATTCCACTATATAAAAAAAAAAAATTACACAAAATATGTCACTAAACCCACATCATAAAAAACTATAAATAAATGCTGTATTACAGTACATGCCATTCATATTCACTAAGCCACTATGAGATTAATTTTCTGTATTCTTCAAAAATCTTGGTTGATCCTGCTGTTCTCTATCTCCCCCTTCTGTCCAAGTCCCCAATGCAGTTGGGGATTTTGCAAAGCAGTGTTGGCAGCTCTGCACATGCTCAATTTTCAGTGTATTTACTATGCTGAGCATTTCCTCCCTATCACATCTGAGCAGCCCATGTGACTATAGAGTCACACATGTGGGTGTATACACAGTGGTAAATGACAGCCCACTCCCTCCCTCCTCCTTAATGCCCACTAAATAGGTAAGCACAATAGGGCAGGATTTTACATGTAGATTGATGGAGGCTTCACCTCCCTGTTATTCTAAGACACAGGCTGGATGGGTGTGACACAGCCTGTGACTGGCAGAAATTCAGCCACACCATGTTTTTGCCAAAAAATAATAAAGATTTGATTTCAAGTATATACTTGTATGATGATTTAAAGCTGTTTCTTGATGTTAATTATTTATGTTTACTTTGTAGTCCAAGGGCTGTTTTTTTATTTTGAACATGTGACCTGCAGCAGAGGACTAGACGCTCCACCTGCTTATGTTTCCCTGCAGACAAGCTGGAAAAGAGCTGGGTCATGTGACAACTGAATATCGATTAGGAAAAAGGTACTTTTAAAACAAGATTACTCAACTAACAGCAGACAAGTCATCCTACAGAAGGAAATTGCTAACTTTGAACACTTAAAGTGGGGTGCCCCTTAAAAAAAAAATTTTTTTTTAAAAGTCAGCAGCTACAAATACTGCAGCTGCTGACTTTTAATAATCGGACACTTACCTGTTGGAGGGTCCAGCGATGCGGGGAACGAAGCCCCCCCTCGTTCCCCGCTCCGCTCGCAGCGCCGGCATTCTTACTGTGGGCACAGCCGGGAACCCACTGCGCATTCTTGAGCGGCGCCGTGCGCCGTGATACGCCGCACAGTCATCTGGGACCTGTCACGTGTCCCAGATGACTGACTGCGCCAAGGGAAAGTGATGTCAGTGCCCGGGCACTCAAGGAAGCAGACTACGGGAGCCCCCCTAACAACAGGCATTTAGAGGTAAGTGAAAAAAAAATTCCAATTAATTTTTATATATTTTTTTATGAATTTTAAGCTATTTTCTTTTTTTTTTGGTGGAAACACCACTTTAAGGACCGAAAGGATTTGACTCCTTAATGACCAGGCAATTTTTTGCGATACGGCACTGCGTCGCTTTAACTGACAATTGCGTGGTCGTGCGATTTTCAAACAAAATTGATGAATTTTTTTTTCCACAAATACAGCTTTTCTTTTGGTGGTATTTGATCACCTTTGCGGTTTTTATTTTTTGCGCTATAAACAAAAAAAAAGCACCAATTTATGAAAAAAATCTATATTTTTTACTCTTTGCTATATTAAATACCCCCCAAAAAAAATTTAACAAAACTAATTTTTTCATCACTTTAGGCCAATATGTATTCTTCTACATATTTTTGGTAAAAAAAATTGTAATAAGTGTATATTGATTGGTTTGCGCAAAAGTTATAGCGTCTACAAAATAGGGGATAGATTTATGGCATTTTTATTATTATTTTTTTTTTTTTAGTAGTAATGGCGGCGATCTGCGATTTTGTAGCAGGACTTCGACATTGCGGCGGACAGATTGGACACTTTTGACACATTTTTGGGACCAATGACATTTATACTATAAAAATGCACTGATTACTGTGTAAATGTCACTGGCAGGGAAGGGGTTAACACTAGGGGCAATCAAGGGGTTAAATGTGTTCCCTGGGAGGTGTTTCTAACTGTGGGGGGATGGGACTGATTGGAGGAGGAGAGAGAATGCTGTTCCTAATCACTAGGAACAGCATATCTTTCTCTACTCCCCTGTCAGAACGGAGATCTGTCTGTTTACATTGACGAATCCACCATTCTGGCCCTCGATGGAGCGATCGTGGGTGGCAGGCGGACATCGCAGCCGCCTGCCACGCGCATCGGGTCTGGCGTCGCACTGCGGGCACGTGCTCCCTATCGCTCTTAAAGAGCCCAACGTACACCTATGGCGATTTTTTTTTTGACTATGTAACTATGTGATCTGGCATGGCATCAGCCTCCTGCAGTCACTCTACAGGAGAGCTTGAACAGGGGAAGGGAGAAGGCGCACTAGAAGCAAATTAGGTGATTGCAGTGCGAGGAGCATGATTTTGGAGCAGAGTGAGAGAGACATGAGCTTATCGGTGTGCTGCTTCTTCTTTCACCATCCAGTCATAGGGTGGGATTGAGCAGGGGACGGGTAAGTAAAAGTGAAACTTCAAAGAAAGATCAAGTCCCCTCCCCTGCTAAACAGGGCAGTGCTGTCAGGCAGAGCTTTGTAAATCTCAGCACTGGATGAACAGAAAAACAAATCCTTTAGAGGCAACACAGTTCCCATAAATGTATTTCACTTGTGTATATAGCTGTTTGTCTTTTCAGCTTTTAAGAGCAAGTTTAGGGGGGGGGGGGGGGGGAATCAGCACAAGGGACACAAGTTACTATCTGTGATGTGTCCCTTGTGCTGCAGTCTCCTGCTAGAGTGGAGATCTTTCTCCTCCAATCCTCCCTCCTCCCCTACCCCCCCTTCACGCCGTAATCTTGTGGGGGTGGGGGGTAACAGAGCCAAGCGACCTGTCACTTGCACTCATCAAGAGTACCGACAATGCCTGCCCTTTCAACCCATTACTTTCCTCCATTCATGAAAGCTGTACTATAACTTCTATGGAAAAAAAATGATCTATGAATGAAGGAGATGGACCTTTCATTCATCCGCCCGTCCTCCATTCATAGATTATCGACACTTGTCAGCACTGTTAATGAGTGCATATGACAGGTCCTTCGGCTCTATTGACAAAAGATTATGGCAGCGGAGGTTGGGGGGGATTGGTGGAGGAAGAATTCGCCAAAAGCAAGAGACAGCCGCACAAGGGATAAACCACATTGATTGTATTATCTCTTGTGTTATTTTTTTTTTTACTTCTGAGCTTAGGTTTTAACCTTTTTGGAAGTCAAATGGTGGATAACAAAAAGTAACAGGCTTTTAAAAAATATATATTAAATAACTTATCTTCTGTGCTGACAGTGGAACTTTTATTGATAGTTTTGTAAATGTTATAAGTAGCTTTACAACATAAAGTTTTTTTAAAAAAAAAACTTCATAAATATGAGACACGTCTATTTTCCTTTTTATCTGGGATCTAAGCTCTGCTCAGTTGTGAGCGTGTTAAATACCCTTTTTTTCTGCAAATCTAATCCATGTTGCCAAGTATGCCTGGCTTTTACAAAGCTTTAAAGGCCCTGGGGCGGTTACAGGGTGAAGTAACCATTTGTATCCATTGGGGATTATTTATCACAGACATACATTTGTCCTAGATATTCAATGCCACTTGCTAATGCTAATACAGTTATTGTATCCATAAAGTCACAGTATCTGCAGCCCGAAGTAGTATATGTACTTCTACCTTTTATCAGATCTGGAAAAAAAAAAAAATGCAGAGCAAACATTATCTATTGTTAATTAGCTGTAAAGTAGGGCTTTAGCCACTTCCACTGTTTCTAAAGAGCTCTGAAGTGAAACCTGAATGAAGTTAGCCATTGTTTTCAATTGTGCAAGAGCCAGGAGCAAATGGGGCTCAAATAGCAGCTCTGAAAGGCAACAGGAAATTGGCATACTGCTAATCTGCAGTGAACTATTCATAGTAACAAAGGCTACATTCCTGCTAAAATATTCACCATTGGAAATCCTAGGCAGATCTGTCTTAGCAAGTAGGACAGAACAAATCCACCAGAAGCGAAGGCCTTTAATTAGAGGGTCCCAGGAAACTGTTCTTTCCGTTTTTTTGGCCTGTGGCTTGCATGAATTATAAATGCTCACGGGAGTTATCTCAAAGAAAAAAAGGAAGGTCAAACCTGGACCTCTGTAACAGTTTGGAGTTTTTTTTAAAGAAAAAAAAAAAGGAAATACATAACATTAATGCGCTAATAAAAAAAAATGACTTTCTTTAGGTTTGTAGCAAAAATATTTCATGCACACCGTCCTCTTCTTCACCTGGAAGAAAAAGGAGCTTTGAGAAAAAAGCCAGGACTTCAAAGTCATGGAGGATGAGAGCATGAAACATTACCATCCTTTCGAAGCGATCGTACAATAATCTGATCGTTAGTACACAGCTTTCGAGAGCCGTTCACAATTCATGTAAAATTATCCAAAGGGACGAACACAACATTTTTTCTCATACGATACAAGAACAAAAGAATTTCATTTGATCGGTACAGTAAAAAAAAAAAAAATGGTAGACCACGCATGTTTGGAAATGAAAGTAATCATTACAATATAATACAATACTTCTGAATTCGTATTCTGTCGTACGAGAATTTTCATAACTTTAGTAACCTATTGGTTTTTCGATATGAGACTAGCATGCAAAAAAAAAAAAAAAAGACGATCTTTCATCCAATGTTCTCATCGTATGTATGAGGCTTTAGGTAGCACCCAGTTTTGTGTGCCTTAGCAGTGACATTCTGGGTTGTGAGACCTGTTAGTAAAGGAGGCCTCACTTTTATGATTCCATCTGGTTACAGGTTATTATAATTATTATCATTAGAAGACATCTGTACTGAGGAAGATCTGAGGGTGTAATTGCTGAACTCCAGTAATAGTTATTGGATCTATTAACTTCAGTACTTTCAAAGTCACTGACCCAGAATGAGTTTGCAGGTAGGCAGTGCTGACTATTAAAATCGACATGCTTTTTCCGGGTCATGGACATGATGAAGCCAATGGATCAGCATTACATCAAACAACTAGCATTCCTAGCAGTAGCAGCCCCTAATTTTTTTCTTTCTCGCTGGGTTTTTCTTTCTTTCTTTCTCTTTTCTAAAATAATACTAAATACTGCTGACTCCAGCACGATCTGCACTGTTCCCCAAAGTTCTGAGTGGTAGAGGAGAGACTCGGCATAGGGGAGTGACAGGCTCCTGCTGCTGTTGCTCAAATTGTTATGAGGAAGGAACAGCATGGCTTGGCAGGTGCTATGCATTTCAGTGGACGCACAAAGCAATGCCCAAGAGCGTGCATGCACAGGTGTGTCCTTAGCAGCTAGCTATATAAAGAGACACCAGCAAAAAGGAGGGTGGTGGGAGCAGTTAGGGATTTGTCTAACTACAAGAAAAGGGACATTTTTAAGGAAGAAGACTAAACATTATATGTAAGTGTGAACCTCATCTTTTAAAGTATTGCCAATGTTTTTTTCAGATGACAGTGGGCTAATACCCACTGTCAGCTGACATCCCAGACCCAGTCAGCCTCTGAAAAGATCCCAACCATATGGTCAGGATCCACCCAGATGCCTGGAGTGGTAGCTGGCTCAGCCTCTCAGCGAGCCGCTGAGAGCCTCAGCCAGGCACTCCTGCCCCCTTTATAGCCCAGCACTGGAGAGCCAGAGCAGAGAGCTGGTGCAGTCACCAGCTCTATGCAGGCTGCAGACCAAGAGCTGAGAAATCAGCTGTCTTTGATCGCTCAGTTCTCGGTCTTAGAGCTGGCAGGGGACAGATGCAGCATTGGTCCGATGCTGCATCCACCTAGGTGGGTATAATTTTTTTGTTTTAATGAAACCCATACTTCTCTTTTAAATAAAAAAATAGGGTTTTGCTATATATAATTTAGGTTTGTAAGTTTCTACTGAGAAGTACATTATGAAATCCAAAACACTAGCAAATCGCTGATTTTGAGCCCCCCTGTAAACAAGTCTAAGTAGCCAAGGTTTTGTCCTACAAAAAATCTATACATTTATATTGGCTGTCCCCTTAGCAATAAGCCGCACAGCAAAATGATACCATTCCTGCTGTTCCTACATACCTTTTTCATGAATATCAGGGTGATGACATACTACTCCAGTGACACAAGGAGTGCACTCATTTGTAGCCAGACCCATAGGACTGCATGAAGCCTTGCCCTTCATTCACATATGTATGGCATTAGGAGCATGTATATATATTACTGTCAGTGTGGAGGTGTACAATGTCCCTAGAAGAAAGCAGTGATCATTATTAGTCTTCCATAGTATAAGGTGTGGAGGCTACCAATGTGCTTAAAAGATAATAACATCACTCTACATCTAAAATTACATCCCAAATGTGGGCCGAATGGTGCAAAGGTATGGTTCTGCATTTTGCTACAAGACCAGAAGAAACAAAAAGGGGTAAAATGCCCCAACTTTTTAGCAAACCTCTTGTTGAAAATTGAAGCAAACTTGTCAAACTTAAGCAGGCCATAGAAGAGTCGAAAAACAAAAATTCCCGCAAAATGAAAAACGAAAATAGCTTATACGATTGTTTCGATTTTCTAAAAAAAATAAAAACAGCAGGTTCGACAAGGCACTTTCGATTGCAGCATGAAAACCCTGTGTGGCAGCAGGCACACTAATGATGCAAAAGAGGAATGATTCGTTGATTAACACAAATTTTTTTTTTTTTTTTTGACTCGTCTATGGCCTACTTTTATAAAACTGATTTAAACTAGGTTTAAAGCGGGTGTAAACCACTGGACAGTTTTTTTTTTTTGTACCTGCAAGATAAATGCATAATGTGCTAGCATGCATTGCATACTAGCACATTATGTTAAACTTACCTGAAAAGCACTGCAATGTCAGCACTGCAGGCACTCTCATCTTCACCCACCTTGGGTTCACAGACTCCAGCTCTGTGACTGGCCATAGCCGCGATGACGTCACGTGATGACGCTTTTAACGGCACGGGGCTCTGAAGAAACAGCACAGATGGCCGTTTCTTCAGAGCGCATGTGCCAGTGATGTCATTGGCTGCATGTAAATGAAATATCTCCTAAACCGTGCACGTTTAGTAGATATTTACACTACCTATAGGTAAGCCTTATTTTAGAGTATGTGAAAAAAGGGGCTGCGCTAAGTGTGAAAAAATATATAAATCGTGAATAATGACAATAAAAATTATATCAACCAATAATGATAATAGTGAAAATAATAATGACCAGACTGATAATATCACCCAAATATGAATAGACAAAATATCAGTGTGCAATAAGGACCGTTATTTACCCGTCATGGATAACAACAGTCTAAAGTATCACAAATAGTGACAAAACTCAAACGAAAAATGTCCAAATGTGACCAAATATCCAAACAGGAACAGCGACATCAACTATGGTGAAGGTGTTTTTTCCAGAGATTGGAGTGACAAGTGCTGTGATGATCCCACCACCAGACAAATTGCAGGCTTACCAGATCGGATAAGGGAAATCGCATGTGGCTAAAACCCAGCCAGGGCCTTGTCCTCCATCTTGTCACGATTCCACCCCTCCCGGTGTACGACCTCAGGTATGGATGTTGGTAGCTTCAGATGCGGGTAAACCGTAGACCTCACCGATGATGGTGTTGGTTCTTAGACCCTGTATCTATGAGGGTTGGTCAGTTGTTCTCCACAAAAATGACCCAAAAGGAAAGGGGGGGACAAAAAGGACACACCATGGGTGGAATCCAACAAATTTATTTGGCTAAAAACCGCCAAGAGGCGCAAAATACAAAACAGAGTAAAAAAGAGTTTAAAATTCGCAGCCGGCCGGCAGCAGTACATGCCCGTGCTAGTGGACGTAAAACGCGGTGACGTCAGCACGTCGCTCCTCCCTACGCTGACGTCACCGCGTTTTACGTCCACTAGCACGGGCGTGTACTGCTGCCGGCCGGCCGCAAAAAATTCAAGGACTGCCTGCGGTAGAGGAATGCAGCTGGGATAAGAATGGTTACCATAAATATCAAGAAGTGAGATTATGTGTGTGCATTCAGCATGGACATGTGCTTCAGTGTACATAGGTAATGCCTCTGTTCAGTTAGTTTTTTTGATATACAGTGCCTTGAAAAAGTATTCATACCCCTTGGAATTTTACACATTTTGTCATGTTACAACCAAAATGTAAATGTCTTTTATTGGGATTGTTATGTGATAGACCACCACAAAGTGGCACATAATTGAACAAGTAAGATGGGACGCCCATAAAGCAGTGGTAAGAGGAGTTTTAATAGCCCAAGGAATCAGGAAAAAGAAAGAAAATAAAAAGGAGCTGGAGGAACTAACCAGAAAGATACATAAAATGGAACAGAAACATAAAAGTAGTATGAACCTGGAAGAGGCCAGACAGCTGGAAAAATACAGAGTAGAATATAATTTGTACCTGGATAGGAAAACGCAAAACAAATACAGATATGCGGCGCATAAATTTTATGAAAGCGGGAATAAGTGTGGCAAGTTACTGGCCAACCAACTTAAAAAGCAACAAGAAATTTCCCATGTACACGGTATCCAATCCAGGGACAAATTAATAATAGACACCAAATCAATAGCAAAAGAATTTGAAAATTACTACAAAAAATTATATAACATAAAAATGGAAGGAGGAGATGGGGATAAGAAGGTACAAGCTGAAAAAATTAGGGAGTATATCAGAGAGTCTTCCCTGCCGAACCTGGCACGAGAAGTGGTAGAGGGGATGGAAGTGCAGATAACCGAGGAAGAGGTAAAAAACACAATAGAAAGTCTCCCTAACGGTAAGAGCCCAGGCCCTGATGGGCTGACGAGTGCATACTATAAAAAATTTAAAAATATATTGGCAACACCGTTAAGCGAATACTTTAATCAGATAACAGTCAATCAGAAAATGTCCCCAGAATCCCTGACAGCCTTTTTGACAGTAATCCCAAAACAAGGAAAAGATCTGAAACATTGCTCTAACTACAGACCCATCTCCCTGTTGAATACAGACACGAAACTATTAGCAAAGATCTTAGCAAACAGACTACAAGAAAAAATAACTCGGGTGGTGCACCCCGATCAGACAGGCTTTATGGTAGGGAGAGAAGCAAAAGACAACACTATAAGAGCAATACACCTGCTACATTGGATGCAAAATGGACCCAAAAAGATCCCAAGAGTCATTCTGTCAATGGATGCCGAAAAGGCCTTTGACAGAGTGAACTGGGGCTTTATGTTAGAGGTATTAAGGGAAATGGGACTGGGAGAACGGATGATGGGATGGGTAACCGCACTATATACCGGACCAAGAGCACGGGTTAAAGTAAACGGAGCACTATCAGAAGGATTCGAAATAACAAATGGAACAAGACAAGGCTGCCCACTATCCCCCTTACTCTTCTCATTGGTACTAGAGCCTTTCCTGTGCAAAATAAGGGAGAATAGGAGGATAAAAGGAGTAGAAATGGGTATCAAGGAATACAAGGTCTCAGCATATGCTGATGATCTACTGTTCTTCCTGTCAGATCCACAAGAGTCAGTGAGAGAAGTGATGGAGGAGGTGAGGAGATTCGGAAATCTCTCAAATTTTAAGATTAACGTAGAGAAATCAATAATACTACCCATACACTTATCCAAAGACCTGAGATCAAAAATACAAACCAATTACCCATTTAAATGGGAAGAAAAATCACTGTTTTATCTAGGAGTACATATCTCAGCAGAAGTAAAAACAATGTTCGAACAAAACTATAGCCCTCTGCTAGTAAAGATAGAAGAAGACCTGAAAAAATGGAAAGGAAAGATAATAACTTTATTTGGTAGAATAAACACGATAAAAATGAATATAGTGCCCAGGCTTCTATACGTCCTATACACACTACCAATCCCAATACCCCAAATTTTTTTTAAAAAAATACGGAAAATATTCATTGCCTTCATATGGGAAAACGGGAGAGCAAGGCTAGCACATAAGATTCTATGTAGGAATAAGGGAGAAGGAGGGGTAGGCCTACCAGACATCTTAAAGTATTATAGAGCAATGACACTCGTGAGAATCTTGAACTGGTGTCACGATCAGGATAATAAAGCATGGGTGTTGCTGGAAAAGAATATGGCAGGCAGAGATCTAGCAGGGGCACCATGGATACCAACTAAAGATAGGGGGCTATCGGTATGGACATCACCATTAACGAAGAACACGTTGTCGGTGTGGGACAGTATGAATAAAACAGGAAGATACGCCCCGAAAATATCACCCTTAGCCCCACTGGGTGGGTACCCATGGTTCCCTCCAGGCGAGGAAAAAGGAGCGTTAGGACCCTGGGAAATAGAAGGAAACACAATGAGTCTAAAATATGCCCCGGAAGGGGTAATCCTGTCACAGAGGGAATTAGAACTAAGGTTCGGAAGCACGAGCTGGACGGGCTGGAGGTATAATCAAATGAAACAGTTTTACAAGAAAATAGATAAACAAACTCGATCACAGGATTCCTTAACGGTGTTCGAGAAAATGTGCATAAGTATATTAAAGCCCAACCATTTGTTATCCCAGATGTATAAAATAGTACTCAGTGAGGAAAAAAATACAATACCACACTTTATAAGGGAATGGGAAAGAGAACTAGGGTATAAATTCACGACACTACAAATAAAAAAGGTAATTGAAGCCACCTACTCGTCAACAAGCTCAGCCACACAGGAAATGTCATATAAATTTTTAACCAGATGGCATAGAACCCCTGCCCGATTGGCACAAATATACCCAACCGCAGAGAGCTCCTGTTGGAGAGGATGCGGAGAGAAGGGAACTCACCTCCATATATGGTGGACCTGCCCTGAGATAAAGAAATATTGGTGTGAAATAGCCCCATGGATCAGGAAAATGGAAAAAGGAGGGAATGAGATGAAACCAGAAAACTACCTGTTCCATGGGGCTATGAACACCAAGGCAGTATATAAAGAAAATATGATACAGCATTTACTGAACGCAGCCAAGAAACTAATACCAAGAAATTGGAAACAGATCAAGGTCCCAACACTGGAGGACTGGAAAAGAGAGGTGGATAAAATGCAAGAGGCAGAAAGATGGGTATATAAAACAAGAAATGAACAAGAGAAATATGACGCAATCTGGGAGGGATGGGAAGAACAGGCCAAGGTAATAGAAATTGAAATACAAGCCAGGAAAAACGAAGGGGACTGAAGTAAAAAGACGGGGAGGAGACCACAGCCTGGGTAACCTATTCGGGGAAAGTATAAGCTTGTCTTTTTTGCGATGTGTTTTTAAAAATTAGTAATGTACAAGGTAAAGCTGAATACAAACTTGATGGATGCTTGTTGTGGGGGGAGAGGGGCGCTATCGGCGGCCATGGACCATTGGGTTGTGGAGCAGATTAAAACCTTTTAAAGGTTTTCCTCCTTTTTTTTTTTTTTTTTTTTTTTTTTTTTTTTTTTTATTATCTCACAAATATAAGACAAATTACACATGATAAGGTAGACATAAGGAAGGGGTATAAGGAGAAAATAAAATAACACCTAGATGGAGTGGTGTGCAGGGGAAGGAGGGGTGGGAGGAGGGGAGAAGTAATGGGGGGAGGCTGAGAAGGGAAACTTGAGACAGGAACACGGACGGTGGAAATCGGGACATGCACTTTTTTATAAAAAACACTTAGGGAGGAATGAGTCCCCTCCCCCTAATTAAATAAACACACAGGGATACACGTAGGTGAGTGTATATATGTGCTTGTATGTGCAGGCGTATGTGTATGTATGTGCATGTATATATATATATGTGTATATGAGTATGTATATATATGCGTGTGTGTGTATGTATGTATGTGTATATGTGTGTGTATATGTATGTATATGTGTATGTGTATGTATATGTATGTGTGTATGTATATGTGTGTATATGTATGTATGTATGTGTATATGTATGTATGTATATATATATATATATGTATATATATATGTACTCATCAAGATATTTATCTTATTTTTATTTCTTATTTTATTTATTTTATTTATTTTTTTTATTTTCACAACAAATTCAAGAAATACACATTTGAGTAAGAAAGCACAAGGATGGAGCCCTTACACAGAGGGTGGGAGGAGGGGAAGGTTGAGGGGGATGATGGGATACTTAGAATCGGTAGGGGAAGACTGCAGGACACACACACTTTCATAAGGAATAATTTTAGACACCTTTATTCGGCAGAGGGGATGACACTAAGGACACGTAGGAAAAAACCAACTCCCAACACTTAGGGGAGAGGTATTACAACACCTGAATTAAAGAACTTGAACTTTTTTCAGTCTTTTTTTTTTTTTTTTTTTTTTTTCTCCTCTCTCTCTGCCAGCACATCCCTCCGGGGACGGGGGCCGCCGGAAGGGCCAATCTCCAGACCACGGGGGTAATAAATGATGGGACAGACTAATGAAATGTAATCAGCAAAATGTAAATGGTATAAATAAAATTATTAATAAAGACTTAATTATAAAAAAAAAAAAAAAAAAAAAAAGTGGCACATAATTGTGAAGTGGAAAGAAAATAATAAATGTTTTTCAAATAAATATGTGAAAAGTGTGGAGTGCATTTGTATTCACCCCCCGAGTCAATACTTTGTAGAATGAGAGAACCTTTAGGAGGAGGGAGAGATTGTGTCTTTATTGTGGCCAGGCAGGTCATCTCAAAAGACCATCTGATTTGATGGTGAGCAGTGTTTCACCTTTCAACATGGGGATATTGGCACCTAAAATCATGGCTAGCATATCATATATTTGGGATCACAATGTGTGCATATATATATATATTTTTAAAAGGGGAACTTAGCATTTAAGTAGCGAAATGGGGCGAAGATTAGTCTATTTGGAGTCATTAGTGTTGGGCTTCAGAAAGCTACACACCGCCGCAAACAAGGATTCCAAGCAACAGTTACAGTATGTTATTGCCATAGGTCATAAATAAAAGGCCTCCATTGGCATAGTGTCAAGGTGTTATGTATATTTTTTATAGTAGGTGGCTGTGAAACCATCAGGGCCATGGCATTTATTGGACTTTAGGAATTTAATAGCCACTGGGACCATCAACCCAATTGGTTGTTCCATGACTTTCCAGAAAGAATCCTGTATTTGTGGCAGTGTAGTGTGGGAGAGTATATAATTTGCTAGCGTAAAAATGAATTGGCAGAAGCATAAAGTGCAGAGAGGTGTCAAGCAAATTCTGAGACTTTGTTTGGTAGGTTTCAAGTTAAGGCCAGGGAGGCCCAGGTGAAGTGATTTTTGGGTAGGGTCAAGCTTACGAAGCAGTCAAAAGAGTATATTGCTTCTGCGTCTAAGATGCTTATGAGCTTGATTGACTGTTAAGTTTGTGTTTGGCTCAATCTAGTTGATTCACTATGCGCAGCCAGTGTTTTCCTAAAAGTGTTTTCCTTGTTTTGTAAGGTTCTTCCATTTGACAGAGATGAGCTATTCTTTCATGTTTAAGGCTAGAGGCCAGCTTGATACAGTCTACGCTAGACTGCCTTATGAGCTTCCCATAATGTGCGTGGGTTGACTTCTTTATTGCAATTGTTTGCAAGTGTCCATGTGTGATTGGTATAATACACTATAGCAGGATTTCTCCTTTGGTTCCTTTGAGGTCAAATGGTTGAAAAAGATACAGTTGTGTGAAAAAATATTTGCCCCCCTTCTGAGTTTAAATTTTTTTGCATTGTTGGCACAAGTGGAACAAAGACCACAGAGATGCTCCTCTAACGCAGGAATACTCTGCAGAACAAATGAGTCAGGCAACATGGAAGGTTGGAAATCATAGTTCGCAATAAACGGGGACAATCGGGCAGCAGAATTCAAGACACTATTGTGAGCAAACTCTGCCCACGGTAATAGGTCTGACCAGTTGTTATGATGGTCAGAAATATATTGCTCCAAGGACTGATTGGCTCGTTCTGTGGCCCCATTAGACTGCGGGTGATACGCAGAAGAAAAAGCTGAATTCCCAACTGTGCACAAAAGGCTCTCCAGAACCGGGACACAAACTGACTACCCCTGTCCGAGACAATCACTTTGGGTAGCCCATATAAGCGAAAGATCTCCCGATCAAAAACGGAAGCCAGTTCCTTAGAAGTGGGCAAGTTCTCTTAAGTGGAATACAATGAAACATTTTTGAGAACCGGTCAACCACCATAAGGATAACTGTGTTGCCCTGGGAGTTGGGTAACATCACAATTAAAATCATAGACAGGTGGCTCCAGGGCCTCTCTCCATTGGCTATGGGTTGTAGGACGCCCATTGGAAGATGTCATGGAGTCTTACTCTGAGCACACACGGAACAGGCAGCTACGAAGGCGGTTACATCAGCACGTAGACTAGGCCACCAGAATTATTGGGAAATGGCCCAAAAGAGTTGAATCTTCATAGGGTGGCCAGCAGCCTTGGGAGAATGGTAAGTCTGGAGCACAGCAGTACGGAGACTCTCTGGGACAAAGCAGCGGTCACAAGGTTTCTCAGAAGGAGCATGGACCCGAGCAGCAAGAATTTTGTCACCCAATGGAGAAGTGAAACTGTTGCAAACCGTAGCCAGAATACGATCAGGAGGAATCACAGGAACCGGTACTGACTCCAACTTGGAAGTAGAGGAAAATTGTGGTGACAAGGCGTCAGCCCTTACATTCTTAGGTGAGGAAATAACTTGGAATTGGATTATCTCATGGTGAAGAGCCCCTATGGCCATGAACAACGGAACCGTCTCATGAGTCACATGGGCAGGCTGTAGGGGTCTCCTGTCAAGTGCCTCAATGGAAAGTAGAGTGTCGCGCAGCTGCAGCGGAATCGAGTGCTTCGATACAAAGGCAGCATCAATGAACAGGCCTGCAGCCCCAGAGTCGATTAGAGCCTGTATCTCGACGAACGACTCAGCCCAAAAAAGGGTGACCGAAACAACGCCACCTAAGGTCTGTCTGTGACAGGACCTCAAGGTTCGGGCATTCCCAGGACGGGTAGGACAAGACTTCAAAAAGTGACCTGCCTGGCCACAATAAAGACACAATCTCTCCCTCCTCCTAAAGGTTCTCTCATCCGCAGAGAGATACGTGACGCTCAAGTACAGCATGGGTTCATCTTCACTGACCGACTCAGTACCAGGAGGCGTGGGAGGTGAAGGAGGCACGGGTGGGACTGCAAAGCTCGGAGGCAAATGTACAGGAGGCTTCCACAAGTGCTCCTTAAAAGAGAGTCTTTCTCTGAGTCTGGAGTCAATGAGAATGGCAAACATGATCAACTTCTCCAGCTCAGTGGGTATATCTCGGGCTGCTATCTCGTCCTTGATGGAATCCAAGAAATGAGAAAAAGCACCCACAAGGTCCTCATTGTTCCAAGCAACCTCTGCTGCCAGAGTATGGAATTCAATGGCGTAGTCGGCAACAGATCTCATACTCTGTTGGATGGACATGAGGCACTTGGCAGCAGAAGTGGAGCATGCAGCAACGTCAAATACCCTTTTAAAGGAGGCCACAAACTCAGGGTAACTCAAGACAACAGATTTTTGTGTCTCCCATAGAGGGTTTTCCCAGGCCAAGGCTTTCTCAGAAATCAAAGATATCACAAAACCTACTTTGCTTCTGTCTGTGGGAAACACCTGGGGTAGCATCTTAAAGTATATCTCAACCTGGTTGAGAAACCCTCTGCATTGAACTGGATTGCCCCCAAATCACTGGGGAAGCGGAGCAGAACCAGACTTACCTCTTATAGAGGTAATACTCAAGGCGGGTGCCTGCAGAGAGACTAGCACAGCAGCAGGGATGGCCTGCAACTCAGGTTGGACTGGAGCAGCCACAGTGGGAGAATCCAGGTGAGCCGTGCCACTCAGGAGCATTTGTAATGCCATGGGAAACTGATCCATGCGGTGATCTTGCTCATCCAATCTGGAAAAAATATTACCAGTGGATTGACGGTATCTTCTGAATTCATGGCCTTCGCCTACTGTCAGAAACCATGAAATCAGGCTGAGACAGAAGTACAGTTAAATCACACTTGTTTAATAATAAAAGTAAAAAGAACAAACGTAGTCAAAAACATAGCCAAAGTTCAGTAACCGGAACGGATAGTCAGCCAAGCCAGAAATCAGGGATCAATGTAGATGAACAGCAAGCAGGATCTGGAGTCAGAAGGGATGTCAGCAAAGCAAGTCTTGAACAGAATCGCAGGAGACCGTTTCTCTGATGTTGACCTAGGCCAGTGATGGCGAACTTGGCACCCCAGATATTTTGAAACTACATTTCCCATGATGCTCAACTACACTGCAGAGTACATAAGCAGCATGGGAATGTAGTTCCAAAACATCTGGTTTGCCAAGATTTGCCATCACTGACCTAGGCAAAGGCAGAGCTCCTCTGGACTGGACGGCTTAAGTAGGCAGGACTGACGAGCAGGATCATCAACAGCTGAGTAACTGAGGAGAGAGATGGGAGCTGGCAATTAGCTGACAGCTGAGCGGCCAGCTCAGAGAAGGAAGGGCTGAGCCCAGCCCTGACACCTTCCTAGACTGATACATGCACATTACTTTGTTTCTAAAGCTTTTTGTGATCTGTTAGCGTGCCTCACTTTGTCAGACAGCTTCTATTTATGTGATTTCTTTATTCAACAGGTCTGACAGTAATCAGGCATGGGTGTGGCAAGTGAAATTTTATTCAGCTTTCCAAAAAAATTTGGTTAATTCATGATTCAGCATGGGAGGGGGCAAATACTTTTTCACATAGGGCCAGGCAGGTTTGAACAGCTTTTTTTCCATTAATAAATGAAAAAAAATATTTAAAACTGTATTTTGGATTTACTCGGGTTATCTTTGTGTAATATTAGAATTTGTTTGATGATCTGAATCATTTAAGTGTGCGAAATATGCTAAAAAAAAATAGGAAGGCAAATACTTTTTCACACAACTGTATGTGAACCCCCATTACTAAAATCATATGTACTGGAAGTTTTTAGATAATAATGTAATTTAAAAAGCATTTTCAAATTATAATCTTTGAATACATTTAAATCTGCAGCTGTCATAAAATAATACCTGGAGATTCAGTCTTAAAGGGCCTTGTTTAAGGAATTCCTGTGATAGGGGTATCGTGCCATGTCACTGGCTCCCGACATGAGCTTCCGATAATTACAAGTGGTCATTTTAACACACATGACACAAGCATGGTCCACTTTTGTAACCACCAGGAAACCCACCCTGAAAATGTCATACGGCCATCACTGGAGGGAATGTAGACAAGACGTGGTTACAAACAGGCTGCAGAAGGTTAGCAGCACTAAATAATGTAAATTGCTTATGGTCCATGGTGCTTTGGCAAACTAAATATTCAGTTAGTGTTTACATCTAGTTAAATTTTAAATCTTTGCCCACACAAAGCACCAGCTGGAACTCCTAGTGACTCATAGCAGCTACTAAGATCCTGGCTCTCATGTTTCCAAATGAGGTCATTGAACCAGCATCAGCTACTCTGAAAACTTTAGTGCATAAAGAAGCGCCATTCAACTCTTTGGTAATGGAAGGTTGTCATGTACAAAAAGGTTAGCTTTAAAAAACACTTCCGTGGGCTAACATTTCAGAGGTGTATTCTCAAGAGCACTTACCTGCACTGCATGTGAATGACATTCTTTGTGCACCGTAGTGGAGAATGGCAGCTGTCCTGCTTGCAGTGACCTGTGTTGAAGCTTAATGACATGGAGGGCATCAAGATCCATACACACCTTTGTGCATGGATCCTAATGATGTAGGAGGTGACTGGAAAAACAAAGGGCTAACGCAATACACATTGCATACCAGCTGTTATGAAATATCAGTATGTGTCTGATTATTTTCACTTATTTCAAGAAAGGATTTTTTTTTTACTTTAAACCATAACAGGATGTTGATCCACATAATTCTGCCCATGAGAGCATCTAGCTTTCTGTTATGACATAACATATTGGTCAAGCAGGCACTGTATGGAGCTAGAGACCACAATAAGCCTTGGCCTCCACCAGGGAATAAATATGTCGCTGTCACACTGACAAGTCTTATTTTAAAATATGATGTAGGATCACATAGAAAAACAACATTTTAGGACCACGAAGGGACCCTTCCTCATGCATGGTCCCAAATTGTTTATTTTTTTTTTTAATGCAATCGTTCAAGAATGAAGAATTTGGTACTTTGAAACAAGCTTTTCGGCGTGCTGGTGACATCACCCACGTTATACATCGTGACCATTCGGGAGTCATTGGAGGTGTTGGCCTCCACCATTGGTGGAGGCCAACTTATGGTATATTCCTCTCATACATACTGGAATGGACAATGTGATTAACATTGTCCATTCCAGTATGTATGAGAGGAATATACCATACGTTGGCCTCCACCAGGACTTGTGTCCATTCTTCTTCGTGTCTTCCCCTTTTCCCAGATGCTTTGTACCTTCCTTAACTTTGATCTCTTGGGCCTACCCAATACCATTTCGGCCTTCTGTTTTGCTTCTACACATTTTCTTAATATGTCTTTCCTCATCCATTTATTCATAATGTGTTAAATTACATTGTATTCATGTTTATGGGTGTTACAATGTCTGGTTCTACATTTTTTCTTTACCTCTTAATAGCTCCCTGTCAAAACTCTAATCATTTAGCAGGGAGACACCCTGATAATTCTTACATTGTTCTTGTAAATTACACCTATTCTCAATTTACATTCTTCTGGTATTTGTTCCTCCTTCCAAGATCATCTAAATACTTGCACCTCTCGATTTGATCAATTTTGAATTTCTAACCCCTGCTCCTGGCATATTATAAGCAGACTTTATATGAAAATACAAGGTCCATGCACCCTGCAACTACCCACCCTCGCAAAAAAAATATGGAGAAAAAAAAATGGGACAATAAAGATTCACTTTGCATCCTGGCTTCTGGCCGCTTCCTGAAGATACTAGTGAGATCACTGGGACTCACTCCAGAAGCCCGGTAGAGCTCCAAAATCTCAGAAAAGAGGCTTTCCAGCATCATGAAGTAATGCATTCTTAGCACATTTGGAGTCTTTAGCTGACCTAGGATCCCATTGGAAGTCTGTTATCATTTTCACTTGTTTAATGACTCAGGTACTTTGGCCTGTAAACTACTGATGATACAGAGGTCTCTTATGTTGGTCTTTAACCACTTTAAGACTGCCCTCTTTTTTAGATGTGGTGTTTACAAGTTAAAAACATTTTTTTTTCCTAGAAAATTACTTAGAACCCCCAAACATTATAAAAAAAAATTCTAACATCCTAGAGAATAAAATGGCAGTCATTGCAATACTTTCTGTCACACCGTATTTGCGCAGCGGTCTTACAAGTGCACTTTTAAAAGAAAAATACACTTTTTTGAATTAAAAAATGAGTAAATTGATACCCAACATGTCACACTTCAAAATTGCGCCTGCTCGTGGAATGGCGACAAACTTTTACCCTTAAAAATCTGTATAGGCGACATTTAAAAAAATTCTACCGGTTGCATGTTTTGCGTTACAGAGGGGGTCTGGGGCTAGAATTATTGCTCTCGCTCTACCGATCGCCGCGATACTTCACATGTGTAGTTTGAACACTGTTTTTATATGCAGGTGCTACTCATGTATGCATTCGCTTCTGCACGTGAGCTCGGCGGGACGCGCTTAAAAAAAAAAAAAAAATCTTATTTTATTTTACTTTTTATTTTTACACTGTTTAAAAAAAAAAATGTGTCACTTTTATTCCTATTACAATGAATGTAAACATCCCTTGTAATAGAAAAAAAGCATGACAGGACCTCTTAAATATGAGATTTGGGGTAAAAAAAAAACTCAGATCTCATATTTACACTAAAATGCAATAAAAAAGAAAGAAAATGTAATAAAAAAAAAAAAATGGCCCTTTAACCACTTTCAGACCGACCAATTTGCAGCCAAAGGACCAGGCCCCTTTTTGCGATTCGGCACTGCGTCGCTTTAACTGACAATTGCGCGGTCGTGCGACGTGGCTCCCAAACAAAATTGACGTCCTTTTTTTCCCACAAATAGAGCTTTCTTTTAGTGGTATTTGATCGCCCCTGCGGTTTTTATTTTTTGCGCTATAAACAAAAATAGAGCGACAATTTTGAAAAAAATGCATTATTTTTTATTTTTTGCTATAATAAATATCCCCAAAAAATATATAAAAAAACATTTTTTTTCCTCAGTTTAGGCCGATACGTATTCTTCTACATATTTTTGGTAAAAAAAAAAATCGCAATAAGCGATTATTGAACGGTTTGCGCAGAAGTTATAGCGTTTACAAGATAGGGGATAGTTTTATAGCATTTTTATTAATAATTTTTTTTTTTTTATTAATGGCGGAGATCTGCGATTTTTTTTGTGACTGCGACATTATGGCGGACACATCGGACATTTTTGACACATTTTTGGGACCATTGTCATTTTTACAGCAATTAATGCTATTTAAATGCATTGATTCCTGTAAAAATGACACTGGCAGTTTGGGGGTTAACCACAAGGTGGCAGTGTAGGGGTTAAGTAGGCCTAGGGGTGTGTTTTTTACTGTGGGGGGGCGTGGCTGTCAGCTAGTGAATGCTGATCTCTGCTCCAATCACAGGGAGCAGAGATCGGCGTCACTAGTTGCTAGGCAGAACGGGGAGATGCTGTTTATCTCGGCATCTCCCCGTTCAGCCGCCCCGTGAGACGATCGCGGATGTCCCCGCAGCGATCGAGTCCGCGGGGACCGCGATCGGACTCACGGGGGTCCCGACCGGTGCGGGAGCGCGCCGCTCCCGGCGCGCTCCCGATGGCACGGACAGGCTAAAGGAGGGACGTATATATACGCCCTCCTGCCTGTACGTGCCATTCTGTCGACGTATATCGTCGTGCGCCGGTCGGCAAGTGGTTAAGAGCTATGGGCGGAAGTGACATTACGACATCGCTTCCGCCCTGCAGTGTCATGGAGATGGGTGGGGGCCATCTTCCCCTCACTCGTCTCCATGTCAGCCCAGGGGACAGACGCAATCGCCTCCTCCGCTGCAGATGGCTCCGGTAAGCGGCAGAGGGCAACGGATCGCAGCTGGAGGGGGGGGGGCCTCTCCCGCCATAGATAAAAGTGATCTTGCGGTGAATCTGCTGCAGAGACCACTTTTATCTTGCATCCAGGGCAGGACTTAGGGTGGTGGGGGCCCCTGGGCTTGAGTCACTTTCGGGCCCTACCTTCTATACATTACCGTATTTATGGGTGTATAACACGCGCCAGCGTATAACGCGCACCCCAAGTTTAGGAGGGAATTTTAAGGAAAAAAACTTTTAGGAGGGAAGTTTAAGGAAAAAAATTACATTTAAATGCCCATCAATGCAGCCTTATCAGTGTCCATCTGCAGCCTTGTCAGTGTCATTGCAGCCTTGTCAGTGTAGCCTTGTCATTGCAGCCTTGCCCCAGTGTCATTTGCAGCCTTGTCATTGCAGTCTTGAAGTTTAAAAATGGCGCCACCGAGATACAGAGTCCTGTGTATCTCGGCGGCTCTCAGGTCCTCTCGGCGGCTCTTAGGTCCTCTCGCAGTCCCAAACGGAGCCGAGAGTAGCCGAGTGTACTCGGCTCAGCTCACAGTCATGCCCAGTCCCTGTGTTATGTCCATCATAGGGCGGGACTGGGAGTGACTGTGAGCAGAGCCGAGCTGAGTACACTCGGCTATGTATCTTAGCGGGGCCCCCTATTGGGCGGGGCCCATGGGCTTGAGCCCAGTCAAGCCCAATGGTAAGTCCAGCCCTGCTTGCATCGGACCACTGGCCGAACACGGGGATATTGGGGTTATGGCAGCTAGCTGCTGCCATAACAACGATATCCATCCCCAAAGTAGGGACGTACATCGGCTTGCGCACAGTCCGGAAGTGGTTAACAGACAAAGCACAGTTGAAGAAGTAACCTTATAGAATAGTGTTTCAAAGCACTTTCTAACTTGGTGCTTCTCAACTCCTGTCCTCAGGACCCACTAACAGGCCAGATTTTAAGTATTCCTTTGGGGAGATGCAGACTAGAATACTGCAATCACTGAGCAGCAAATGATATCACCTGTGATGTATTTCAGTTATCTTGCAAACCTGGCCTGTTATTGGGTCCTGAGGACTGGAGTTGGGAACCACTGGTCTAAAGTGGTCATACTTGATCCAAGTATGTAACAAGTGAAGTCAGAGCACAACCCCGGCATCCTTGCTTTGAGTCAGAAACCCAAGCAGTACTGAAGTAATCAGATCAGTATAATAACCATTTTCAGGAGAGGCTTCCGGTTATTGGTCATTAAAGCAGCACTGCAGCCAAAAATAATGGAAAAAGGAATAGCTCATTAAAAGATAAAATAACTACATCAGTTTTGTTGTAAGATTCAGTTAAAAGATCCTCCCCCACAGTACTTTTTAAAGCGGTAGTAAACTGCTGGCAATTTTTAAATTCTTTTTAGCCTGCAAGACAAAGTTATAAGGTGCTAGCATGCATTGCATACTAGCGCATTATGTGAAACTTACCTTACCTTAGAATAAAGCCCTTCCAGCAGCGAGCTGTCACCCCTGGCAGGGCTTCCATCTTCACCCATCTTCCTTCCAGGTCCGCAGACTCCGGCTGTGCGAGTCGCCGGAGCTGCAATGGCGTCACTCCTGCGCATGCGAGTTGTTGTTCACATTGTCTGAGAGTGCTGATCAGATGCCGATCTGCAGACCTTTTTCAGTCATGACGACAAAAGTCGGCCGGATTCTTTTGGACCAGCTGCTGTACAACACGGACCGAATATCAGGCAGTTTCTATTGAACCGGTCGATGCCGCCTGATATTCCGTCCCTATGTATGACCCTTTAGATTATCTGTGTTGCTATCACTTTTCTTGAAAATCCCAAAAATTTTACAATACTATGGGAACGTAACCCATTATTTATATTTTTTTGCTGCTTTTTGTAAACTCGGTCAGTATGGGTTTGTGATATGAAGATGTAGGAACATGCATGTATAATTGGAATGTTTTTCTATTCAACACTGTGGGGGTTATTTACGAAAGGCAAATCCACTTTGCACTACAAGTGCAAACTACAAGTGCAAAGTGCACTTGAAATTGCACTGAAAGTGCACTAAGTGCAGTCCCTGTAGATCCAAAGGGGGACATGCAAGGAAAGTAAATAACAGCATTTTAGCTTGCACATGACTGGATGATAAACTCAGCAGAGCTTCCCCTCATTTCACATCTACCCCTCAGATTTACAGCGACTGCACTTCCAAGTGCACTTTCAAGTATTGTAGTGCAAAGTGGATTTGCCTTTCGTAAATAACCCCCTTAGTTTTATGCGACAGCTTTAGGCCGGGCTCACACGGCAACTGGCTGCAGATCGCACAGGAGCGCCGTGCATCCCTGTTCCCCATTTCAGGGATGAATCAGGGCCGATTCTATGCCTGAATTTGGCCTGGAAATGGATCCAAAGACGCACAGCGTTTCTGTGCAATGCGCTCCGCAGCCGCAACGGAGATATGTGAACTGGGAGCCAGTCACATTCTCCTGCTATGCAAATTGGATGTGGTGAAACCCGCATCTAATTCACAAAGGTGTGAACCCGGCCCTTAATGATTCTGTGACCGTTGTTGTCATGCTGATTCCTTTCAACAAATAAAGAATTTGTTTAAAAAAAAAAAATCTGACACTATGGGGGTTATTTACTAAAGGCAAATCCACTTTGCACTACAAGTGCACTTGTAAGTGCAGTCGCTGTAGATCCAAGGGGGACATGCAAGGAAAATAAAAAACAGTGTTTTAGCTTGCACATGATTGGATGATAAAATCAGCAGAGCTTCCACTCATTTCAGAGCTTCCCCTTTAGATCTACAGCGACTGCAGTTTCAAGCATACTTGCAGTGCACTTGTAGTGCAGAGTGGATTTGCCTTTAGTAAATCGACCCCCTATGTTAGAGTTATTTCTCATGCTTGCATTTAAGATTGATATTTTTGATATTAATAGAGTGACATATACAAGTTATGCTCTTGTTAGACTCAACCTGTTCAAGTTTCAATGTCATTAATCTTGGTGCAATGTTCCTACTCTTGTTATCATATATGATTACCTCAAATAAAAGCTATTGAAAAGGAGAAAAAAAAAATCCATTAGACTGGATTCACACCTATGCAGTTTTAGTGCTTTTTGCATTTTGCAGATTTGCACCACAGAACGTGTTCCATAGGAAACCATGTTAAATGGACTGTTGTGCAAATCTGCAAAATGCAAAAAGCACTAAAACTGCATAGGTGTGAATCCAGCCTAAGGCTCCATTCACACTAGCGTGTTTTTTGATGCATTTTGCAGAAATGCAGGGAAATTTTTTAACATGGGTTCCTATGGAACCTGTTCACATCATTTTTTTGGAAAGGGTCGGGGACTTTTTTTCATGCAAAATGCAGCGTTTTGCATGTAATAGAAGTCAATGGACCCGCATCCAAAACGCAAGTACCGCGTTTTTACCACGATTTGTGTTTTTTTTTTTTTATTTATTTTTTTTTTTTTACACTGTATATAGCTGGTTGCTAAGCAACCACAGTAAAAAAAAAAAAAAAAAAAAAAAAAAAAATAAAAAAAAACGCAAATCACGGCAAAATCGCGGTAAAAACGCGTGTCCAAAAACGCGGCAAGCACCGCAAAAACGCTCAAAAGCAAAATGCATAGATGTGAATCGAGCCTTAGAGGAATATGCAATCATTTTTTTGCATAAACAAGTTAAAGGATATTAGGGTATACTACACTACATTAGTGCAGGAGCTACTATGCACTACACAACTAATGTTGTTCAGTACTATTTGTACAGATGACATTTTTCATTTATACACTTCAGTTCATAAAAAAAAAAGAAAAAAAAAAAAAGTAGCTCGAGCACGAAAGGCATGATTTAGAACTGCCTGTTGCATACAAATCCTGTTCTCTTGTACAAGTTGGGTCGAGTTTTGACAGGTTCATTTGCTCTACGTCCGCTCACAAATCTTCACAGAATATGTCCAATGCCAGGAATTGCTATGCATGTCTGAAATAGAGATCCTGAACTTTTCTTCACTGCTTTTTTTTTTTTTTTTTTTTTTTTAGAAAGGGAGGAAAAAAAAAAAAAAAAAAGGAAAGGAAAAATTATTGGGAGGTTTAACTTGATGTGCAATCAGGTCTAAATGCGAGCCTCCGCAGACATGTCAGAATTAGGCTCAGAAGTGGCATCCTCATTCCACTCCTAAGAAAAGTACAAGCTTATGAAATCTGATCTGTGCAACTTGACACAAGCAGCTCCACCCAGCTCACAGAATCAACAAATCCAGAAAAATGTTTTGCAGCAAAAGAACTGATTACGGAGAGGAAGAACTGATTACGGAGAGGAAGAAGTGCGATTATGCTCTATTCTGGGGGTGCTGCTATATCATTGAGCTTTAATGAGGAATATATATATATATATATATATATATATATATATATATATATATATATATATATATATATATTTTTTTTTTTTTTTTCTATCTAATAAAAAAAAATATATATATATATATATATATATATATATATATATATATATATATATATATAATATATATATATGAGATAGATAGATAGAAAAGCCATACCTTACCTGCTTAGCTAATACAGTATTGTAACCCAGTGGCGAGCATTTGACCAGAGGCACTGCTATGGAGCCAGCTTGGCCAAAAGCGTGATTTGATGCAGCAGGAAACTAAAGCCCCATACACACAACAATGGAAATGTAAAGGACACACTACGCGGTCACACGGAGCCACAATCATTTGTACATATTTGTGCAGTGCCACAATTGCATGCAATGAGCTACAACTCACTGCTCCGGTGACGTTTAGCATTTAACCATCAAGGGCTAGTAAACAAATGACCTCCATATGCCATTTGCACCAACATTATGCAATAGATGCAGTTGAGTATCAATATAGAAAATATTCCAATGGCACGGCAAAGTTACATTAAAGTGATACTAAACAGGCAGGGGTTAATTTACCAAAACTGGAAGGTGCAAAATCTGGTGCAGCTCTTCCTGGTAGCCAATCGGCTTCTAACTTCAGCTTGTTAGAAAAAGTGTTACTAAACCAAGAAGTCTTGTGACTTCTATCAGTGCCTGGTTAGAGTAACTCCACTTTTGTTCAGGAAAAAAAAAAAAAAAAAAAAAAAAAAAAAAAACATTCCCCTCGGGTGATCTTTGTACATTGCAGGGATTTTAACATACTTTGTTGCAGATTCCTACCTTTTGTTTTTCTGAAGAAATCCATGTGTGTTTGTCTGTGTCCATGTAGGAAAGTCAATCTAATAGGAGTGGTTTCAGAATTATTAATCAGCTGCTGCACCTGCAGGGCTCTAATGAGGAAAGCTGCTGGGTCTGCATTCCTTTAGACGTGATTTCCTATTGGAAGCAGCTCACCAAAAAGGACATTTTTGGTGCAGGGGATGCCTGAGGGCCAGTTCATACCATAGAAACACAGTCTGGATGCGTTCCAGATGCTTTTCTGCGGGCCTGTTTTTGACGCATTCCAGCGCATTTTTGATGCAGTCTAGTGCATTTTTCCCCCTCTTTTTTCTTAACCTTAAATAAAGGACGTGTATTTTACAGCATTCCAGTACAGTCCAGGAAAAATGCAACATGTTCTACTTTAACTGTACCTGTCATTGAAAACCATATAACCTACTTTCCATGCGTGTTTGATGCATTAAAAAAAATAAAAATAAAAAAAAAAACAACACACTGGACTGCATGTGGTGTGAACTGGCCCTGAAATCTGATTTGTATCTTAGTGCAGACTTCTGGGAAAGTTGGTGAGCCAATCACACAAGCAGGAAATTGTTTCTGTGGGGCATTCTGTGTACAGAACACCTCCAGGTAGCCATATTGCATTGCATTTTTATAAAAATTACAAAGCTGAAGATTGAAAAGGAAAAGGTAATTTTTAATAACATTCAATTACAATATGACTTGTGTCGCAATTGAGTACGCTATATTATTTTTTTCTTTATTTGCTATTCTTTTTCCCCACGAAAGTGGAGTTACCCTTTAAAGCATGCAGGAAGAGTTTTCATTCTCCTCTGACTGACTTATGAGGCTGCTTGACCCCTGACTTTCTGTCTGCACTGATCATATGCCGCCCCCCCCAAAAAAAAAAAAAAAAGATAATTTTTTTATATATATATATATATATATATATATATATATATATATATATATATATATATATATATATATATATATAATCTAGCAATACACACCAAACTGAGCATGTGCAGAGTGCCCCCAATGCTCTGTTCTATCAGCAGATGGATTGGGTACAGCAAAAGAAGGGGGAAAGATCAAAAAAGTCAGGTTCAAACTGCCTTTTTACACAGTGGAGGATTAACCCCTTTGTTTCCACAGTGAGTATAACAAGCATGGCTTTACTGCATATACAGACTGATTTTACTGTTGTGGGTTTATTAACACTTTATGCTTTGAAAAGGTAAAAAAATAAAAAAAGGAAGCTGATTGGTTTGTATGCAGAGCTGCACCAGATGTTGCACTCTCCAGTTTTAGTAAATCAACCCTACACTGTTTAATTTACATTGTCCCTTTTATTTCTGTATATGGATGATGGCACTGTAATTATTTTAATGGAAAAAAAAAAAAAAAAAAAAAAACAGCCTTTGGAATACAGAGCAAAAATAGTTAATATACATTTGCAATTAAATCTATTTTTTTAAGCAATAACATGGTGTGGGTGGATGTCTGCCAGTCACAGCCTGTGTCTTAGAATAAGAGGGAGGGGAAGCCTCCATCAATCTACATGCAATATCCCACACCCATTGTTTAGCTGGTCGGTGGGCATGGAGGAGAGAGGGAGAGGGCTGTCATTTACCACTGTGTATATGCTCACATGTGTGACTTTATAATCACATGGGCTGCTCAGGTGTAATGGGGGATGCTCAGCATAGACACTCACTGAGCACGTGCATAGTTTCCACCACAACTGAAAAATCTCTAGCTGAATGGGGGACATGAACAGAAGGTGGCGATATAGAGCAGCAGGATCAAACATTTACTAAATTAAATGCTGGAAAAAATAAATTAACCGGTCTGAAAGTATACAAATCAAGGGGCAGGATTTGGGTTTAAAGACCCTCCAACATTAGCACTCTAGAAGGCTCATACATGCTCTAAATGTCCCCCCTTATTAAAACCACTTGACATCCAAGCAAACACCGGGAATTTTCTTAAGAAGGAAAGAATGGTTCGGAAGGAAATTAAGCACCTTATATGAAGTCGGTCATGTTGAGGGCCGTTTAGAAAGTAACTGACACTTGTGTAGCTATACCAAAAGGCAATGCTATTGCTCTCCCCAGCACCAGGCCTGCTAAGGTAGCAATCAAAAGGAATATTATAAAAGGTTCCTCCAACTGAGCACTAAGACAAATGCTTCACTGTGTGAACATGCATACCAAAGTTGTTTGGCTCAATACCCTTTACACCTTAGCCACGTGGGTGGGCATTAGGAAAGTGCTGGAAGCCATCTTTTGTCACTTATGCATACTTAGCGTCAAGCTGTTTTACCCCAAGGGCTTGTGTTAACACCATGTCCATTGAGCTGCATTTTTTTTTTTCTGTACACCACAACCCATGTATGCTGTGAGCAGGGCACAACTAAAACAATTGTTTTCTATGTGCCCAGCTCACAGCCTACATGGGTGGTGGTGTACAGAAAAACACTTCTAGATTGTAAGCTCTAGCAGACAGGGCCCTCTGATGCCTCCTGTATTGAATTGTAACTGTACTGTCAGCCCTAACGTTGTAAAGTGCTGCACGCACTGTTAGCGCTATATAAATCCCAAATAATAAGAATAAAAAGGGGAGGGGGGAAAAAAAAAAAAACAGCCCAAGGGAAAATTGTAGGAACAAGCCCTTAAAAGCAGCATTAAAGCAAACATATTGCAGTTTACCAATTCATAGAGGCGACGACTGTACTAGTTTCCCCTTTTATTCTATTTTTATCTGGTGATCCAGACAAGCTCTCCAGCAGAATGTATCAGTTTACATGGATAAGCAAAAACACTAAACACTGGCAGGGGTGATTAAACTGATCAGCTTTATATTCATGCAAAATCTTTATCCTAAAAAAAAAGGAAAATAACTGCTTGCTGTAACCGATTATAAAAGTGTGAGCTGAAGTTTTTTTAGTGTATCTAAATCTGCTAATACATTTAACACTCCCCTCCCTTCAGGCCGACAATGCTGCTGGCTGCCGTGCATCCTGTGCTCATTCCTCCAGGAGGAGTGTCTCACTGACCAAATCACCAGGTAAAAAAAAAAAAAAAAAAACACAATAGAAAACTGATGCAGCTGCCACATCTGCCTGCTAAACTGCAATGCGATGGGGGTTATTTGCGAAAGGCAACTCCACTTTGCACTAAAAGTGCACTTGGAAGTGCAGTCACTCTAAAGCCCCATACACACGGTCGGACCGTGGACCAACTTTCCCTTGGACTTTTGTCCAAAGGGCGTTGGCCCTCAAGTTGGTACTGCATACACACGGTCGGACTTTTGAGACAACCAACACGAACGTAGTGACGTTTCAACGTACTGACGACACTTCAAAAGAGGACGTTCGAATACTCCAGCGCCACCTTTGGTCAACTTCTATATTGTTGTCTGATCTTTTGCATTGGTTCTGAGCATGCGTGTTTGTACTGTGGACAAAAGTCAGTTGGTACTGCATACACACGTTCGGACTTTTGTCCTTCGGACTTTTGTTGGCAGAAAGTTGGTCCGTTCGCACAGCCAACAAAAGTCCGATGCAACCTGGAAAAAGTTGGTCCGATGGAGCGTACACACGGTCGGATGTTGGTCCAAACCACCTAATTTGCATGTTGGTTGTCAAAAAGTCCGACCGTGTGTACGGGCCTTAAGGCCTGATTCACACCTATGCATTTTTAGTGCTTGTTGCATTTTGCAGATTTGCACAGCAGAACGTGTTCCATAGGAAACCATGTTAAATGGACTGTAGTGCATATCTGCAAAAAGCACTAAAAATGCATAGGTGTAAACCAGACCTAAATCTAAGGGGTAGATCTGAAATGAGGTGAAGCTCTGATGATTTTATTATCCAATCATGTGAAAGCTAAAAATGCTGTTTTTTACTTTTCTTGCATGTCCCCCTCGGATCTACAGCAACTTTACTTTCAAGTGCACTTGCAGTGAAAAGTGGATTTTCCTTTAGTAAATAACCCCCATTATGTTTTAGGTTTAATACTGCTTTAAAGTTTTTTAATAAGGAGAAATTGCATGGGCACCTGCAAAGCATTCTTTAAATAACATAACATATGAATCCAAGAACACTAGCCTATAGCAAAGATAGAATAGAACCGTGCAGCTGTTTGATGCCTCTGGAGGACTCTGTGCATAAGTAAACTGTGGGGTTAATTTACTAACACTGGAGAGTGCAAAATCTGGTGCAGCTGTGCATGGTAGCCAATCAGCTTCTACTGTCGGCTTGTTCAATTAAGCTGACCCAAAAAAAAAAAAAAAAAAATTAAAAAAAAAAATTTAAAAGTAAAACCAAAATAAAAATTTAGAATAATAATCAAGACAATCTAAAAGTATGTTATTTTAAAGAAGAAAAAAAAAACCCATTCAAACTATTAGTGACTTGTGTAATCAGCTGGTTCTTCCTTGAAATTTGATAGCAAGGCAAATTAAGCCATTGAAATTATAACCTTTGGGAAGAATTACTGGCAACAGCCCTTGTTTTAAACCCTTGACCTCCTATCATTCCCTCCTTCCCCCACAGAAGTCAGGAGGCATTTTCCAATTTATTGTCAGGATATCCTGCCTTGCAAAACACACATGGTATGTCAGACTGCTGGGGTAGTAAAACACTTTTTTTAAATTTTATTACCAGAGTCTTTTCAAAGTGGGGGGGGGGGGGGTGCCACCACAAAAAAAAAAAAAAAAGTGGGTGAGCAATTTGTTCAAGGATAAATTCGTTTTTTTTTTTTTTGTCCCCCTTCTTGTGTAGCAGATAAAAAAAATAAAAATAAATCTACATAACAACCCAAGATTAAATAACAAAAAAGGTAATTGCACAGTTTCAGACAACCACTATTAAACTTACTTGCAACACTGCAAGGTCAACAAGTCATCACTACGTTAAGTGCAAGTTGCCACTTCTGAAACAAAGAGTGACATTTTTTTCCTCTCACTCCAAATAACACACATTCTTAAGCATTGCAAATATGTGATTTTGAGAGCCGCATGGGCACAGCTGCAACAATATATCAATATTCTGCCTTAAGACAGACTTTCCTTCGGAGACCAAAAAAAAAAAAAAAACACTGTTTCTAACACCAGCGGATTTTTGGGGGGGTTTATTACTAATAAAGTGCACAAATGCATAATCCGATAAGACAAGAGCTTACGTTGACCAATTATTGTAATAAATAAAAAAGTTAAAATGTTAAATGGCTGATGCGTTTCTGTATGAGTTATGTATTCCTGAATGTAGGATCCAAAAACGTTGTTGAATTAGTTTAATGGAAAGCAGCAAGAACCCCAATCAGAATCAATTTAGGCTCTTTCCGATCACCAAAAGCAGCATAAAACAAAAAAAATAAGAGATTTTTTATATTTATATATATATATATATATATATATATATATATATATATATTTTATAAAAAAAAAAAATAATCGTTTTTTTAAGTTTTGAAACAGAAACAAACCCATTTTAAAGTTAAAATACATTTAATTAAATAATAATAAAAAAAAAAAAAAATAATAATTCATTCTGAAATATATGCTACAAAGTGGGACAGCCATAATGGTGTGGGTATTGACTGCTGAAAAAATAAAAGAAATAACAGACACATATTCATTAATAATTATATTTTTCTGCATTATAGTTAACATGGGTATTTTTCTTGTGTCATCCTTATTTTCTCAGTAAGTATTGATACTTTGTTATATTCAGACCTGTAAATTTTCAAATAAATATCATAAAATAATAGATTCACATAATAAATATTTCTTTACAATAAAAAAAGTTCTAAAACAGACTTTTGTCTTAAAAATATTCATTTTTGTGATTTGTACATAGAATATACAAAAGAGACGCCAAGCTGTGGCTAAGGCAATTAAAAACATAGGACAAAAAAAAAAAAAAAAAAAAAAAAAGGGGGGGGGGGGAGGAGGAAAACAAACATTGTAGGAAACGGGTAAAACAGGTCACCGTCAGGAAACAATATATTGGATTCCCTGCGATTCCCCGCGAGAAAGAGCTTATTTCGTTAAGGCTACTGAATTTTCTGGCACCTGAATGCAACACATTAGTAACAGAGACAAGATAAGGCAAATTGGAGCAGGGTGGGGGGATTTAAATAGATGTCCTTCAACATAGACAAGTGTGTCTGATGCCAATTCATAAACAAGTAAAAGGGGTGGGAGTTCATGCAGATTAACTCATTCAATGCAGAGTGGCATGCTGAACAGACTCCTACACCTTGCATAAAATAAAAAAAAAAAATAAAAATAAAAAAAGGCATTTCTTGCAATTCTTAGAATAAAAGCCTATAGCCTTTAAGGGAAAAAAATATATTAAAAAAAAAATAAAAATAAAAGGGCGGGGAAGGTGCAAGGGATGTTTTGTTGCGGTTACAAAATGCCCATCCATACTAGCAAGAACACAGAATGTAAAATTCAACTAGTTAGATGGTAAAATAAACTAGAAACGGTTAATGGAAATGAGGCTTTCCTCTAGATGACAAAAAAGATACACATTTTGCCCTTGACCGTCAACACATTTCCCTTCGTGACAAATCAGAAGTCATCATTCACCGATACAACTTCATCTGATCTAATCAGTTGCTGCAATTTGTACATTAACACTGTTTGCGCCACTGTGCAGAATATGCTGGTTGAACGAACATAGTAGATGTCTAAGCCAACACCTTATCTTAACCAATTTCTGTGAAAATCTGGGAAGAGAAGAGAATATTCCAGGGGAAATAGAGGTACTTAAAAAGACATCTGTAGATTTAGATAGCCTACGCAGCCAGTGGATCCATTAGTTGGAAACAACATTATTCCAATCAAGTCAAGAGGGCTTGCCTTGGCCCCGTGGCACATCATCCAGTTTGCAGTACACAGTATTTGAATTCTTGCACCGACAACCAGGGCGATTAACTCTGTCATAACAACCACGGCACAGTTTTAGGCATGCCTTGGCAGGAGGATAGCAAAGCAAGCATGGTAATAACAAGGACATTGCTCCCATGCACAAGTATCTAGAGCAGCAGTGAGACTGGGTGCAAGAACAAGGGTTATCCGCATATGAATCCCCCTCGTCATCATTTGAACAGTGGTAGAAAGCTGCTTTGACAAGACACATGCAAGTGCTGTATTCCACCATGCTCTCAGCAGAGCAGAGACACTGACGGTTGCATGCCAAGCATGACGGTAGGGTCCTTGGAGCTGTGCAATCTGCACACTTGCACTTTCCGCACTGTTCACAAATAAACCTGTGCTGTGTCGAGTCCAATTTTAAAGAGCTCTTTAGGTCATCTACCACCAACACAGAAGCCTTGGGCTGCATCCGAACTACCCTGTCCGTCCTGTGTCCAGAGCCGTTTCTGGGTGGAGGAGACTGTCCCAAAAGTTCCTGTTCCGAGGAGGCACTATTTGTGCTACCAGAACTTGCTGCACTCCCTGTGCTGGTGGACCTACTGAGCACAGGAGCCCGAGCAACGTACACGTGTCCCGTGTGAGCCAGGTGAGGGACTCTGTGCTCATTGTTATTATTCACATTAACTGGTATAATCTCATGAGTTCTCTCCGGCTTACTGTGCCTTGGTGCAGTTTTTGGCCCATGTTTCCTCACCATGGATGGGCCTTCTGTATACTCATTCCTATTGCGAAGAACTTTGATCTGGTCCAAAGACAAGATAGTAGCTGGTTGAACTTCCCGCTCATATTCCAACCGCTGCCTACTGTCTAAAGAAGGCTGCTGGATGACCACTAATGAACCGCTAGTGCCATGTTGACTTTGTAGCTCCATCTGTGGTGATCTCGACTTCTGGCATTCAGTGTGAACTTGGCATGCATCTGAAAATCTGCAAAGAAAAAAAAATTTAAAATGTAAAATAAGGGCAACATATGTCAAAAAAAAAATAAAAAAAAATAAATAAAAAAAACTGTATAAAGCACAGAAAACTACATGATAACCATTAACTTAGACTTGCACAATGTAACTCCAGTGGATACATTCTAGCTTATCTCACTGCTCTAGCCAAACAAAAGCGTACAGTAGTATATATTCAGCCAAATGTCTACAGAATACAAAAAAAAAATAAAGATTAAAAAGACAAGAGGGAATTCTGCATTGTAAAGCAATATATATTTCTGCGCTTGCACGTCGATCACTTCATCATACACTAGGACTATTTCGATCAATCCCCCATAAGGGAATAGTAACCGTACCTCGATCAATAAACAACCCTGGGAATGACATTCGCCAATTATTTTTAAAAAGCACCCAACAATCGCTTGCCTTACTTCGTTAGGAGTTGTGAAAAATTGGTTAAAAGGCTGCAGACACGCTGTGGGGCTTTCCAATGCCCTGACCGAGTTCTCAGGAAGCCTGAGCAGCATGTAGATGTTGATATGTTGTTGCATTTTAGAGACAGACCGGCATTAAAGATCCAATGATCATGCCATCATCATGCACCCTGCAGGAGGGGGATGCAGGGCAGCAGAGATCAATGGTTTGCAGATGGCTGGGGGGGGGGGGGCTGTGTGCTCCTTGTGAATGATGGGGGGGAAAGAGCCTGGTGATCGAGGACGGGAGAGGAAGGAAAAACTTATGAATGAAAACAAACTCTTGCTGTGAAGAGGAGGAGGAGGAGGGAGAGGTGACCACAGGGGGGCGGACTTCCCACTCATCCACATGCACTGCTGTCTTGTCTGCTCTGCTTTCATTCACTCTTAGTGCCCCAGTGCTGGACACACCCCTTCTCTGCTGCATGGGGCATCATGTGCAAAGTGTTCCCAGCCCCTGATCACCCATTTGTGCAGGGTGTTCCAGATCACCTGGCAATGTAGCCACCGTAAAGCTAGGATTCCGCTCATGTGTACCCAGCTTCTGATCACCCAGGAAAGTACAAGAGGAATGAAGTATACACATGCAAGTTGTTCCCAGCTACCCATGTACATGTGCACCTGATCATCCAAGAAATGCACATACAAGTTGCTCTCAGCCTGTGAAGTGTAAGGTTTTCCCAGCCTCTAATCACCCACCATTGCCCATGTGTAAGGGGTCCCCAGTTGCAGATCACCCAGCAATGCACATGTAGCCATGGTGAAGCCAAGATCCTCTCACATCCCCTCATGTGTAAGGTGTCCCCAGCCTCCGATCCCAAACAGTACACATGTGTAAGGTGTCCTTAGCCTCTGATCACCCAGCAATGCACAAGTGTAAGGATTCCCCAATTGCAGATCACCCAGCAATGCACATGCAGCTATGGTGAAGCCAGGCTCCTGTCACATCCCCCTCATGTGTAAGGTGCCCCCAGCCTCTGATCCCCCAGCACTGCACATGTGTAAGGAGTCCCCATTCTCTGCTCCCCCGGTAGTATACATGTAAGGTGCCCCCAGCCTCTGATCCCCCAGTGGTACACATGTAAGGTGCCCCCAGCCTCTGATCCCCCAGTGGTACACATGTAAGGTGCCCCCAGCCTCTGATCCCCCATTGGTACACATGTAAGGTGCCCCCAGCCTCTGATCCCCCAGTGGTACACATGTAAGGTGCCCCCAGCCTCTGATCCCCCATTGGTACACATGTAAGGTGCCCCCCAGCCTCTGATCCCCCATTGGTACACATGTAAGGTGCCCCCCAGCCTCTGATCCCCCATTGGTACACATGTAAGGTGCCCCCCAGCCTCTGATCCCCCATTGGTACACATGTAAGGTGCCCCCCAGCCTCTGATCCCCCATTGGTACACATGTAAGGTGCCCCCCAGCCTCTGATCCCCCATTGGTACACATGTAAGGTGCCCCCCAGCCTCTGATCCCCCATTGGTACACATGTAAGGTGCCCCCCAGCCTCTGATCCCCCATTGGTACACATGTAAGGTGCCCCCCAGCCTCTGATCCCCCATTGGTACACATGTAAGGTGCCCCCCAGCCTCTGATCCCCCATTGGTACACATGTAAGGTGCCCCCCAGCCTCTGATCCCCCAGTGGTACACATGTAAGGTGCCCCCCAGCCTCTGATCCCCCATTGGTACACATGTAATGTGCCCCCCAGCCTCTGATCCCCCAGTGGTACACATGTAAGGTGCCCCCCAGCCTCTGATCCCCCAGTGGTACACATGTAAGGTGCCCCCCAGCCTCTGATCCCCCAGTGGTACACATGTAAGGTGCCCCCCAGCCTCTGATCCCCCAGTGGTACACATGTAAGGTGCCCCCCAGCCTCTGATCCCCCAGTGGTACACATGTAAGGTGCCCCCCAGCCTCTGATCCCCCAGTGGTACACATGTAAGGTGCCCCCAGCCTCTGATCCCCCAGTGGTACACATGTAAGGTGCCCCCCAAGCGCAGCACATGCAGCCATGGTGAAGCCCCCCTTGCAGGGAGCAGTGCCCCCCACCCACTCACCCATGTACGGAGATCTCACCTAGCTTCGAGCAGGCTCCAGCTCCAATGTGATGGGACCAAGAGATGGGAGTGCGAGGATTAAGCATGGGACACGAGTGGTGTCATACTACTCCAGGACAAATAATCTCCAGGTAGGGGCTCGAGCAGGCTGCTGAGTGACAGCCCTCCCCGCTCCACACTCGCACACATCGATAATAATCCCCGGGCCGGGAGATGTCACATCCAGTGGCCGGGAGATGTCACATCCAGTGGCCGGCACGTATCGCACGGTACGGTAGAAGCCCGATGTCTGTCAGGGTGTTGGGTCCAGGCGATCGGACAAGCTGGATGTTTGCTGCATGCGATGGGAGGAGGCTGGAGTCTAGGGAGGAGGACACCTCTTCTTCTTCTACTCCCGGATTCGTCCTCGCCAAAAGGCAAAACAAACGCTGGCAACACAGCCCACTAAGAGCAGAGCACGGCGGGGGAGCCCCGGTGGTAGATCCTCCTATGGCCAGGTGAACTGCTACTCCACATCCCAGGAACACAAGAATGGTGATGAATGAGGGTGTCACCCTACACCGATCACTCACAGCTCCCCGCACTACCGTCCACGCCTCGCGCTCTTCTGCCTCTGAATGAATGGATTCCTGGAACACTGGGTTTGTTCACGGGGCGGCCTTCCCATTGGCTTCCTCAAAAGAGTGAAGGGAAAAAAACAGAACGTGGGGCTGCCCCGCGCTCTCTGATTGGCTGAGCCCGGGGGCGCGCTCGCTGCAGTGGCGCGGCCTGAGGCTGGGAAGAGCTGAGGGAGCTGCAAGGTGTATTCTGAGAGAGAAGTCAGCGAGCGAGCACCGGCCGGGGGGCTCGGAGGATGTGACTGGATACTATGTAGAAAGAGGGGGGCTCGGAGGATGTGACTGGATACTATGTAGAAAGAGGGGGGCTCTGACTGGATAGTAGTGTAGAAAGAAGGGGGCTCTGTGACTGGATAGTAGTATAGAAAGAAGGGGGGCTCTGTGACTGGATAGTAGTATAGAAAGAAGGGGGCTCTGTGACTGGATATTAGTGTAGAAAGAAGGGGGCTCTGTGACTGGATATTAGTGTAGAAAGAAGGGGGGCTCTGTGACTGTATAGTAGTATAGAAAGAGGGGGGCTCTGTCTGGATAGTAGTATAGAAAGAAGGGGGGCTCTGTGTCTGGATAGTAGTATAGAAAGAGGGGGGCTCTGTGACTGGATAGTAGTATAGAAAGAAGGGGGCTCGGTGACTGGATATTAGTGTAGAAAGAAGGGGGGCTCTGTGACTGGATAGTAGTATAGAAAGAGGGGGGCTCTGTCTGGATAGTAGTATAGAAAGAAGGGGGGCTCTGTCTGGATAGTAGTATAGAAAGAGGGGGGCTCTGTGACTGGATAGTAGTATAGAAAGAAGGGGGGGCTTTGTCACTGGATAGTAGTGTAGAAAGAAGGGGACTCTGTGACTGGATAGTAGTATAGAAAGAAGGGGGGCTCTGTGACTGGATAGTAGTATAGAAAGAAGGGGGGCTCTGTGACTGGATAGTAGTATAGAAAGAAGGGGGGCTCTGACTGGATAGTAGTATAGAAAGAGGGGGGCTCTGTGACTGGATAGTAGTATAGAAAGAAGGGGGGCTCTGTGACTGGATAGTAGTATAGAAAGAGGGGGGCTCTGACTGGATAGTAGTATAGAAAGAAGGGGGGCTCTGTGACTGGATAGTAGTATAGAAAGTGCGGGGGGACTCTGTGAATGGATAGTAGTATAGAAGGAGCGGGGGGGGGACTCTGTGAATGGATAGTAGTATAGAAATAGCGGGGGGGACTCTGTGAATGGATAGTAGTATAGAAAGAGCGGGGGGGGACTCTGTGACTGGATAGTAGTATAGAAAGAGCGGGGGGGGACTCTGTGAATGGATAGTAGTATAGAAATAGCGGGGGGGACTCTGTGAATGGATAGTAGTATAGAAAGAGCGGGGGGGACTCTGTGAATGGATAGTAGTATAGAAAGAGAATGGGGGGGACTCTGTGACTGGATAGTAGTATAGAATGAAGGGGGGTTCTGTGACTGGATAGTAGTATAGAAAGAGAATGGGGGGGACTCTGTGAATGGATAGTAGTATAGAAAGAGCGGGGGGGGACTCTGTGAATGGATAGTAGTATAGAAAGAGCGGGGGGGGACTCTGTGAATGGATAGTAGTATAGAAAGAGAATGGGGGGGACTCAGTGAATGGATAGTAGTATAGAAAGAGCGGGGGGGACTCTGTGAATGGATAGTAGTATAGAAAGAGCGGGGGGGACTCTGTGAATGGATAGTAGTATAGAAAGAGCGGGGGGACTCTGTGAATGGATAGTAGTATAGAAAGAGCGGGGGGGACTCTGTGAATGGATAGTAGTATAGAAAGAGCGGGGGGACTCTGTGAATGGATAGTATAGAAAGAGGGGGGGCTCTGTGAATGGATAATAGTATAGGACGAGTGGGGGGGGGGGGCTTTGTGAATGGATAATAGTATAGGACGAGTGGGGGGGGGCTCTGTGAATGCCTAGTCATATAGAAATGGGGGGGGGACTCTGTGACAGGATAGTAGTATAGAAAGAGGGGGGGCTCTGTGACTGGATAGTGGTATAGGAAATGGGGGGGACTCTGTGAATGTATAGTCAAATAGAGGAGGGCTCTGAGTCTGTGAATGTATAGTAGCAGAGAAAGTGGGGACTCTGTGATTGGATAGTTCTATAGAAAGTGGGGGGCTCTGTGACCAGATAATAGCAGAGAAAGAGGGGGGGGGGACTTTGTGACTGGATAGTAGTATAGAAAGTATAGAAAGAGGGTGACTCTGCTTGGCTAGTCATTGGTATAGCATGAAGACGGCTCAGCTAGTCAATGTTATATCATGGGAAACTCTGCTCGTTTAGTCATTATTATATCATAGCGGACTCTGCACGGCTAGTACATCCAGGGTGCTGAGGCTGGATCACTAGGTCATATAAAGGATCTACTACTAGAGCACCTAACTTCAGGGATGTGTAGGTGCTGTACTCGACCTGATCATGGTCTAGATCAGATCAAGGACAAGTCCAAACAAGGATGTACCTGAGAAAATGGCAGTGCTGCAAGTCACATCCTACCTGCAGAATAGAGGTATTGTCATTGTCCTGATCAGGGTCTAGATCACTAGACCATATTCTGGACATGTGACCTCTGTGATTGGCTGTCACAGCCATCATAAAATCAGATAGCTCTCAGCACAGAACTGTTTGAATTCGGGCCACATATATGCGCACAGCCAGTGGGAACAGGTTAAAATGATGCACAAACGTGAGGCACTACATTTGCATAACACATCACAGCAGCATCCACACACTTCAGCCCCATATATTACATACGGTCCGAATGTCAGGAAACATTGGCCAGTTAAAAAAAAAAAAAAAAGATCGACATTTGACCTGTGTATGCCACCCTGTCCAAACGGCCGGCTTCTATCGGGCAAGCATGCTGAAAAACCATCAGCTGCCTGAATCCTGATCAGCGCTCTGAGCCAATGGTGGAGAGTGCTGATCGGAGTGTACTGGCGGGGGGGCCATACCACTGTCAGAAAACAAAAGCTCAGTAAAAAAAAAGCTCATAGCGTGTACCAGGCTTTAGGCTTCATGTACACTGGCAGCTCCCAAACTTGCGTTTAGGGGCTTTTGGCGTTTTTTTGCCAAAGCTCCTAAACTCATCTCCATAAAAGCCTGGGTGTCCGGGTACACATCATTTAAGAGCTGCTGTGGTTAGGTAAGCTTCAACCTCCCTCTTCTGAATGCGGAAGAATCACATTCACTAAAGGAAACTTTTGGCCATGGAAAAATGCAGCAAAACTATCTTGCTGGGGTAAATGTAGGCAGGGTGTACATGAAGCCTTAGGCCAAGCATAGACGGTCCAAATCTTGGCTGGTTCAGCACGAATTGGCTGAGATTCGAACCGTGTGTGCGCAGGCTGAATGTACCAAGTTGAGCGATTGATTAACTTGGGTACAACCAGCCTGCCGGATTTGCTTGCGATTATCACAAGCGGCCACTCTACCGGTGGGGAGGAGACAATTGCTCGGCAGGAGGGATTCCCCTGTCAACACAGTCTGTGTTGATGGGGGAATCGTGTGAATTTCTTTCCTAGAAACCGTGATTGCAGGAAAGAATTACGCACCGTCTATGGCCTGCATTAGGACACCCAATAATAGAGGAGATTTCCTTCAAAGTAAACACACCTTTGCACGCTGGTAACTGACTTTATCCCTCAGTCTCCCTCACTCAGCTAATGTGACCCCAGTGCTGATGTAGGGGACAGAGGCGGGCCAAACCAGGACATCCTCAGGCGCCCAACATCCTCTTTAAGAACTGATGACAGCATGGGTTGTTAGGATGCCAGTGTAATACTGCACAATAAAAAAACCCGTGGCTTTGTGTATCAAACTTGGGCAGGCCTGATCCTTCTGCCACCTTATTGCCAAATTTTGGGCAATTTTTAGACATTTTGCCAGGGTACACCTGAAGAACCCAGAAGGCACCCTGATTGAAGACCAGATCAGTAGGTGATCAGGAATATCTATCAGAGGTGATCAGGAATATCTATCAGGGGTTACAGTAGGTGGTCAGAAGAATCTATCAGAGGTTACAGTAGGTGATCAGGAATATCTATCAGAGGTTACAGTAGGTGATCAGAAGAATCTATCAGAGGTTACAGTAGGTGATCAGAGGAATCTATCAGGGGTTACAGTAGGTGATCAGAGGAATCTATCAGGGGTTACAGTAGGTGATCAGGAGGATCTATCAGGGGTTACAGTAGGTGATCAGAAGAATCTATCAGAGGTTACAGTAGGTGATCAGGAGGATCTATCAGAGGTTACAGTAGGTGATCAGAGGAATCTATCAGAGGTTACAGTAGGTGATCAGGAAGATCTATCAGAGGTTACAGTAGGTGATCAGAAGAATCTATCAGAGGTTACAGTAGGTGATCAGGAGGATCTATCAGAGGTTACAGTAGGTGATCAGAGGAATCTATCAGAGGTTACAGTAGGTGATCAGGAAGATCTATCAGAGGTTACAGTAGGTGATCAGAGGAATCTATCAGGGGTTACAGTAGGTGATCAGAAGAATCTATCAGAGGTTACAGTAGGTGATCAGGAATATCTATCAGAGGTTACAGTAGGTGATCAGAAGAATCTATCAGAGGTTACAGTAGGTGATCAGAAGAATCTATCAGGGGTTACAGTAGGTGATCAGAAGAATCTATCAGAGGTTATAGTAGGTGATCAGGAAGATCTATCAGAGGTTACAGTAGGTGATCAGAAGAATCTATCAGAGGTTACAGTAGGTGATCAGGAGGATCTATCAGAGGTTACAGTAGGTGATCAGGAGGATCTATCAGAGGTTACAGTAGGTGATCAGGAAGATCTATCAGAGGTTACAGTAGGTGATCAGAAGAATCTATCAGAGTTTACAGTAGGTGATCAGGAAGATCTATCAGAGGTTACAGTAGATGATCAGAGGAATCTATCAGGGGTTACAGTAGGTGATCAGGAGGATCTATCAGAGGGGGTGATCAGTGCAGGTTACATTGTAGGTGTAGTCGTCCTGATTAGGGTCCTGGGTGTAGGTGAGTAGTTCATAGTGAAGCTGTAGGTGTATCTGTGGTGTGGTGGGGGTGAGCAGTCCTATGTCTGCACTTGTCTGCTGTCATCTGCTGATTAGAGCCGCACTCGCCTCGTTTTCTCCGGGAAGGAAGAGCCGTGACCTGTCCCCGGAGGGTGGGTGACGCTTCCTTCAGGTAGACGACCTTTCTCCTAATCTCCTTCGCCTCCAGTCTGGCCGGCAGGGAGAGAGTTAAGTGTGTCCCCATGGGGGAGAGCGGAAATTGCCGAGTGCCTGGTTGGAAAGAAGGAGAGGCTTGTTGTGGTAAACAGCGGCAATAATGGGCTCCCTGGGGGATGGATGGCCCCGGGGCTGGACGGAAGGAGAGAGCCCATGTTCACTTGGCCTTCTCATTTCCGACCTTCAAAGTACCCCATGCTAATGAGTCCTATTAGAGCCCCCCCCCCCCCCTGTTAGTTTATCACCAGTCAGGGGACACTAATGAGCTTTGGATGGACGGCGATCAGACAGTATTCAGGCAGCTTTGTAGAAGGTAGACACTGATCACTTTTATTAATTACTGACACAATACGTCTGGACACAGGAGATCGCATTACTCCAATCAGATAAGGATCTAGAACAGGGGGATCCCAACATGGGTCCATGGATTGGTTTCAGAGGGCCCCTGAGGGTCAGATAAAGAGAGAATGGTAGTAGAAAATATACTAGTTACTAATAGTACATTTGAGCAAAATGAAAATGGTTTTGTTTATTTTGCACTAGATGATTGTCTTTCATTTCTGTAATGAGTGGCTATTACTTTTTGGATGAAAAGGAGTGAGCAGACATGGGGGTTCTTCACGAAAAGCAAATCCACTTTGTACTACAAGTGCATACTGCCTTGAAATTGCCCTGAAAGTGCACTTGGAAGTGCAGTCGCTGTAAATCTGAGGGGTAGATCTGAAATGAGGGGAAGCTCTGCTGATTTTATTATCCAATCATGTGCAAGCTAAAATGCTGTTTTTTATTTTCCTTGCATGTTCCCCTTGGATCTACAGCGACTTTATTTCCAAGTGCACTTTCAGTACAATTTCAAGTGCACTTTGCACTTGTAGTTTGCACTTTAGGTGCAAAGTGGATTTGCCTTTAGTAAATAACCCCCTTTGCGTCTTATATGTATGAGGCAATCACATTTCAATCAAATAAAGTAATAAAACAAATATATTGATTGCAAGTTGTGTTTATGTGAATATTTCTGTCGAAGGGTCTATAGCTTCTTTTATTTATTTATTTTTTTTTTTTTATCAGATTCCAGGACTCAAAGAACCACTTATCTAGTGTGTGACTTCCCTATGTCAGGATTCACACCTATGCATTTTTTGTGCATTTTGCAGATTTGCACTACAGTCCATTTAACATGGTTTCCTATGAAACGCATTCTGTAGTGCAAAAAGCACAAAAAATGTATAGGTGTGAATCCAGCCAAAGGCCCCTTTTCACACTGGGGCAGGAGCCGCGGCGACGGTAAAGCAGCGCTATATTTAGCGCTGCTTTACCGTCGTTTTAGCCGCGGTATTTGGCTGCTCGCTGGGTGGTTTTACCCCCGCGAGCGGCCGAAAAAGGGTTAAAATCCCCCGCAAAGCGGCGGTATTGGCGCGGTATTACCGCAGTGTCCCACTGAAATCAATGGGTAGGAGCGGTATAGGAGCGGTGAATACACCGCTCCTATACTGCTCCAAAGATGCTGCTAGCAGGACTTTTTTTCACCATCCTGCTAGCGCACCGCTCCAGTGTGAAAGCCCGCCGGCTTTCACACTGGAGTGAATGGGGCCGGTTTTTTCAGGCGGTGTACAGGCACTATTTTTAGCGCTGTACCGCCTGAAAAACGCCCCAGTGTGAAAGGGGCCTTACTGTCATGCTGATACTTTTGTCTTTAGGCTCCATGCACACTGGCTTAAGAAAAAACATTTCTTCTACAGGAGTTTTGTGTTCTACCTGTAGAAGCATCTCAATGTTATCCTATGTGTCCATGCACATTAGGATGTTAAGAGGCATATTTTGAGTTTAACATTTAGAGGCAGAAAAAAAAAAACCCTTCTGGCTCGTGTTTCTGATTGGAACTTGGAGGCAGAAAAAAAACGTAAAACTCGTCTAAACTTTGTACAAAAAATGCTCTATATGAGCGTTTTTTTTACTCCACAGAGAACAGACGTTTTTTTTAAACCCAGTGTGCATGTTGCCTGGGTTCGCACATGCCCGGCTGCAGTGGCTCGCTGAGACTGCCATCAGTCAAGGCAGCTGTTGGATCCAGACTTCTGAAGTCAGGATGAGGCGCTGCTTCGACTGATGGCAGTGACGTTAGCGGAGATCGGACTTCAGACGCGCTCTGCTGAAAACGGGTCACAGGAGTGCAAAATGAATTGCACTCCTGTGACCCAGAGGAGAAGCCTAGCCTAAAAAGCTCAGGCTGGACTTCTCCTTATAAAGGTGCCTGTGTGCAAGAGCCTGTAGGACCCAAATAAAATTGCTGATCATCTATGAAGGATCTTGCTGGTGGAAATTGTGTACATAAAAATGCATGAAATGGTTTTGAGCGGCTCAGCTTATATCCCTGGCATGGTCCCTGTGTGCAGGATGACTGACCCCTGTGCAATCGCAAGAGTTACGTCGTCCTGTGCCAGCCAACAGAGATGCCCGAAGACCTGCATCTGGGAGAAGATGCCGATGAGGTACCTGGACCGTAAATCCGGTAAGTATAGTGCTTGTAGTTCCAATTTAAGGTGGGTGATCGGGGGGTCGAAAAACTGCAACTCAACTCCCTGTTTTTATGCAAGTATGAATAGGTTCTTATTGCATTTCTCCATATAATGCTCTATTCACCGAGCTATAATGCATGTGTTATTTGTCATAACAATTGTTAGACCAGCTTCACACTGGGGCAGCTTTCAAGCGCTTTAGCGTTAGAAATAGCCTCTGCTAAGCGCCTGAAAACTGCCTCCCATTCATTCCAGTGTGTCTTTTCACAGTCAAAAGTCCTGCAAGCAGCATCTTTGGGGCGGGTTGGGAGCGCTGTATTTAGTGCTCCCAAAAAGCCCTGCCCTTTGGAATGGGCAGCGCTTTCAAAGCGCCTTGAAAGGGCTTTAAAAAAATTTGACTTTTTACCCTTTTTGGGGGGGGGGGGGAGTAAAAAGCGGCCCGCTATCGGGCAAAAATCGGCGCAAAAGCACTAATTTAGTGCTAACGGCAGGTGCTTTCAGTGTGAAAGCAGCCTTATGTGCAACTATCATTGAAAACAATCATGGTCCTTAATGATCATTATAGCGTCGTAAACTGGCGTACCTTTCCACTAGCAGTGCTCGGTTGGTTAGGTTGGGTAGTGATTGGCTAGCTGTGGCACAGTCATGGGAGATAACAGCCAGGTAGCCTATGTGATCTTCTTTTTTCATTTAGTTATTTATTATTGATGCATTTACCTGTGGCTGCTTGTTCACTGGCCTTTTTTATTTTTAATAGAATGTAACATCAGGTGACAGCAGCTGTCCAGTGAGCCTGTGTTGAATAGCTGAACCACCATGAACTTTGAGAGGCTTCCGTGAAAAGAAGAAAACGGTATTTATTGTCCTTCCAGATGCCACAAATCATACTGATAGCCTGCTCACACACTTAAACCGCAGCACGTATGCCTTTACTGCACTTTGTGCATAGTAACACACATTAAACATGCCCTTAATAGTAAATGTTAACACAAGCGCATGTTTTTTACACTACTACATCTGAACATGCACACTTTATACCATATCTGAATCTTCCAAGGTAATACTCAATTTGTATAAAAACTAAGAAAAAACATCACACTAACATCTACATGTTTTAAAAACAAGCATACATGAGAATGCGTGCAACAACATGTATTCTGAACGTGTGTTAAAGCATGTATTGTATGTACTGGAAGGGGGCCTAAAGCAAACAGTGAATGGGGAGACAAAAGACACTAATTTAACCCCATAATATATTTATGAAATGCACCACACAAGACACTCCAACCCTCTGTGACTCCTGGCTAGCCTCAGAAGTGGGTGGGGATGCCATGGAGAGGTCCCAGGAAAGGGAAAAAAATCAAAGTTAAAATAAAAAATTAAGGTAAAAATTAAACAATTTTAAAATTTACCAGTCCTTTTATGGCAAAAAACAAATAGTTAATAAGTACCTAACATAGGAGGTATATACTGGCAATTTTTCATTTATTACATATTAAAAATCAAGAATTCATACAGTATGCGTGCAATCAGGGAAACCTGGTGCTTCTGGGACTCATTATCACATGGGCCAGCCCTTTCTGCCCCTTCACAAAGCGTTCTGTGGTGCATCGCGGTCGGTGGATCGTGAGGCACATGATAAGTGGCGAGGAGACGATATGTCACTGCCTCACCACCTGTTTTGCACACAATTGCCGGACAATTACTGAGTGGCCCCAATACACTAAAATTGATTACTTTAGCGGCGGTACTGCCTGCTAAATGCAACATGCGGTCAAATTTTTACTACTTAGGTAAAACACATGAATACACTTGATATGTAAAATCTTATTTTACATACTGATAAATATATTGTTATTTAAAAATTACATGATTCTAATTGGATATGCAATATGTCTTGGGGTTCCTATTGTTTTTAGAGGTTTTCCTAAGGGCGCATTCACAGCAGCCTGCATGCTAAAACGCATGTGCGTTGGTGTATGTGTGGAGGGGTAGTGCGATGCATTGTTGCAACACATTGCACCGTTTATTATTATTATTTTTTTTTTCCATTTGTTGAAACGTCACAAAATAACACTTCATTCAAGTGAATGCACAATAGCTCAGTGACATGGATGCCGTGCTTTGCACTGTGTAAAAATAAAGACACTGCACCTCAACGCAATGTTATGGTATGAATAAGGCACATGGGAAACAATTGTTTTCTCTGCACTCTTGCGTTGATCAATACAGTTCAGTGTAGCTGAATAAATATGGTGTGAATGAGTCCTGAGTCCTTAAAGAGGGACTTCCTGGTGAAATTCCCCTCCTGCTGTTGCTCTTCCACACCACCATCTTGAAATGTTCCACATGTGCACAGATGTAACACAAGTCTCTGCCAGGTATTTGGAACCTGGCAGAGACCTGCAGGATTTCACTCATGCATGCCACTGGTTTCAGGTATCTTGGACCTTTAAGAGAACTGCGTCATTAGTGGGAATGCGCAGCATGGAAACAAGCTGTGCTGCAGGACTTTGTCCCTTCCCAAATACCTGGCATAGACCAGAATCATTTTTGCAAATATGCAGCTTGCGTGACACACATGCACCCCTCACTAAAATACTGCCTCCCTGGATGCCTGATGTGGACACTCCACAAGACGGCAGGAGTCCTACGAGGGAGCAGAAAGTGCTGGGCTGCAGAAAAAAATAAAGTACAAAATGTTTCTAAAAATTAGGAAAGGTGCTTCAGTTGTGTAACAGAATTTAAACAGGGGAGAAAAGTTATTTTATTGAGTGAAGTCCTGCTTTGAAGGCTAAGTTCACCTTTTAGAGCATGTTGCATGATACCCCCGTATTTAGGGTGTAACATGTAACATACTCCAGCACCAGTCCCCACAACCCCCGATCCTCCCTCCCTATGACAGTGGGCAGGGGCAGGGCTGTTTTTAAGGCAGGGCAAAAGGGGCAGCTGCCCTGGGCCCTGTCATTGTTGTGGGGCCCAAACCAGCTGCCTCATACTTGTCAACTATCCTGGTTTAAATTCCCTCGTCCCATGAGGTTTTAGTCCTGTGATGTGTCCCAATATCTCTGTGTGAAGTGCTGCTACTAATGCTTCCCAGCTCTGCCCTATTGTTGTATACAGATGGCTCACCTGCAGACACTGTGTTTACATGTAAATTACTGGCATTCATATGTAAATGGAAGAGGCTGGCAGCATTGATATGTATATCATGCCCCCCTGAGGTCATATCCACAGTAATCTCTAGCAACCAATCAACAAGCAGAAATCATGTGCTGTAACCTCTAGCAACCAGTCAGTGAGCAGTAATGATACACTGTAACCTCTGGCAACCAATCGAAATAGCTGCCTGATCTGATTCAGTAAACTGATTTTGTGTCTAGCTGCTATTGTATGTCTCAGAGCAGGTGGAGAGCGAAAATGCAGGGGGGGCAAGAAAAGTTTTGCCCAGGGTCCAATCAATATTAAAGACGGCCCTGGGCAGGGGGTTCCTCTCCGTGGATCCGCTGCCATATTTGAAAAAGCCGCAGCTAAGTGGGGATCTGCCTGCACAGCCGTGTCATTCATTCACAGGAATCTGTGAGTAAGAAAACTACAAGCTCCATCTGCCACCGTGACAGGCAATTTGTAGTTCTCAATGGACTGCAAGGTCGCTGATGAGCGCCCTCATAATCTACTGACATGTCCTCCAGCTTTCTGACAGAAAGCTTGTACAGAAGTAGGGGCAAGAATAGTGGAGGTTATGTCTGCAGGATGATCAAGTGTGTGATGCTCTTCAGGTTCCTGTGCAAGAAATAATAAAAAATATGTGCATTTATTATTTCCTGCAGAAAGGTGAACCTAACCTTTAAAGTCCTGTTAAAACTAGTACTCGCCAATTTATGTGATGGGGACATTTGAATTTCATGAAGACCTATAAAATACTCCTTTTTTTTTTTTTTGGTACTCAGTAATTTACTTTATTGTTGCTTTGTTTTTAAGGCCTCATGCACACTGGACATTTTTGCTATCTCTCACACACGCCTTTCCTCCTGGCAGCAGTGTTTTTCGGCAGAAAAAATGCTTGATGTTTGTAAATGCATGTAACACGTTTAGGCGCATCAAGCGAAGCGCTTGGGCAGTAATTCATTTAAGCGGCCAGAATAGAACTTTATTGTGTCTATTGAAATGTATTAACGCTCAATTGTGACTAGCATTAACATATGTTCAGAGGCATTAACACACATTTACATGTGTCAATCGTTTTCTTCTGCCAAATCACTGCTGCTCTTGGACACACTGGCAGTGTTTTTTTTTTTTTCTTTCTGCTTCTAAACATATACCCCTGCCTCTAAACTAAACTAAATGTGTGCATGGACATGCAGGGGCGTTTAGAAGCAGAAAGAAAAATGCCAGATGCCCCTAAGAGCAACTTATTCTAAGTCCCATGAGGCCTTAGAATAAAAAGTAATGCTCTGCAGGAGAATACAGGGAGGAAGCCACAAATAACAGGGGTAGTGGCCAGTGCTATGTCTTCCTATAGCAGCTATGAAGAGGAAAATATGACCCCATCCATTCTAGGGTGAAGCCAAGGCCATGCTGAGGTGTGAACAGGAAATCAGCTCCTCTCCAAGTGTTCTCTAATCAACCTGCCGCACAGCGTGGAATTCCACACTTCATTATTATGGCAGGCCTTGCCCTATTGTAATACACATACCGGGACTGAATGGCAATGGCTGTCCTTGGGCAGGGAAGAGTTAACACTTACTTGTTTACTTTGTAAATATTTGAACATCAGCTACACTAGCACATTGCACAGCCCTCAGTGCTGTTCATAGCTCTAGCTGCAGCAGATAACTAATCCGCCTGCTGCTAATACACCAATGTGTTCTATTGGCAGCACTGACAATGCACAGATCGATGGTTATTCCTGATCATTGCCCTGGGAGGACATACAGCATACTGCTAGACAGATGGCCGAGTCTGTCCCAGCTGTCTGCTTGTATTGTGAAAGAGGAAGCGCCACATCCGGGTACATTTCAATGAGAAATCCTATTCTTAGGGAGGGGAAACCACAAGTGGGGTTAATCACTGCACAAGAGTTCCTGTCTGACTTCCCAAAGCCACATTCAGGACTGTGTGCTTCCTATACCACACTGTATGCTGCGCCACAATAAGCAGGATGTGCAGGCAGTTGTATACACAATGTCACTGCCACCTGTCCATATCATCTGACACTCTGGGAGCTTACAAGCTGTTGTGCTCACTCAGGTCACGATCCTGGTATTTATTGCTCGATCAACACACAGGGGAGGGTCATCCAGCAGTTATGTTAGGGCACTGCTCTAAAGACGAGGACGCTGCTTAGGCCTGGTTCACACCTTAGCGTTTTTATATGTGTTTTGTAACACATCACAAAAATACATAGAGTCCAAAGAGGCTGTTCACATCGTTGCTCTGCATTAGTAAAAATGAGGCTTGTCAAATTTCAGATGCACTTGAATGTGTTTTCTAGCCCGTTGAAGTCTTAAGGAAGTGCATGAAAACGGACGTATTGTGCGTTTTAATGCATTTTTAAATATATATTCAGCCTGTTGTGGGTGAACACGTAGCAGCTTGTCATCCCATGGTTATAAGCACCTTCCCTGGATACCTGCCATGTGCTCAGCCACAATTCACCTGCCATGTACTTAGCAAAAATGAACACTGTGACAGTTTTTGTGGCAACCACAAAAAGTGGCGTAAAATCAGCCATGCTTCCTCAACTCCAGGCACAGAAAACCAGGATGCATATTCCCTTGTGATGTCATTACAGGAAATTCGTCCTCATTGGCTAATTCTAAAAATGCGCTATTCATGAAAATACCAGTAATTCGCATTTAAAACACATAAAAATAAATATTAAAACCTGCAAGGAAAAATGTATGACAGCGTACACAGATAGCTATGAACAGGGTAGGAAGGTGGCATTGCAATATGGTAGTCTAACATTTTAAAGCTAACCTTCCCTCTATTTCTAGTTTATGGAATATTTCTCCCTCTGTGGAACAGGACCTGTTAGGGGAGAGAGGACAACTCTGTATTCGCTGGGCTTGCAAGTAGGTTATGCACTATACAAAGAAGACAAGAGGTAAAGAGCACATCAACTGTAAAACTTTGTTGTTTTTGGATAGACTGCTCAAGGGGGAGAACCTGTACGTGTCCCCGTTATGTAGATTTAGGCAGGCCATACACAGAGCACTTTTCTTTTCTGCAATCATGGGTTGCAGGATAGAAGATCGCTTGATTCCCTCATCAACATAGTCAGTGTTAAGCGGGGAATCCCTCCCACTGAGCCATTGTGTTCTCAAGGAGAGGGAAGCCTTCCTTGCCAGGAGAAGACAGTGATTATTGCTAGTGATTATACCAGCCACTAGCGATAATTGTAGGAAATATCAGTAAGGCAGGTTGTAACCAATGTTGATCGATCAACTTGGTACATTTAGCCTGCCCATACATGGTTCAAATCTCGTCCGGTTCTGCTGAACCAGCCAGGATTTGAACCGTCTTTGGCCAGCCTTACTACCTCTATTTGCCTTGATGACCATTGTTACCCAGACTGAAGGTAAGAGATATAAAAAATTTGTAGACTTTTAAGGTAGCCATACGTGGCTCAAATTTTAAACGATTCCCCCATCCATGCTAACTGTGGATGGAGGAATCTTCCCTGCTGGCTATTGTATTCAGACTGCCTGAATGCAATGGTGCTGGCAAACAATGACTGCATCTGATAGGACGCAGTCATCGCTCAGCTGATATTTTCCAGCCATCTCAATTGATTTTTAAATTGTCAATACAGATGGTGCTTACAGGCCCACCCACTGCTCACATTTCAGACAATTTGGCAGCAATCGTCTGAAATTCCAGTCATCTTTGACCAGCCTTAATCTAGTAGATATTCATTAGAAATTTTTCATTTTAAGAACGTTTGTTCAATTTTCTAATTGTTAGAGGGATCAAATCGATGTTCATTTTAGACATCAGTGATGAGAAAATTCAAAGATGCAGGATAGAAATTTTTTCTTGAATGAACAATTGTTTGTGGTTTTTGTCCAAAAAATTCCATTCATGAAAAAATAGAATGTTAAAAGCCAACTAAATCTTAAATAATTTTTGAATGACATTTGTCAAGTCATCGAGTTTGAAAATCTACTAGTGTATGGCCAGCTTTAGAACCAGAACAGAAGTTTTCCTAAGAGGGTATTTCCTTCACTTTGGAGACATTCCTCTCACTTCCTGTTGTGGCTGTGGGACAGGAAGTAAAGGGAAAGCTCCGCAACAGGACAGAGATGGCCAAAAAAAATATAGGGGTTCTGATCGTTTCTTACTATATGTAGAAAAATAAAAAAGTGTAGGCTTTAGATATACTTTAAATAGAATGGTATAGAATAAACCACATGCCTTAGATTGAATGATGATCTTGTCTGTAGAATCTAATCCTGCTACGTGAAGGGGTTATTGAACAATTCAAGTTGACTCATGTTAAATATATTTTATAAGATCATAGGAACAATTTTTTTTTTTTTTGACATCTCCATGATACAGATTAATAAAAAAGAAAAGAAAACACACAAATTACAGTTTGTGCACATAATGGACCTGGAGGTAAATGAAAGGGGTGGCCAGCAAACTAAGGATTCTAATTTTCTAACGATGATGAAGTCAAGCTGGAAGGAGGAGAGTCTTTTTAAAGGGCCACAATATTTGTACCTTATTGCTCTACATGACATGCCTTTTTAGATGAGGTTGCTTAGCCTATAATGACAGAAGTATGTAGGCTGCCATTGCTAGCATTCTGCAAATTCTGGTTGCCTGGCTGTCATACTGATTATTGGACTTAAGTGCTTTCTAACTGTAACAAGCATGAAGATTTGTATTCTGGGTCAGTGACATGAAAACTATTGAAGCCAGATGATCAACATAAAGGCAATGCAACAATGGTAATCAATATACTTCTACTATAACAGGCTTCTTTTAAAAAGTTAAGCAAAAATCTTTACTGTGCTTAGCGCTATTAGTTCCTAAAACTAGTACAAATAAATAAAAAACAACTTTATATTGGTTATCACAGCACAGCTGGATCTATTTCTATTATTCAATATATTAACAAGCTGAAACTACAACATGTATCTTCCTTTATAAATTACTCTTGTTAAAAACATCCCATATTAATAAATACATTGTTATCTAAGGACTGGCGTCTGGAAGCAGTACCAGCACATCCACTAGGTGGAGTAATTCCTCACTGTCTGGTCTGCTAGCTTTCAGGAACAACATGTACAATGCAATTTGACAAATTGCATGCAATTCTCAGACAGCTTGTAGGATGGGTGCCAAATATGCACTAAGAAATTCAGAAGTTTTGGTTTTATTTTAACAAACAGAATCTTATGTGAGGTGAAATTAAATTCCAAACATAAAAATACATGATTAGAATCATGATCCCTATTTTACAGGAAACATTTTTTATTTATTCATATGATAGATCTAGATATAGGTAGAAAAGGAAATGTTGGGTCTTATGTTGTGTCTTTTATATATATAAAAGCAACAATGAAATACATATGATCTGCTCTAATTTAATTAGATGTCGCAGTCATGTGAAATACATGATTGATGGACATATAATATTATCATTATGAATTGTTTTATTTATAAATCTAATGATAATAAAACTAATAATAGTATTAATCATAATAATAGTTTTAATCATAATAATAATAGTATATAATAATCATAATTTTTATTCAATACATATTTAACATATCAATTAATAATCATAAAATATTTGGTGCAGGTAATCGGTAAACATAATTGATAAGAATCCAAATAACAATAATCATGATTAATTGATTAAATGGTAGAAAAGGAAATGTTGGGACTTTGAATGAGGCATGTCTGTGCAAATAATATATATATATATATATATATATATATATATATATATATATATATAAATATTTTATACTATTATTTGCACAGACATGCCTCATTCAAAGTCCCAACATTTCCTTTTCTACCTATATCTATATATTAGGGAGGGAGGCGTGCCTTTGCTAGTTGTGCCAAGTCACACTCGTTCTCATTTGTCTATATATTTGGGTGGTAGACACCTGTTCTTTGAGTGACCTGCCACACACATCAATAACTTGTTAATTCATAAACGTATTATCATACATCCCCAGTTAATTTAGAATTTAAATTTCTACATATTTATTTCCACATTTGTGGTCCCCATTTTTCTTTAGATATTTTGGCCCTTTCATGTTACTTCCCTTTTTCTTTTTTTTCCCCCAGCCAGCCCAGCCCTTGGGGGTGAGTGGGGGGGTCGGGTTTTCATGTCTGTCACTTCCGGGGTTGTGAGGCGCCTCACTCCTTCCTCAGCCCTGTATAGCGATGGGGGCGGGGACTGACCTTGACGCCTCAACGTCATGCAGACCAGCCCCGCTCACTGCGCATAGTAAAGCCGCAATGCGGGGACACTCTCTTTCCATCTGACGTCACAGCTGGGATGGGCAGGGATCCACTGCGGATGTTCTGCAAACTTGCTGGATTCCTCACGTCCTCGGCACTGCAATGATGATCAGGTATTACGTTGGTGGGGACCTGCCCTCCACCTGGGGATATAACAGCTGGGGCTAGCCAGCACACTATAGCCCATGCTCCCACCACCAGGATAGGACACCATTCACAGCACTCTTACATCATCAGGTAATTGAGGATAACATGCAAACACAATGGGGGTTATGTACTAAAGACAAATCCGCTTTGCACTACAAGTGCACTTGGAAGTGCAATCGCTGTAAATCTCAGGGGTAGATCTGAAATGAGGGGAAGCTCTGCTGATTTTATAATCTAATGCGCAAGCTAAAAGATATGTTTTTTATTTTCCTTGCATGTCCCCCTCGGATCTAAATCGACTGCACTTGTAGTGCAACGTGGATTTGCCTTTAGTAAATAACCCCCATTGTGTTTGTTCACTATGCACTCCTAATAGGAGTGTGTTTAGTCTAACTATTTATATTTTTTTATTACATCATTGCTTCACCTTTCAGAGTTTTTCTTTATAGGTACTTACTCATATATGCTTACAAACACATTGTGATTGCTCATCATGCACTCCCATTGGAGATACAAGTTTATCTATTCCCAATTTTTCATTTAGTTTATTCTTTATCATTACTACCGCCTTACTTGACATCGTTTTTTGTTCTCACAGTCACACAACTATCCCTGTGTGGGTACACAGGTGATTCACTAATTTTATACACCTGCTACACCTTATATCCCCTTTTTTTTCTTACTTCACCTTGATATATATATTTTTTAGTGATGCATGGGTTTACACATTGTTTTTTAGGCACTAACAACATGCTGAGTGCATGCAACACACACACATGGACTGTGCTGTGGTGGTCTGGTATGTCCCTCGGCTGTTTCCCCTGCCCCCCCTCTTCTTGGAGGGAGGGGGGGAGTGGGGGGGTCTCCTGCCTCAACCACGGGTGAGACACACTGCCTGAACTCATCGTATCCCCATTCAGAAGCTGGGCACAGCCTTTGAGCTGATTCGTAAGTGACTGACCAGCTATATGTTGTTTGTAGGTTCCTCCTTTTTGGAGGGGATTTTACATTAATAGTTCTATATATATTTATTTATTTTTCAGTATAGTCTTTCATTTTTCACACCTGAGGATTGGCTACAGGCCATGAAACGCGTAGAGTCTACGATAAAGGGTGTCAAGACAAGCCGGTTCTTATGAATTTTGAATTTTAATTTCTAATATGTATCGATTTATACTGGATGTATGTTACCATTCTGCATTTAATCAATTAATCGTGATTATTGTAATTTTGGATTCTTATCAATTATGTTTACTGATTTCCTGTACCAAATATTTAATGATTATTAATTGATATGTTAATTATGTATGAATAAAAATGATATAATTATTATTATGATTAATACTATTATTATTACTACTTTTATTATCATTAGATTTATTAATATTATCATTATGAATTCATGTATTATGTGTCCATCAATCACGTATTTGCGACATCTAATTAAATTAAAGCAGATCATATGTATTTTATTGTTGCATATATATATATATATTATTTGCACAGACATGCCTCATGCAAAGTCCCAACCTTTCCTTTTCTACTTGTATGTATATATTAGGGATGGAGGCGTGCCTTTGCTAGTTGTGCCAGGTCACACTCGTTCTCATTTGCCTATATGATAGATCTATTCTTAATCTGCTTTCTAATTAATTTAGTTTCCTATATGGATTTTTCAGTGAAAGGCATAAACAACAGTCTTGTAGGTGGGTGTGGTGACCCATGAGATCGTCACAGAGAAAAATACACAGCACGGCATATCATCATGACATGGATAAAAATGTTGAAGTGTCATTTTGTGATGCTTGAATAGTTGAAAAAAGTGAACAGCGCAATTCGTCATAACAATGCATTTCACTGTCCTTACATAATGCACATCAGTGCGCACACATGATAGCATAAGGGGCTGGTGTGAATAAGCCCTTTTGTTTTCAGGAATTCTAACTGACCTTGTTAAATGTTATTGTAGCCATTTTAAACTTGCCGATTTCTGTTAACATAAGAAGGTGACATGGTGGATGACGGAAAAAGTGGAAAGTCACCGTCAGTAAGTACTGCACTACAGGAAGTATTACTTACCACTGGGTCTTAAAGGTCTAGAAAAAAGAAAACATGAATAAAAAAGCATCCAAGAGGTGCTGGAACTTTGGTGTGAGTTCACACAAAGGAATGAGAGGAAAAAAAAACATTTGGAGAACTCACTGGCTCAGGTTAGGCTGCTCACAATAGACAAGGATACCCTCAATTGAGTACCCTGGCATGTTACCAGAAAACAACATGCACCAATAGAGTGCCAGACTAAAGGATAAAAGAGTCCAAATTTATTTATTTGTTTATACAACAAAAAAAAAAAAAAACTCCAATGCGTTTCAGGGATCAGAAAACACTCCTCCTTCATCAGGGCTTCAGTTAAAAAGAAAACCTTGAATGCACAGCTTTCCTGTGTGAATCTGTGTAGCTAATTGCTGGATCAGGAGAGTTAGGCAGGCCATACATGGTGCAAATTTCTTTCCTGCAACCATGCTGGTGAAGCTTCGCCGGGAGAAGACAGTATATAGCCTATAGTAACCACTAGCGATAATCGTAAGAGAAGCCGTCAGGCTGGTTGTACCCAAATTGATGTTCAACTTGGTACATTCAGCCAGCTCATTAACAGTTCGAATCTTAGGCGCTTCCTGCTGAACCGGATGAGATTTGAACCATTTATGGCCGGCCTTCGTGCCCAGCAGTATCTGCATGAGCCATCAAGATAAGGTTCTTAGTTCAATTGAAGCCCTAATGAAGGGGGAATTATTTTTTTTTTTCTAAACCCTAAAATGCGTTGGATGTTTTTTAGTTGAAATTAATTTGGACTCTTCTAACCCTTGGTCTGGCGCTCCTTACATTAGTGCATTTTTTTTTTTTTTATTGTAAACTGTCTTCAATTTTGTCTCTATTTTAAGTGAAATTATAGTGAGTGCATATTTGTTTATCTTTAAGAAATTGCTTCATATGACGTTCAACTTTTTACGAGTTTGCGTATCGTTCTGGTGGTCCCAAGGGTAGCCAGTGCACTCTGTGTTGAAGGTAAATTCCCAGGTTCTCACCCACAAAGAAATCCATACAAAGTGTTTAGAAAGGTCGAAAATGAAAATGCTGCTGCTTTGATCTATCTCCATTGCATTTCCCGTGAGTGCCTCTATATCTGTTTTGGATTTGCTGTTATGGTATTAAGCTTAACTGCACCGGTGGGATGTCCTTTTCAAAGGAACAAATGGAAATTTCAGGGGCCCATTTGTGCAAAAGAAACAAATCCTATCTGGGAGACTTTTAAAGAAGAAGGGGTGCCCAGCTGGCCACATAGAGAAGATCTTTAACCACTTAAACCCCCTTCCTGCCCAGAGCAATTTTCAGCTTTCAGAGCTGTCACACTTGAATTACAATTGAGCTATCATGCAACACTCTACCCAAATGAAATTGTTTTCACACAAATGGGGCTTTCTTTTGGTAGTATTTAAAGCGGAGCTCCACCCTAAAGTGGAACTTCCGGTTATCGGATTCCTCCCCCCCTCCGGTGCCACAATTGGCACCTTTCAGGGGGGTGCAGATACCTGTATAATACAGGTATCTGCACCTACTCCTGGGACTAGCTGCCCCGCCCCTATCCGAGGATGCCCGCCCATATCCGAGGATTCCCGTTGTGTCTCGGGAAACACACAGTTCCCAGGACACAACGGGGACCAATAAAGACGCGCAGCGCGACTCGCGCATGCGCAGTAGGGAACCGGGCAGTGAAGCCGCAAGCTTCACTTCCTGATTCCCTGACAGAGGATGGCGGCGGGGCAGCCGAGAGACGAGCAATCTTCTGCTGACATCGATGGAACCTGGAACAGGTAAGTGTCCATTTATTAAAAGTCAGCAGCTGCAGTATTTGTAGCTGCTGACTTTAAAAAAAAAAAAAAAAAAATCGGGTGGACCTCCTCTTTAATCACTACTGGGTTTTTTATTTTTGCTAAAAAAAAAAAAACGAAAAAATACAGAAAATTTGGAAAAATTTTTTTTGAAAGAAAACTGTTTCATAGTTTGTTTATAAAGTTTTGAAAACAGGTACATTTTCTCCTTCATTAATGTGCACTGATCGGTGGCACTTATAGGCAGCACTGATCGGTGGCACTGATAGGCAGCACTGATAGGGAGCACTAATCGGTGGCACTGATGATGAGGCATTGATTGGCAGCACTGGTGGGCAAAGGTAGGTGGCACTGGTAGATGGCTACTGATAGGTGGCACTGATGAGGCAGCCGTGGCTCACTGTGTGAGGGACTGATGTCCCTCTGACAGAAGCCGCTAATCGGCTTTTTTTTCCCTGACACTGACAGTGTGAAGGAAATTTTTTTTACAGATTACTGATCTTCTGTATACATCACGTGATCAGCTGTTATTGGGATCGGCCCCTTACACTGATCTGTGATCAGCCGAGTCTCATAGACTCAGTGATCACAGAGCGCACGCGCACGACCCGCGGGCAGCTCATGCACGGGAGGACTTCCATGTACGCCCTCCGGCAATTATATATATATATATATATATATATATATACACACACACACACTTTTTTATTTTTGAGGTAGGGTGGGGATACTGGGTGAGTTCCCACACTTTTTTCCCCAGGACTTGACCCCTGGATACAAAACTAGTCAGTATTTTAAATTGTAACTCCACTTTTGTTGAGAGCATTTTTTTTTCCTCTGGGTGATTAATGTACATTGCAAAATGATAACAAATTATGTAGCACAGTCATACTTTTTTCTGTTTTGAAGAAAAATCAGTTTGTTGCAGACTTATTCCTGAATGTGAGGGTAGTTGTTTATTATAACCTTCTGGTGCACTTTCAGTGCTATAATAAAGAAAGTCGCAGTGTCTACATCCTTGTAGAAGTGGTTAACTCTTAGGAAGCATCTTATCAAATTTTTAATTCCTGTTCCAGGGGATGCCAAGGTTGCATTGGGTTTTCTTTTTTTTTTTTTTTAAATGACAGCAACTACAGATTAACATGGAAATGTTAATACAATTACAAATTGCAATTACAAAATGGCTTGTGTTGCAATGTATATGCCATACTGTATTAATATTTTTTATGAAAATTAAGTTATTCTTTAAAGTCTTTTGTGCTGCTGTTTTAAAGGGATACTAATAAAAAAGCAGGTCTTATGAGCTAATACTCCTGGTCTTCCTGGACGACCACTGCCTTGCTAAGGAAGCTGAGGGTAAAGGAGATGGACTGGCCAAGCATGTCTCCAGATCTAAACCCTATTGAGCATCTGTGGGGCATCCTCAAATGGAAAATGGAGCAGGGAAAGTTCTCTAAAATCCACCATCTTCATGATGTCGTCATGGAGGAGGGGAAGAGGACTCCAGTGGCAACCTGTGAAGCTCTGGTGAACTCCATGCCCAAAAGGTTTAACCCCTTGCCGACCGGCTCACGCCGATATATGTCGGCAGAAGGGCACGTACAGGCATATTAATGTACCTGTACCTTGCCCTTTAAGACGCGGCATAAATTGCTCCGGGAGTGTGATCGATGGAGAGGAAGAACGGGGAAATGCTGATGTAAACAAGCATTTCCCCATTCTTCCTAGTGACAGGACACTGATCACAGCTCCCTGTGATCGGGAGCGGTGATCAGTGTCGTGTCACATGTAGCCCACCCCCCCCCCACAGTTAGAATCACTCCCTAGGACACACTTTACCCCTGCAGTGCCCCTAGTGGTTAACCCCTTCACTGCCAGTCACATTTACACAGTAATCAGTGCATTTTGAATTTCACTGATCGCTGTATAAATATGAATGGTCCCAAAAGAGTGCGATCTGTCCACCATAATGTCGCAGTCACGATAAAAATTGCAGATCGCCGCCATTACTAGTAAAAAAAAAAAATTAAGATAAAAAATGCCATAAAACTATCCCCTATTTTGTAGACGCTATTACTTTTGCGCAAACCAATCAATAAACGCTTATTGCTATTTTTTTTTTTTTTTTAACCAAAAATATGTAGAAGAATACGTATCGGCCTGAACTGAGGAAAAAAATTTTTATATATATATTTTGGGGATATTTATTATAGCAAAAAGTAAAAATTAGGCGATTTATTTTTTTTTTTTTCAAAATTGACGCTCTGTTTTTCTTTATAGCGCAAAACATAAAAACCACAGAGGTGATCAAATACTACCAAAAGAAAGCTCTATTTGTGGGGAAAAAAGAACGTCAATTTTGTTTGGGAGCAACGTCGCACGGCCACGCAATTGTCAGTTAAAGCGATGCAGTGCCGAATCGCAAAAAAAAAAAACGCTCTGGCCTTTGGGCAGCCAAATGGTCCGGGGCTTAAGTGGTTAAGGCAGTGCTGGAAAATAATGGTGGCCACACAAAATATTGACACTTTGAGCTCAATTTGGACATTTTCACTTAGGGGTGTACTCACTTTTGTTGCCAGCAGTTTAGACATTAATGGCTGTGTGTTGAGTTATTTTGGGGGGACAGCAAATTTACACTGTTATACAAGCTGTACACTCACTACTTTACATTGTAGCAAAGTGTCATTTCTTCAGTACACCCCTTACAAAAATGTAAGGGGTGTACTCACTTTTGTGAGATACTGTATATTATACATTCATACCAGACCCTGCCATCAAGGAGCTTACGATCTAAGGTTCACACATACACATATTAGAGCCAGTTTAGACAGGAGCTAATTAACCTTTCAGCATATCTTTTTGAGTGTGGGAGGAAACCGGAGTACCCGGAGAAAATCCATGCAGGCACAAGGAGAGCATGCAAACTCCAGGCGGATAGTGCCATGGTTGGGAGTAAAATCGACGACCCCAGCGCTGCTAGGCAGAAGTGCAGCCACCATGCTGCTCTGTGTATTGTAGTATTATAGTCAGCCTTGTTAGGTCACCCCATTGGCTGCAGGGCAGGAAATCCCCCACTTGCAGCCTAGTGACGTAGGAATGACAGTTGACTTTTGACAGGTCAGGTTTAGAACAAACACAAGCACATCCCTAATTACAGACACAGCATTGTATATGCTCTGTGTTTCAGACAGAGTGATCCTGAAATTAATCAGCTTCTGCCTTTAAGAAAATAGTTTTAAAAAACAAAACATTTACCCAGAATCGTTATAGTTTTCCTTTAAGAAAACATGGATGGGGCACTATTTATTACTCTTTGTGTTACACCTATACTGTACATAAGCATCTCAGTCCTTGTTAAAGGTCATAACCTCATAGGGTTGGGATACCTTCAAAACCCACCTTAGGAATAAACATGTTTTGGCAATTAATTGCCTATCCACTATCACAAGTCTGTGATTTTCTATTTGTAGGAGAGAATCTTCCCACAACAGTGCGTGTGTGTGTATATACAGTATGTGTATATATATATATATTATACTCCAAAGGCATGCTTGAAGGTTGTTTGGCTCCTGTCCAAATTGGCCCTGGTATGTGCGTGCGTGTATGTATGCATGCGAGATAGGGACCTTAGATTGTAAGCTCCTTGAGGGCAGGGACTGATGTGAATGTACAGTATATAAAGTGCTGCATAAATTGTCAGAGCTATATAAATACCTGCAATAAATATTAATAATAAGTATATGTATTATCTGTAGATGCTAAACATGTATACAAATTCCCCTTCGGAACCTCTAACTTTAAATAATAGCTGCTGTTAAAAAACATTTCTACATCGGGCACAATGTATATAACGAGCTGAAACTGAAAAGTTAGTTGCCCGGCTTTCTGATATATATATATATATATATATATATATATATATATATATATATATATAAAGCATATATAATATAAGCATGAATAGCTGTGCCCTGGAAATTGCCCAAGAGCAAGTAGTAGAAACCCATTTGCTATTCCTTGCTGCTTTTATATCCTGCTATAAACCCTATATAATATATTAGATTACCCATACAGCTATAACTGAATTTCCAACCATTTCTTCAGCCACCAGGGCTCTCCTAGATAGAAGGTTCATTGGTAAAGGACTTCAAATATCCATGTGTTAAGCAGTGATGCAGAATTATACAATAAAAAGTGTTTTATTGTAAAACTGTAAATATAGGCTGTAAAAATGTCCAGCAAATATATATCTCTCCCAGAACGGTGGCATAAATAATGTGTAGGAGAAAGAGGTTGCTCCAAGATAAGCCAATGCTCAGGATGTCTTCCTCCTCTAGAGTGAAGTAATCTGTACGCTCTATTCTCCCTTCCTGATCATGAACTGGCAGTAATATAATACCTGGTTTGTAGCAGCCTACTTGTAAATCCAGTTTGTCCTATTTAAGAGCCAATGTTTTCCTCTTTGCTTTATTTTATTTATTTATTTATTTTTGCAGTATCCTAAAATATAATCTTTATTTTTCTACATTGAAAGGAAATATAAACACACAATAAGAAAAATAATGAGTTATAAAAATAGATTTAATATATTTTAGGTTCATTTTTGAAATGTCATGAAAAATATAATGTAATCAATAACTTGTAATGGCAGACATTCCATCTTTATATGGCTATACGCTGTTTTCTTTAGTAAAATGTCTTCTCTCGAATTAGGAATTAGCATCTGATAGCTTGGCAACATGGGTTTTTAGTACAAGTGCCTTTAGTTGCTTACTTTAGGCAATCAAGTCAATAGCCTGGCTGGAATTGGTGAAACTTGGGCATTTTTTAGAACAGCCTCTGAAGATTGTATTGTGCTTATTTAAAAGGAATGTATAGTGTATTTTTCAAAAATCTCATATTTTGAACTATTGATGCAGATGTTACCCTAAAGATGAATTCCAGGCAGATATAAAAGACACACAATATTTTCATCTCTGTAATTTAAATTATTTTTAAGTAATGAAAACAGAGAAAGCACCTAAAGTCTCCTACACAGCCTCTGGTAGTCCCCTGCACAGCAGAGCTCGGGCTGGGAGACAGAGAAGTAGAGCAGGGAGCCAATCAGTGCTCTGATAGATGGAGAGAGCAGAGTGACAGAAAATGAACTCCTCAGTTTGCCGTTTCTCTTGGCAGGAGGAAATAGACCTAATTATACTACTTAAATGCAGTAGTGAATGCCACCTCCCCTGCCAGACAGGGCTGTGCAGACAGAAATCATTTTGCAGGTAAAACAGTATCTCCATATATGCATTCTATCTGTGTATATAGTAGTTTGCCTGGAGCTCAGCTTTAACCACTTGCCGACCCTCTGCAGTACATTTACTGCGGCAGGTCATCTCTCACAGGCACAATCATGTACCTGTACATCGCAGCTTTCTTCTGGGACCACCCGTGCATGCGCACAAGCCGATCAGTGGGTTCCAGCCAATGATTTATGGCCGGCACCCACTGATCAGCTCAGCGAATGACAGGAGAGAGCTCTGTGTTGTTTATCTTCGTACAGCAGTTATTTGCTGTTTTTTTTGTTTTTTTTTCTCCCTGTAAAGCAAGGAGTAAAAACCAGCACATTGCTGAGTAAAACACCACCCAGTAAACACACTAAACATTGTTAGGCACAAATTTTTTTTTTTTTTTTTTTTTAATTTTTTTTTTATTTCAAGGAACAAGGCCCACGCGGACCAACGTGTTACATATTAACAAACAATACAGGTAGTGGTTCAACAATACATTTCACATTTTAGAAACGAGCCAGACAGTAGGCAGTAACCGTGCAGAACGGGTTCATAACCATTGTAGTGTACTGAAAATTGAATAGTCCTCTCCTGCCTAGTGGCAAGAATATGTATGTATAGGGTGAATCATGTTTGGGGTGTTCTTATTGATCTCTGCATGCAGGGGGGTTGGTAAATAATCACCTCCCCATTACGTGTTGCATATAGTATACCTTATTGTATAGTCTAAGGAGTCTCGTGGTCCCGCGGGTCCAGTCCCCAGTTATTTTTCTTTTTTATTCAAGTAGCTGTCGTCGCCCCCCCCCCACCCCAGCCCCCCATTTGTGGGGAGCTGCAGTGCAGGCAGGCGAAGCCAACCGAGAACCAGGCGAGCAAAAAAGAGAGATTAAGAAGAAAGGGGAGTAGGCAGAGAATAAGAGATGGGGGGGGGGGGGGGTGGAATTAGTGGGAGGGGGAGGAGAGAGGGGGTGCGTCCCGTGGCCACGGAACGCCTCCAGATCTTGCGTTAAGTTGGGGACCAGTGTCCACCCGTCATCACGGGTAGACCTCTAAGATAGCATCCTATTTTTAGTGTTCACTCAGTGTCGTCTGATCCTAGGAGAGTTTGGCCTTCGTCAGAATATATAAATATACTCCATAATTGCCAGGTTTTGGTGTACGTCTCATGTCTTTCCTGTGCTGTTAAAATGAGATCTTCCATTTTTCTTATTTCTTCTACCTTTCGAAGCCATAGTTTAATGGTCGGGGGGGTGGCGGACTTCCAACATAGTGGGATACAGGCTTTAGCTGCATCTAATAAATGACGAAGTACTGATTTTTTATAGTGTCTGTCTGGAATGTCGGAGGCATGTAGGAGGAAGAAAGCTGGGTCATCTATAAGCGTCCTTTCAGTGAATTTCTGCATGGTCTCGCGTATCGCTGTCCAAAATTGTGTCAGTCTGGGGCAGGACCAGAAGATGTGCAACAGGGAACCCTCCTCTGTCTGGCAACGCCAACAGCGATCTGATGTCAGTGGGAATAGTTTATGTAGTAATGCAGGGGTTTTGTACCATCTGGAGAGTATTTTGTAGTTGGTTTCCTGGGTTTTTGCACATATGGAAGATTTATGTGTGTACTTAAGAATACGTTGTCTTTTGGTGTCATCGAATTGGATTCCCAGATCCCTTTCCCATTTGAGCAGTCCTGGGGGTGTAAAATCCTCTGGGGGTGCATTCAGGAGAGTGTAGGTCAAAGAGAGTGTATGTGGTATGGGACCCCTATCGTTGCATAAGTCCTCCAGTGACGTTAGTGTCTGGTCTATGTCTCTCGGGGGTGGCAAGGAGTTCAGGAAGTGACTTAATTGGAGAGCCCTCATAAAGTCTAGGCGGAACGGGCCTGTGGGGTCAGAAAGTTCCGCAGCCGTTTTCCACCGCCCACCCGAACTAAAATGGGAGGCCTGGTGGATGCCCGATTCCGAAAGGGTACGGAAGTGTCTGTCTGTTAGCCCTGGTGTAAATAGTGGGTTTCCCAAGATGGGTTGTAGAGGTGAGTTCTGGGAGGAGAGAGGTGTCCTGGTCACTATTCGGGCACATATCCTTGATGTATTGCCTATTAATGGGTGGGATTTAATTTCTGGTGATAGTCCCAAGTAACACCATGGGGTGCCTGGGAGGGGGATCTCACTTTGTGTTTGTTCTATGGAAGTCCATAGTTTGGTTTCTTGGTGTCGGCTCCAGTCTATGAGCCTCACCAAATGCGTGGCATGGTAATAGGCGCGAAGATTAGGGAGCGCTAGTCCTCCGTGTAGTTTGGGGAGTACTAGTAATTTGTTAGCTAGTCTAGGCTTTTTTTTGGCCCATACGAATTCTGTAAAAAGTTTTTGCACTCGTTTGAAATATGTGATTGGGATGTGTATGGGCAAGGCTTGCATGAGATATAAAAACTTTGGGAGAATCATCATCTTTAAAATGTTGCAGCGTCCTAGCCAGGAGTGCAGTCCTGGGGTCCATTGAGTCAGCAAGGATTTGACTTGTTTTAAGAGTGGGGGGAAGTTGAGCTCATATATTTTTGAAAGTGAGCTAGGTATATGAGTTCCCAAGTATTTAAGGGCAGTTTTGGTCCATTTTAATTTAAAGCTAGATTGGAGGTGTGCGAGCTGAGAGTTGGGAATCTGTACTCCCATTGCCTCTGACTTGTCAAAGTTGATTTTTAGGTTGGAGAGTGTCCCGTATAAAGTAAATTCGCGGAGAAGGTTTGGTAGTGATATTAATGGGTTTGAGAGGGAAAATAACAAATCATCTGCATAAGCGGAGACTTTGTACTGGGTGCGGTTCATTGTAATACCTGATATGTTCGGGTTACTCCTTATGTGACATAGGAAAGGTTCAAGGGATAGGGCGAACAAAAGGGGTGACAGTGGGCAGCCCTGGCGTGTCCCGTTCGTAATTGGGAAAGGGTCTGAGAGTACTCCATTGGCTCTCACCCTAGCTGTCGGCGTCGTATACGCTGCCTTTATCCATTTCATCATATTATTGCCCAAACCTACATGTTTCAATGTGGCGAGCATGAACGTCCAATTCACCCTGTCAAATGCTTTCTCAGCATCTGTGCTGAGAAAGACGCAGGGTGTACCGGAGGTGGTGGCTTTGTGGATCAGGTTCAGTGCTTTGATGGTATTGTCTCTAGCCTCTCTGGTTGGGACAAAACCTACCTGGTCCAGGTGAATTAGACGGGGTATGTGGGTTTGCAATCTAGTGGCAATTATCTTAGTGAACAGTTTGAGGTCCGTGTTCAATAACGATATTGGGCGGTAGCTCCCACATTGGGATGGGTCCTTCCCTTCTTTAGGGATTACCGCTATCTGGGCCTGTAGTGTGGTGTCATGTAAATTACCCTCCCTACTGAGGTCGTTAAGCGTTTTAACCAGATGATTACCTAATGAGGGAAGTAGGGTCTTATAGTATTGGACCGTAAGTCCATCTGGCCCTGGGGCTTTGTTACGTTTCGTGTTTAATATTGCCATTTGCAGTTCTGTCAGTGTTATAGGTTCGTCCAGAAGGTCACGCGTGTCTGTCGGTAAAGTGGGCATTGTTGACTTTTTGATGTATTCTGATACCTTCCCTACTGTAGGGGGGTTTACCGGTAGATTATACAGGGATTGATAAAACAATTTGAATTCTTGGGTTATTTGTCGGGGCAGGGTTTTTTTGTGGCCTGTCGTGGAGTATATGTGTGGGATGTAAGAGGCTGCTGTTTGGGATCGTAGGGATTGCGCAAGCAATTTACCGCATTTATTCCCTGATTCGTATACTTTCCTGCGGGAGATCTGCATTGCCGCCTTGGCCTTAAAGTGGAGTATGTCTGTTATTTGCTTACGTACTATGTCTAATTCGTTCCCCAGGAGTCTGGTCGGTGTCTGTTTATGTCTGGTTTCCAGTTTTTGGAGTTTGTCTATCAGTGTTGCAATTTGGGCTGTTCTCTGCTTCTTTAACCTTGCACCGTGTTTTATTAGTACTCCCCGTATGACCGCCTTGTGAGCTTCCCAGATAAGTCCCATATTACAATCTGCTGTTAGATTTGTCTGGAAATAGTGTGCGATTTCTTTTGTCACGTCTGATACCACCTCCGGGTCTTGCAACAGGCTCTCATTGAGTCTCCAAGGCTGTCTCTGTCTCCTATTGTGATCAGTTAGTGTATAATGCATGGAGACCGGGGCGTGGTCGGACCACGTAATTGATCCTATACTCGTGTCTCTTAGTGCCTGAAGCTGGTTGTGTGGGAGTAATAGGTGGTCAATACGGGAGTATACCTGGTGCGTGCGAGAGAAGAAGGTGTAGTCTCGTTCTCCGGGGTGGGAGAGTCGCCAGACGTCTATTAACTGCATATCATGTAAAGTCTTGTGAATTGTCTTACGGGTGCTACGGGAGGAGGATGATGTACCCGTGGAGGTATCTTCTGCTGGGATCAGGGGGACATTAAAGTCTCCCCCCACTATAAGTTGGCCTTCTGTGAAACCGCGGAGTGATAATAAGGTCCGTTTGAGAAAAGAGTCCTGTTGGCTGTTTGGGGCGTACAGATTGGCGATGGTCACCTTCTCGTCTCCTATTAGCCCTTTAATAAATAGAAATCTGCCTGCTGGGTCATTTCTTAGCTCTATTAAGTTAGGCACAAATTTAACCCCTTGCTTGCCCTAATGTTAACCCCTTCCCAGCCAGTGTCATGAATACAGTGACAGTGTATATTTTTAGCACTGATCACTGTATTAGTGTCACTGGAGAGGTCAATGGCAGTTAGTCAGTTCTCCCCAGCATCAGTTAGTGTTAGATTGTCTGCCACATTATGGCAGTCCCACTACAAGTCATATAGTGGTATGCAAAAAAAAAAAAAAAAATCCAGTATCTATACCAGGGATCCTCAAACTACGGCCCTCCAGCTGTTGCGGAACTACACATCCCATGAGGCATTGTATAACTCTGACATTCACAGACATGACTAGGCATGATGGGAATTGTAGTTCCTGAACAACTGGAGGGCCATAGTTTGAAGACCCATGATCTATACCATAGTTTGTAGACTCTCTATAGCTTTCATGCTTTCATTCTGGAGGGATTTTTTTTTTTTTTTACCAAAGACATGTAGCAGAATACATTTTGGCCAAATACTATGAAGAAATTTGATTTTTTTTCAAAAATGTTCTATAGCAGAAAGTAGAAAATATTGTTTTTATTTTAAAATTTGGGGTCTTTTTTTTCATTTATGTTGCAAAAAAAACAGTGATGATCAAATACCACCAAAAGAAAGCTCTATTTGTGTGAAAAAAATTATAAAAATTTTGTTTGCGTACATCGTTGCCTGACTGCGCAATCACCGGTTAAAATAGCACAGTGCCGAACTGCAAAAAATGGCCTGGTTATGGAGTAAAATCTTCTGGAGCTGAATTTAACCGCTTCCTGACCGCCTCCTGCACATTTACGTCGGCAGAATGTCACGGCTGGGCAAAAGCACGTACAGGTACATCCCCTTTAATTGCCTAGCCGTGGGTCACGCTTGCGACCCGGTCGGGAGCTCCGTGACCACGGCCGAGGAACCAGTGGAGCCGATCGCCGCTGTTGTCCCGCGATCGGGTCACAGAGCTGAAGAACGGGGAGAGGTCTGTGTAAACAAACCTCTCCCCGCGCTTCCTACACTGCCTGTCACTGATCGGCTGTTCCCTGTCATCGGGAAAGCCGATAAGTGACGTCAGACCTAAAGCCACGCCCCCTACTGTAAAAAAAACACACACGTCACAGACCTAACCCCTCCCCACCCCCTAGTGGTTAACTCTTTCACTGCCAGTGTCATTTATACAGAAATCAATGCATTTAAATAGCATTGATTGCTGTATAAATGACAATGGTCCCAAAAATGTGTCAAACATGTCCGATGTGTCCGCCATAATGTCGCAGTCACAATAAAAATCGCTGATCGCCGCCATTACTAGTAAAAAAAAAAAAAATTTATAAAAATGCTATAAAACTATCCCCTATTTTGTAAACGCTATAACTTTTGCACAAACCAATCAATAATCACTAATTGCGATTTTTTATTTTTTTACCAAAAATATGTAGAAGAATACGTATCGGCCTAAACTGAGGAATTGGGGATATTTATTATAGCAATAAGTAAAAAATATTGCATTTTTTTCAAAATTGTCGCTAAAATAATTCAGCAATTTTCAGTTAAAGCGACGCAGTTGCCGAATCGCAAAAAGGGGCCTGGTCCTTTGACTGCAAATTGGTCCGGGGCTAAAGTGGTTAAAGCAGGAGCTTCCATATATTTTATATTTTATAAAATGTTGAGTTCTCTTAAACATAAATAAGATAATTTACATCAAGCTGTTCTTCTAGGTTGGTATTCCATAAAGTATGGAAGTCAAGGAACTATAATTCTTAGAAGGTCAGCGATAGTTAAATATGGTTGCCTCAATATATTAAGCTGATATTTTTTATATGCAAATAAAAAACATACACTGTGAACAAATATTGATATGATCTCTTAGGATACAGAGATAATAAGGCAGTGCAAATGGTAACCGGTTCAGCAGGGATCGGCCGAATTTCACTCCATGTGTGGCTATTCAACAGAAGTTGATTGTGAATGTTGGAAAACCTTTCTGTTAAGAAGTTGCAGCCGTTGATCAGTGTATTCTAACAGCAGAGCGTCCCCACTGTGAGAACACAATGTCCCAGTGGGAAGGATTCCTCCATCCAACCTCGCTTGTGTGGATGGAGAAATCCATTTAGGTTTTTTCTTTCAGCCCACTGTAGTCAGCTGTGTTCAGTCTGCTCTATGGTCAGCATGACAGTTTAGTCCTTTAAGAAGGGGAAGTACAATGGAGGATGATTTCTGATTGGTTGCTATTTTTTTGCAGAATATACTCATAAGAGAAGGTGTACAGAGTTAGGGTAGCAATGGGCATGAAGTGTACTGTAGGTTTAAAAATCCCTCCAGCAGTTTCCATAAACATGCATAAATTTCAGCTGAACGTGCAATTGTTTTTAGTAGCACACCTGTAGTCCTAAAATTACCTGACGGAAACCTTGGCAATGATCTGGAAACATCCTTTCCAGGCAATCTCCCTGCAATATGTCCATAGATATACAGTTATTTATCTATCAGCAGCTATCATAAATGAGAAGACATAGTTTGTTCTGGGACTTTTTCTTTTAAATAAGGACAGCAATAGAAAATTTCTCAGCTGTCTAGCACTTGGAACTAAATCTCCCTGTCCTTTTCTTATCCACAACTACTGTCCCTCTTTTAGGTGTAATGTAAAGAGCTGTATGAACTAATTTCAGTTTAACCACTGTAAGGTACTGGCTTGCAGAACTATGGGTAGTGTTTGTGTCACCTAAGTTTCTCACCTATACACGGGTGAGGGTCTCTAGGTTTATGTCTCAGTTAAGCCTCCTTCCGGGGCTTAACCGCTTCAGCCCCGGAAGATTTTACCCCCTTCTGACCAGAGCACTTTTTGCGATTCGGCACTGCGTTGCTTTTACTGACAATTGTGCGGACGTGTGACGTTGCACCCAAACAAAATTGACGTCCTTTTTTCCCACAAATAGAGCTTTCCTATGGTGGTATTTGATCACCTCTGCGGTTTTAATTTTTTGCGCTATAAACAAAAAAAGAGCGACAATTTTGAAAAAAAACACAATATTTTTAACTTTTTGCTATAATAAATATCCCCCCAAAAATTTTTTTTTTTGCTCAGTTTAGGCCGATATGTATTCTTCTACATATGTTTGGTAAAAAGAAATTGCAATAAGCGTATATTGATTGGTTTGCCCAAAAGTTATAGCGTCTACAAAATAGGGGATAGTTTTATGCCATTTTTATTATTTTTTTTTTACTAGCAATGGCGGCAATCTGCGATTTTTATCGGGACTACGACATTATGGTGGACACGTCGGACAATTTTGACACATTTTTGGGACCATTGGCATTTATACAGCGAACAGTGTTATAAAAATGCATTGATTACAGTAAAAATGTCACTGGCAGGGAAGGGGTTAACACTAGGGGGCGATCAAGGGGTTGTGTTCTCTAGTGTGTGTTCTAACTGAAGGGGGGAGGGGTCTGTGTAGGGAAAGAGATAGATTGCTGTTCATACTCCTGTATGAACAGACGATCTGTCACTTCTCCCCTCAAAGAACCAGAAACTGAGTGTTTACACACACAGATCCCGGTTCTCTGTGGGCCCCGAGCGATCTCGGGAGCCCGGCGGTGATCGCGACCGCCGGGCACTCGCATCGGCTCCGTGGACACAGTGCGAAGCGACGTTACATAAATGTCGTTTTGCCCAGCCGTGACATTCTGCTGCAGTACAACTGCACGGCTGTACGGCTGGTCGGCAAGTGATTAATAAGTCCTGTTTTGGGTTCTGGCGCTTGGAGACTTTGTAGAGCTTTGCATAGGATAAAGCCTCCATTCCTAGGTCCATGTTGGCCAGACCCCATTATAAGTCTCAGCTGTTCACGCTTTTATATGTATAAGCTGACTAATGCTCAGCGCGCTTTTTCTCCCTGGTGTGAGAGTCTGCTGCTGGTTGAAAAGGCAGACTGTTGACAGAACCTACAGGTGCCAGACTAGTATTCTCGGGATGGACAGCTGTATCCCCTCCTCCCCCCCTTTTTTTTTATCACCTTCCCCTATTTCTACTCTTCTTCTTACTGCCTATATCTCCGATGTACCCAATTAATGGATTATAGGAGAGGGCTCCCTCCTGTCATGTAATCTTGCACCATTATTATGTGCCCCCATAAGGGGGAATTGGGGTGCCCTCACACCTCTCTACTTCTTAGGATGTATTTGACTATTGCTGTCGCTCAATATTTTCTTACCTGTATCAATTTGCCTTCACTTCTCCTCACTGTGATATAGTACCTACTGCCTTGTTTTGATGAAAAATGTAATAAAGATACATTCAATCTAAACAGGTACCAATATGGGAACACCCTGATATTCAGAAAGGGACTTGAGTTTAGTTTGTGGCTTGGACAAGCAGATGTTTTGTTTTATTCTATGACTTGCTGTACAAAGCCCTTCTGCATCAAAACTGTGCTTGTCTACTGCCTTGCAAGGGTGGGGTTGTGTGTCATCGTCACCGTTTTTAGAAAAATATAAAGCCTCCAATGAAATCACATTAGTGTGTCACAGTAGTGTCTTCTGCCTCCCTCCAAATCACCTCCCCCCCACAGTAGTATCCTCTTCCATCTCCCCCCATCCCCATAGCCGTGACCTCTGCCCCCTTTCACATCATTCACCCCAGTAATATACTATGCCCCCCCCCCATAGCACTGTCCCCTGCATCCCCCCACACACAGTAGTATCCTCTGCCTCCCCTCCCTGTAGTGCCCTCTGCCACCCTATAGCAGTGTTCCCTGCTATTTCCCCCACAGTAGTGTCCTCTGCCTCCCATAGCAATGTCCGCTGCATCCCTCTCTACAAAGTAGTGTCCTCTGCCACCCCATAGCTGTGTCCTCTGCCACCCCATAGCTGTGTCCTCTGCACCCCCCCCCCCCCCCCCACACACACAGTAGTGTCCCCTGCCCCCCCCCTTTGTAGTGCCCTCCCCCCATAGCAGTGTCCTCTGCAACCCCCCCCCCCCCCCCCACAGTAGTGTCCTCATATTTTTTAACCATTTTAGACAACTGTAAATGCATAAAAGTGCAAAGTTAAGAGATATGCACAATAGTGCTCTATGCTGTGGACGATACAAGTCATGGTCTGAGTTCTTTGTGGTTGGATATTCATCTCTAACATTATTAATAGGCATTTCAATATGAAATTATTTATTCCACTCTGGGTGTCCTGCTGTCTACTTTGCTTTTGAGTAATATCCTGTGAATGCACTGTGGAAGTATTCTAAAATTGTGTTCTTTGTGGAATAACAATAGGTGCTTAGCACTCAATAAGAGGAGCGTGACGATCAGGAAGTAGCTGCACAAGGCAGGCGTATCGAATTCCAACTTCTAACAAACACAAACGAGTACAAAGGAAGAAAGCAATATTTCATGGAGAGCACCACCTGAATGATTATATTCAAAGAAGTACTGGTCATTTCTTTTCTAGCAGTGGTGCACGGAGGAACTACACTCCGGGAGTCACTGTTATATACACAAAAGAATTAAAACAAATTCAACATTTATTTACAAAGGTGTCTCTAGTTTACTTAGGTCAGTACAGCAAAGTATCACATCATAACAAGTCATATCACAAAACACTAATCCTTGCAATAGTAGATATGATTTTACAGTAGATGTTTAGGTTTAGATTAAACATTGATATTTTTTGAAAGATAGCATTCTGTACAATCCATTGAAGAAAATGTACTCCTTGTTAATAAACCTTCTGACATTTGAGGGGCAGAGAACAAATAATTTGGTAAATAAATGTCAGTTGACCAGACAAGCATAGTTGATTAATAGAGAGACATGTATACAACCTAGCCTATGGATCAAGATTTTGCCGGTCCCTGCTGAACCGGCCGAATTTCGATTCATGTATGGCCAGCTTTAATTCCCCAGTTCCTGTCCACATGCATGTACTCCCGATTTGCCAGCAAATAATTGCTCTAGATAGGCTTTTTGATGGCGACAATGGTAAACATAACCTGAACTGTGTGTCAGAATGGTCACTTGTCAGGGGCATGTGTGACAGGTGAACAATGGGGAGTCAGTTGTCATCCTATAAAAGGAAGTACCTGAACAAGGACCTTCATTGCAGGATCATCAGCTAGTATTTGAATGATATTTTAATGATGGCTGCATATTTAAAAAGTTTAAAAACACCTTTTAAAAATATACAGTATTTTAGCATGTTAAAGCTTATATGACATTTAGTTAACCACTTGACCTCCAGAAGATTTACCCCCCTTTCATGACCAGGCCATTTTTTTGCACAGCACTGCGTCTAACTGTCAATTGCGCGGTCATGCAACACTGCACTTAAATTAACCACTTCAGCCCCGGAAGGATTCGCTCCTTTACTGACCAGGCCATTTTTTGGGATACGGCACTGCGTCGCTTTAACTGACAATTGCGAGGTCGTGCGACACTGTACCCAAACAAAATTGATGTCATTTTTTCCCACAAATAGAGCTTTCTTTTGGTGGTATTTGATCACCTCTGTGTTTTTATTTTTTGTGCTATAAACAAAAAAAAGACAACTTTTTTTTTTTACTTTCTGTTATAATACATATCCAAAAGAAAAATATAAAAAAAAAGAAAAAAAAAAAGAAAAAAATCAGTTTAGGCCGATATATATTGTACATATTTTTTGTAAAAAAAATCACAATAGGCGTATATTGATTGGTTTGCGCAAAAGTTATCACTTCTACAAACTATGGGATAGATTTAGGGACGTTTACTTTTTTTAATTGTTTTTACTGGTAATAATGGCAATCTGCGATTTTTAGTGGGAGTGCGACATTGCGGCGGATAAATCTGACCCCAAATTACACTTTTTGGGGACCAGTGACATTATTACATTGATCAGTGCTATAAAAATGCACTGATCAATGTAAAAATTACACTGGCAGGGAAGGGGTTAACACTAGGGGGTGATAAAGGGCTTAAGGGTGTTCCCTGGGTGTGTTCTAACTGTAGGGGGGATGGGCTACCAGGGACATGACTGAGATCACTGTTCCCAATCACTGGGAACAGAAGATCTCTGACATGTCATCTGGCAGAATGGGGAATCGCCTTGTTTACATAGGCAGTTCCCCGTTCTGCCTCTGTACACCACGATTGCGGGTTGCCAGCAGACATCGAGTCCGCCGTATCTGCAGGCGCGCTTCTGTGGCTTGCAGCGCATTCACGCGCGCCCCCTATCTGCTGTCCAAACACCAAGGTACACCTACGGCGGTTTGCGCAGGAGAGCCGACCTGCAGCAGTATAGTGACTTTGGCTGGTCTGCAAGTGGGTAAATTTATTAAATTTTTTTTCCCCACAAATAGAACATTCAATCACCTCTAGGTTTTTTTTTTTTGTGCTATAAACAAATAGACTGACAATTTTGAAAAAAATATATATTTTTTACTTTCTGCTATAAAATATATACAATAAAAATGTTTTAAAAATTGCAATTCTTCAAAAGAATTTAGGCTAATATGTATTTTGCTACATATTTTTGGTTAAAAAAATCCTAATAAGCGTATATTGATTGGTTTGCGCAAAAGTTATAGCCTCCACAAATTATGGTATACATGCTTGAATTTTTATTTATTTATTTTCTACAGGTAATGGCGGCGATCAGCGACTTATACCACCACTGCGATATTGCGGGGGCAATCTGACACTGACACTTTGTGGGAACCAGTGACACAAATACAGTACTAAAAATATGCACTATCACTATACTAATGACTGGCTGGGAAGGGGTTAAACATCAGGGGCAATCAAAGGGTTAATGTCTGCCTAACCAGTGTTTTTGTGTGTACTCTGTGGTACTTTCACTAAGGGATGTGCTGTTTTCTATTCCCTGCCTTGCATTGGAAACAAAATCCAGCACATCCCCACTTGTTTACATAGGCAGAGCTCCATCCAGTCTGTCTCCTCGCTGATCGGCAGATGCTGGCGGACATCCATTGGCTGGCACCCGCTGATCGGCTTTTGCTGTGACTAATCATAGCAGAAGTGGCGTGCACGTGTGTCCTCCCTACCTGGTAGAGCATAATCATGTACATTATATATAAGTGATTCTGCACAGAGTGGCTGCCCTATAGCAGTAAAGCTAGACTGGGCTGGTCGCTAAGGCTTGATTCACACCTATGCATTTTTAGTGCTTTTTGCAGATTTGCATTACAGCCCATTTAACATGGTTTTTCTATGTAACACATTCTGTAGAGCAAATATGCAAAATGCAAAGTGTGAATCAAACCTTAGTGGTTAAAATCTTAATTATTGTAATGTGACTTTTACATTTTTTAGTGCATACTCTTCCATATTTTTGTTATAATAGAGATTATTAGAGGACATGCTGGATAAAGCCCTGTAGACAGGTGCAGAATGTCAGGAGACATTCTGCCCATGTGTATGTCAGTCTGTCCAACAGAAGCCGGCCGTTTTATGTCGGATGCGCATGCTGGAAAACCAGCATCAGGCAGACTCACGATTAGCGCTCTCAGCCAATGGCAGAGAGCGCTGATCGGAGTGTTCTGGCGGGGGGCAATCCCACCGTCAGAACGCAGCAGCTCAGCGGGGGAGATCGCTGTACTAACCTTGCATGGTTAATACAGCGGCTTCGACCGGAGCTGACAGTTTTTTACCCATGGCGGATTTATTTGTTTCTCTTGGCGGATTCCAGTCTGAAGTCGGTCCAGTCAAGTTTTGTGTTCCTCAGAGTTCAATCTTGGGTCCATTACTTTTTAGCATTTACATGTTTTCACTTCGCCAACTGCTTAGATCACATGGGCTCAATTTTTACTTTTATGCTGACGACACTCAGCTATACATACACACTGAACCAGATTCTATTTTGGCTTCTTCACTACTATATAACTGTATTTCTGATATAAAAACTTGGATGGCCCACAATTTCCTTCAATTAACCGCTTAAGGACCAGCCGCTTTTTCGTCAAACGCCCATTTGGCAGAACCGCTTTTATGCAGATTTAGCTAAAGTTGTTAAACACCCGATCTGGGAAAGGGAGGGGATTAGATTCCTCAATCAAGTACTAAGTGACTCTGTCATAAAACCATATATTCAACTTCTCCGGGAATTCCCAGGGCTGAAAGGTCATCATTACCAGTATATACAGCTACAGCATGCCATGCGTTGCCAGCGTAGACACACCAATCTGAAGTTGGAGGACTTCACGTTCTTTGAATCTATATACACTTACCCTGAGAAAAAGGGTATCATCTCTAGAATTTATACCCATCTACTATCACATATACAAGCCTCTGACCTTTTACCCTGCAGTGAGCGATGGGAGAGAGGTGTTGGTCCCATTGATGGTGAACAGTGGGATCAGATTCTTGGAGTGGGACCATTGGTGTTGGTATCTGTGGCACAGAGGCTGTCACACCTGTTTATATTGCACTGATTATATCGTACACCCGTACAGCTACATAAATCGGGTAGACAAGAAACTTCCATATGTCCAAAATGCCAGGCTCATCCGGGTGACCTCATCCACATGCTTTGGAGATGCCCCAAGTTGGTGCGATATTGGAACAGAATTGTCACCAAAATTAACAATGTATACCAGGTTCAGCTGGCGGTGGAACCGTTGACGTGTCTGTTGGGGAGTCCCACTGAGGAACTGTACCCCCTCTCTGGTGTACTTCGCCCTCACTAGGCTCTTATACCTAGCTTGGAAGATGATTGCTTGACTTTGGCTTTCGGCACAGGTCCCGACAGAGGCACAGTGGATCCAAATGGTTAATACTATCCTTATCCGAGAAAAAAACACCTACTATCATAGGAAATCGCCTAAAAAATGTATAAACATCTGGCAGAGTTGGTTGAACTCCCCAGAGGTGGCACCCCCGCAGCTTGCTCTAGACATATTACTAATGGGCTAGGAGGTTTCCTGAACTAACTTCAAGTGACCATGTGAGACTATAAGTGGCCTGTCAGAAGTGATTTGCCTTATGCGATACTTGACGTTAGTGTGATGGAATTGGGATTTCTATAACATGAAGTAACTGCTGTATACTACCAGTTGGACTGTCCTCTTCCTATTTTTTCTTTCTTTTTCCTGTTTGTTGCTCTGTTTAACCACTTGCCGACCAGCCGCCGTCATTTGCGCAAACCAATCAATATACACCTATTGCGATTTTTATTACCAAAAATATGTAGAAGAATACACATCGGCATAAACTGAGGAAAAAAAAATATAAAAAAATTATGGAGATTTATTATAGCAAAAATTACAAAATATTATGTTTTTTATCAAAAGTGACGCTCTCTTTTTTTTTGTTTATAGCACAAAAAAAAACGCAGAGGTGATCAAATACCACCAAAAGAAAGCTCTATTTGTGGGAAAAAGACATACATTTTGTTTGGGTACAACATCGCATGACCGCGCAATTGTCAGTTAAAGCGATGCAGTACCGTATCACAAAAAACAGCCTGGTCATTAAAGCGGAAGTTAACCCATCGATTTAACAGTCTAAAAAAAAAAGGCATGCCGTGAATGCTAACTGCACATTGGCTGTGCTCTCAACCAAACAGTCAAACCATCCAATGGCTGGTGTCATAACGGATCACATGTGCAGCACTGTGGCAGTTGAAGATTAAACAGAGGCAAAGATGGCAGCTTCCTTGGCTGAAAACGATAGGGGGGTTTACTTCCACTTTAAGGACCAGAAGGATTTGCCCTTTTTTTTTTAAACTGTTAAATCGATGGGTTTACTTCCGCTTTAAGGCTCCATTCACACTAATGTGTTTTTTGATGCATTTTGTAGAAATACAGGGACATTTTTTAACATGGTTTCCTATGGAACACGTTCACATCAATGCATTTTTGTGCCTCTGTGTATTTCGATAGGGTCAGGAATTTTTCCCCCGCAAAATGCAGTGTTTTGCATGTAATAGACTTCAATAGACCCGCATCCAAAACGCAAGTTTTTTTTTTTTTACACTGTATTTATTAGCTGGTTACTAAGGAGAGAGCCGTAAAGCTCTTTTAAAAAACAGCGTGGGGTCCTCCCCCAGGTCCATACCAGGCCCTTGGGTCTAGTATGGATTCGGAGGGGACCCCCCCACACCAAAAAAAAAAAATGGCATGGGGTCCCCCCAAAATCCATACCAAATTAATCCGAGCATGCAGGCCAGGTCAGGTCTCCCGCTTCTTCTTCCGGTCTTCTTCTTTGTCCGTTGTTCTTCTTCCTCCGCCGCTCCTGCAGATGACCATCCTCTGATGCTTCATCCCGCTGATCTGTCCGCATCAATGTCAAGCACTTCTTAGATAACTAAGTGGAGTGGCCATTGGATGACGTTGTTATATATATTGGCATCAACTCAACTCACCGTGTTGGGAGGAGGAGGAATGCTGCCTATGACCCCAAAAAAACATCCCCACCATCAAACATGGAGGTGGAAACATTATGCTTCGGGGGGTGTTTTTGCTAAGGGTATGGGACTATTTCACCAAATCAAAGGGATGATGGACGGGGCCATTTACTGTCAAATCTTGGGTTAGAACCTCCTTTCCTCAGCCAGGGCATTGAAAATGGGTCATGGATGAGTATTCCAGCATGACAATGACCCAAAACACACGACCAAGGCAACAAAGGAGTGGCCCAAGAAGAAGCACAATAAGGTCCTGTAGTGGCCTAGCTAGTCTCCAGACCTTAATCCCATAGAAAATATGTGGAGGGAGCTGAAGGTTCACGTTACCAAACGTCAGCCTCGAAACCTTAATGACTGAGAGGATCTGCAAAGAGTGGGAAAAAATCCCTTCTGAGATGTGTGCAAACCTGGTGGCCAACTACAAGAAACGTCTGACTTCTGCGATTGCCATCAAGGGTTTTGCCACCAAGTACTAAGTCATGTTTTGCGAAGGGGTCAAATACTTATTTCACTCCATAAATGCCAATCAATATATAACTTCTTTGAAATGCATTTTTCTGGATTTTTTTTGGTATTCTGTCTCTCACTGTTTTTTTTTTTTTTTAATTCTTTTTATTTATTTTGTAGAGAAAGAAAATTTACATAACAGAGCCTCTGGGCATACCCCGGCTCGAGGAAAAAACTGAAAAAAATAAAATAAAACATTAGGCAAGGCATATCCTACCTAAACTTCTAGCCTAACTTGTGAACAAATAACAGAACAACCCCTTAGCTTGCTGCTATCTTTAACAGGAGAAATGTAATGCTCAGCAATTTACATGAATATGTGATAACCGACAGGCATCCTTCAAGAATAAGTCTATGAGTGGGTAACTCTAGGTACGTGGTCAGTCGGAATGTACCCCTGGGGGGGGGGGGGGGACAGTCAGAGGAACCATCCTTTCACATGCAAATCAAATCAGACCGGTAGTCTTACAGGGTCCTCTTGTTCTGCAATTGTCATTTCAGACTCTAGCCATATATTCCAAACTTTTTGAAACTTTAGGGGGCATCCTCTGCTGGAATATGTTTCTTTATACAAGGGTACTGCAAAGTTAACCAATGATTTCCATGCATTCAGAGTAAGGGCAGACACGGGAGCCCTCCACCTGAGAACAATGAGTTTCCTGGCATAAAAGAGAAGCAATCCCAGTAATGTGCGAACTGCCCTTGAAGGGGCAAGAGCATCCACTAAGCCAAGCAGGCAAATCTCCATATTTTGGGGTATAGGAATTGTTGTCAGTGTAGAGATGAAGGTTGTAACCAATAACCAGTAATGCTGGATTTCGGGGCACGACCAGATCATGTGGATGAACCCCGCAGAGTCAGCACGACAGCGCCAACACTGCGACGTGCAGTCTGGGTAAATTTTATGAAGCCTGTATGGAGTGTAATAGAATCTGTGTAGTATTTTAAACTGGATCAACCGATCTCTAGAGGAGACCAAGTGTTTAAAGGGGGAGTCCCAGACATCCTCCCAGTCCTCCCCATCCAGCTCCGGCAGCTCCGCCACCCAGAAGTCACGAAGCCTCTCCAAACCGTGATGAACAGTAGGCTGCAAGGCCTTGTAGATTGTGGAAAATGGTTTGGTCAATGTTTCCTGACGTAGTAGCAATTCTGTATTTGACTGGTAAAGGGTTATGGGAGCGCTTCCGAACTGTGCCCTATAAGCGTGGCGGAGCTGCAGGAACCGGAAGAAGTACACATTGGGTAAGTTAAATCTGCACTTGAGCTGGTCGAATGTCAGTAGTGCACCATTCTCACAGATATGATTTAGATATCTAATACCCCGCGACGCCCATATGACCGGATCCGGTATGGAGTAGAATTCAGGTAGAGAAGGGTTAATCCATAGTGGAGTATTTGGGGAGCGCACCTGAGGGTCGGCCACCTGGGGGCCAGCTGCCCTGGACCATGCTCTCAGCACCGTTTTCATTGAGGTAGTGAGAGGATGTGGAGCCCTAAGGCCCCGAAATAAAACGTTCCGCAATGCCTCAAACGATCCCACAACTGCAGCCTCCAAGGCAACCTCTGCATTAGAGGCATCCGACGCAAGCCAGTTGTGGGCATGGGTGAGCATCGCCGCAAGAAAATAAAGGAAGAAATCAGGACAGGCTAGGCCCCCCTGTGTCCAAGGTCTTTGGAGTATAGACAATCTATAACCCCACAAAAAACTGGATATGTGAGAATTTAGTCGCTTAAAAAAACTTTGGGTATCCACATTGGAGAATGGCGCACTACATATAGAAGAGGGGGGAGTAATTTCATTTTAATTAAATTGATCCGTCCAATCAGCGTGAGGGGGAGGTTAGCCCAAACCTTCAGCCTATTTTGAGTAGTTTGTAGAATAGGAAGAAGGTTAAGTCCACAAAAGTCCTGTACTCTGGGGGAAATAATAATGCCAAGATATTTTATATTCTCCGCCCATTGCAATGGAAGTGATGAATCTGCCAACTGTTTAGCACCTGGGTCCACCGGCATTATCTGGGACTTGTCCCAATTGACCCTTAGTCCCGACATGTCAGCGAAGCGTGAGAGGAGCTCCAACGCTGCCCGGAGGGAGGGCCCCGGATCCCGGAGGAAAAGGATAATATCGTCGGCATAAAGTGCTATTTTTTCCTCCAGGGATCCGACCCGCATCCCCCCCAACAGCATCCGAGGACCGCAGCGCAACCGCCAGGGGCTCAACCATCAGGGAGAAGAGAGCGGGGGATAGAGGACACCCCTGTCGGGTACCACGCTCCACCGGGAATGAAGAGGATAACACCCCGCCAAGTTTAATCTGTGCTGTCGGTTTCTGATACAAGAGCTGAATCCACTTCCTAAAAACGGGGCCAAAACCATAAATCTTGAATACCTCCTCCATGTAGGGCCAGGCAACAGAATCAAATGCCTTTTCAAGGTCCAAGGCAACTAAGACCCTGGTGTTCTGTTCTGTAGGAGGGATTTGTAAGTGGGTGAACACTCTACGGATATTGATATCAGTTGACTTCCCTGGCATGAAGCCAGTTTGATCCATGTTTACTAAGAACGGGAGAATCCTCATCAGTCTGGTGGCTAGCACTTTTGTTAGGATCTTCAAATCATAGTTAAGAAGGGATATGGGACGATATGCTGAACAATATGAGGCATCCTTCCCTGGCTTTGGTATGAGTACTATATGGGCTTGTGACATTGAGTCAGGCAGGCTTCCTGTTTCTAAACTAAGGGCATACAGCTTTTGGAGACGCGGGGCCAAGTCAGCTATATACATTTTGTACCAGTCTCCTGGGAGCCCGTCAGGGCCCGGCCTCTTGTTAGGGGGAAGTGAGCGAATTGCTGTTTCAATTTCGGTCACCGAGACTTCGGCCTCTAGCGCGGCCACGTCCTCTTCCGTCAGAGCCGTCAGAGCCAGCCCGCGGAGAAATGAGAGATGTTCAGGGGATATCTGCGAGGTGGTGGACCTGTACAATGAGGAATAGAATATATTGAATTCATTAAGGATGTCAGACGGGTTTGAAGTGACTCCCCCTGCCTCAGTATGTATTGTGGGTATAACTGTTTGAAATTTGGGGTCGGCCACCAGACTGGCTAAAAGCCTCCCGTTCTTGTCCCCAGACTCAAATATTCTGGCCCTGAGCAACCTCTCCGAAGAGGCAGTCGAACCTGAGAGGTGTAGAGAGAGTGCCCTTTGAGCTTGTGCCAGGGAGGAGTACGCCCCAGGAGAAGGATCTGATGCAAATACCTCCTCTGCTGTGCTCACAGAAGACTCCAGGTCTTTAGTCTCAGAGGCGTAGTCCACCCTGGCAGCTTTAATTGCAGAAATGTAATCCCCCCTTATAGTTGCCTTAAAGGCATCCCAGGTCACCTGTGCATTGGTTACATTGTCATTATAATCCCATTATTGGGCAATTTTCCCTTGCATATTTTCTTCTACCCTCTCGTCCTGTAGCCAGCGTGTTGCCAGCCGCCAACTACCCTTGCGGTCCCCCCCTCCAAGCTGCAGAATGACCTCTAGGGGGGAATGGTCTGAGATCCCCGCCGGCAGATAAGTTGCCGAAGCCACATAAGGAAGCATAGCCGAAGAGCAAAAAGCCAGGTCTATTCTAGAGCCCGAGCGGTGGACCGCGGACAAGTGGTAGTAGCGCTGTGCCTGTGGATTTTTCCATCTCCAGACCTCCGTGAGCTGTAGGGCCGTGGCCCATTGCCCTAGTTCAGGGTCCGGGAGTCTGGTTGGATTGGAGGTGTCCAAAGTCCGATCCAGAATGCCATTAAAATCCCCTGCTATAATGAGTCTAGTGACCATATAGGGAGCCAGTCTGTCATACACCGCATAAAGAACAGATGTTGAAAAAGGGGGCGGAACATATATGTTCATGAAAGCAAACATCTGGGCTTCTATCTGTCTCTCACTGTTAAACCTACCATTAAAATTATAGACTGATCATTTCTTTGTCATTGGGCAAATGTACTAAAATCAGCAGGGGATCAAATACTTTTTTTCCCCTCACTGTATGTATGATTGCTATGGGCAAAACAAACATTTTATCAATGGTAGGCCAAACTGCTCACACTTCATTGTACTCAGAACACTTCTCTGTCACCACTATGAAATGTCTGATATAAAAGGTTCTGAACGTTAGATGAGTTCATTACAAGACACTTCATTATCTGGGATGTACCAAACAGAAGATTATAAAAGGATGTTACCAGTTTGGCAAGTACTGTATTTTCAAATCCTCAGGTTCTGGTTTGCATTCAGTTAGCAGTTCAAATGAATCTGTTGCAGCTAGTAAAATGTGACAGACTTGACATATTATAGTCCCTCTTTTCAAACTGCTGGCCTGTTGAAGTGTAGTCAAAAATATATCAAGATTATTGTGAAATTAGGTAAAACCTCAGACAGGTTAATGTTATTTTCTTACAGGGCAGATTTGTTATACTAGAATTACACAAAATGCTAGAATTACACAGAACCGTGAAACACTGCAAGGAAAAAAAAGGTCAAGAGCAAAATTAGCTGTTTTTTCCCTAGCCCTTCCAATGAAAGCAGACCATGAACATAACGCTGTGGAGGTATAGAAGGTTCTTTCAGTGCCTTGTATTGAAAGGTTAAAAATGAATGAGTGACGGAAGTGAACCTGCAGTTTCCGTACACACACAAAAAGTAATGAGGCAGGTAGAAGGGAAGTGAGTGCTAGAGGTGTGCTTACAAAAGCACAGAAGGAAGCCTCTGTCTGGCCTCTCTGAATACTGCACTGTGCACTTAACTTTCCATATACTAAGTAGGCTCAGGCAACCTGTGCCTCTCCAGCTGTTGTTCAACCATAATTGCCATCAGGGTAAGACCTGGTGTTTCTAGTATCACATTTCTAAACACAATGTGACTCCTTAATTTTTAGCATTAGGCACCCAATAGAAAGTCTAACTGTGTCCTCATAACTGGAGTACAATGCCGACTTACAGACATACACTATATTAGCAAAAGTATTGGGACACCTACCTTTACACGCACATGAACTTTAATGGCATCCCAGTCTTAGTCCGTAGGGTTCAATATTGAGTGGCCCACCATTGCAGCTATAACAGCTTCAACTCTTTGGGAAGGCTGTCCACAAGGTTTAGGAGTGTGTCTATGGGAATATTTGACCAATCTTCCAGAAGCGCATTTGTGAGGTCAGGCACTGATGTTGGACGAGAAAGCCTGGTTTGCAGTCTCTGCTCTAATTCATCCCAAAGGTGTTCTATCAGGTTGTGGTCAGGACTCTGTGCCGGCCAGTCAAGTTCCTCCACCCCAAACTCACTCATCCATGTCTTTATGGACCTTGCTCTGTGCACAGTCATGTTGGAACAGGAAGGGGCCATCCCCAAACTGTTCCCACAAAGTTGGAAGCATGATAGTGTCCAAAAGGTCTTGGTATGCTGACGCCTTAAGAGTTTCCTTTATTGGAACTAAGGGGCCAAACTCAACCCCTGAAAAACAACCCCACACCATAATCCCCCCTCCACCAAATGATTTGGACCAGTGCACAAAAACAAGGTCTATAAAGACATGAATGAGCGAGTTTGGGGTGGAGGAACTTCACTGTCCTGACCTCAACCTGACAGAACACCTTTGGGATAAATTAGAGCAGAGACTGCAAGCCAGGCCTTCTCATCCAACATCAGTGCCTGGCCTCACATATGTGCTTCTGGACGAATGGTCAAACATTCCCATAAAAACACTCCTAAACCTTGTGGACAGCATTCCCAGAAGAGTTGTATAGTTGCAAACGGTGGGCCAACTCAATATTGAACCCTATAGATTAAGGCTGGGATGCCATTAAAGTGCATGTGCATGTAAAGGCAGGCATCCCAATACTTTTGGTAATATAGTGTATTCCTTATGGGATTCAGTACATCTTATTTTACATTTAAAGAGTAGTCTACAAAGATTTGGTGCTTACAGTCATTAGACGCCCCCTTTGCCTAATAACTGTGATTTGGCCAAATTCAGATTGTGTCTTCTCCTAAATTGTGCTTTACGTACTTTTATATATGTCAGTCAGGCATCCATGCATCTAGAATTTACAATTACCCCATTACTTGCTTCCCAGTATTGGAAAACTGTTATGTCTCTGGAAACATGCATTCCTCGGGAAAAGAATATACTGGGCAAACAGGACATGCCATTTAACTTGTGTTTCCAATGGAGGAATCTTTTAGTTGTTGGTCATTTCTCAGGTTCCAATCTTGATGGGGGAATCAGAAGTAGAAGCAGGAGGAAGCGTTGAATTCCCGAAAAATATATGAATAGCTGCATAAAATGCCCTGATCCTAACCCCTTTTGCACAATTCCATTATTTTAGTTTTGCCTGGAAGTTATGTTCAAAATGGTATGACACTTTCCTTCTGACCTGTTTTTTTTAGCTCCAGCAAGGCTATAGTAATAGGTAAGATCAGATTATCTGTCTGCCAAAACTTCAGCCTCTGCTATGGTAAGAATGGGACTTCTTTGATTTCACATTGCTGTGACAACAACACTTCTCTCCCTTCCATAGATGCAATACAGTCAGTGGGTGTTGTCACCCTAGGACAGGAAGTGTGTTTCTGTCAGGATCACTAGGTGAAAATAAAATATTCTATATAAAAAAAGAGAAAAAATAAAGGCAGCCACCATATCTCAGGACTGGTAAGCTGCAATTTGGATTTGGATTTTTGTTCTTGGGTTTAGATACAGTTTAACTGCTTTGAAAGTGTTTTGTTATATCTGTTCGATAAGTGTTGTCAATGTTCAATACTCTCGGCCTGTGCTGTAATCAGTTAATTTATTTTCCAGCTATCTTTGAAGACTCTAAACTACTCTCATCTATGGCACAAGAGAAAATTACCTGAGGAAAACACTTGGGCACCGCATCCCATCAATTATAGAATAGGACACACAAGAATTGCTCACATTAGAAGCTGGGATTTTTAAGGTGCTAATAACCCAATAATATGAACAACTGTTAAAATGCATACAATCAAAGTAAAAATAGTGTGCAGATCAACCTTAATCTAATAAAATCTTGAGTGAAATAAATAATGTGTTCCAATCTGTGATAAATAAGTAAATAAATAAATTCCGTGCTCCAATAAATAAATGTGCAAATGGTAAAACAATTCACTGACTTAGCCACAGGTACTGATCCTTTTGTGATTAAATACCATTTCTGTGATATTTGACAATGAATAAATAAATTAATTCGTGCTCAATTGAACCATTACTGCAATTCCTGCGATATAAACTGTTCCTTTAAATTACAGCTGCATACGGTGCCAATAATTGTATCAATCCAAATTATAAATATAGTGCTCCAATGAAAATGTTATACAATATATAGGATGCTGATGTAGATTTTTATCCGGTGTTATATCCGCCCCATACATTTACCGATTTGCAGAAATGATATGAGAACTGACAAAAACGGCTAATAGATAATGCATGAATCCACTGGTGAAAATCAGCACATCAGTTTAATTTAAAAAAACTTCTGGTTATAAGCGTGCTCATAAATGAGTAATTAAATGAGTAATTAAAAGTGATGAGTGGCAAAGCAAATAAATAAAATAAACTTCCCTTTTTACTTTGCTGTCTTCACAAATTCTTGTTACAATTTTGCTCCGGTGTTTACATGAAAAGAAGAGAAATGACACAAAGAAACATTGCGCAGCATTTCGATTTGAAAAAATAAATAAATGCCTAAGCTGTATTGTGCACTCACATATACCCGAAGGGTTTAGGGCGCATACAAGTAGAAAGGTCAGGCTCCTTTACAGGGCTGTCAGCCCTTCTCCTCCTCGCTATGCCCGTGTTTCCACACAGCGTCACTCAGGCTCCTCCTCCTTTATTTATTCATTGTCAAATATCACAGAAATGGTATTTAATCACAAAAGGATCAGAACCTGTGGCTAAGTCAGTGAATTGTTTTACCATTTACACATTTATTTATTGGAGCACGGAATTTATTTATTTACTTATTTATCACAGATTAGAACACATTATTTATTTCACTCAAGATCTTATTAGATTAAGGTTGATCTGCGCACTATTTTTACTTTGATTGTAAGCTTTTTATATAAGTGTAGGTTACACTTCAGATGGTGCAGCATATCATTTAGCTATCTTATCTATTTATAACTAAGGTTTTATATTTTTATATAACAGCGCTTTAGTATTTATTATACCTACTTTTGTTAAAATTCATAGATTTTATTATACTGATTAAAAAGTAAAGACATAACAGAAAATACACAGAATGAAAAAACACATTTTAAATTGCTGGATCATATAATTTTTGGAAGTTACCTGATCAATAGTGACATGATCAATAGTTGGTGGTGATGATTACCTTGGGGCTGCTCACAAAGCTCTCCTTTTAAATGTGGGCATGTCTTCCTCTGCTTTTTTCCTATTAGACCTGTGGAGGTTTTATCCTCTCTCAAACGGCCCCTTGGAGTGTGCATGTGGTAGGAGACACCTTGTGTGAGGTCAACTACGATTTGTTTAGGTACCTGTCTGCTATTATGTATATGCCATGTTGCTTACATTGTCCCATAGCTGTTTTTATACCCAGCATTGATTTAAGCTTATGCCTTAAAGGCCTGGTTCACACCTATGCATTTTTTAGTGCGTTTTCAGTTTTGCAGAAACACACTACAGTCCATTTAACATGGTTTTCTATGGGTCACGGTCACATCTGTGCATTTTTTGGAAAGGCCAATTACTTTTTTCTGGTTTCTGGTTCCATAGACTTCAATGGATCAAAAACGTGTATTGAAAAACGCAAAATGCACCTGGAATATGCAAACTGCAACCTTTATAGGTGTGAACCAGGCCTAAAAGTACATTTGTTATTATTCGTTTCAATGGTTGTCCCCTCTTTGCTGGGCTAGCTTGGGACTGCTTTGTCTTGTTTTTGCTTTTGTTTGCTAACTTCATGGCATATTTATAAGATATATCTCTTGTAGCAAAGGATCTGATTTGCCCCTCCTGCAGCCAGCATACATTATAAGTGCTCCATATTACGGCCAGTCGATGTATATCTCTCTCTATGCCTGCTGAACTTTTATATGTAGATCCCTGGACCTAATTTTCAACAAAAATATCTGCTTGGATGAATATACACATTAATAGTATTTAGTGGTAAGATGCCTGCCGACAATTTTATTTTCAATACTAATGCATTGTTGCAATGTATGAATTTATAATGAATACTTGTGTATTTATTTGAATGGACATTGCTCTATTTTGCTTAGTTCAGTCTTACTTGTGTAATGTATACAATGTAATGTATACACATTGTTGTATATAAAGATAATTATACTGCAATTTGTTCATCTATTTAGGTGTGATAATAAATATACCCTGAGGAAGCCGAAATCATTGGCGAAACGTGACGGAATTATCACCCCATAAGTACCACCAACTATTGATCATGTTTGTCAACTTCTAAAAATGATATGATCCTGCAATTTTAAATGTGTTTTTTCACTATGTGTATTTTCTGTTATGTTTATACTTTTTAATCAGCATAATAAAGTCTATAAATTTTAACAGTTGTTCATATTATTGAGTTATTGGCACCTTAAAAATCCCACCTCCTAATGTGAGCAATTTTTGTGTGTCCTACTCTCATCTACGTTATGGAAGAGAGGAGAGGGTGAGGTTTCTGTAGTTTCATCCATGAATGTAAATGCTGCTACACTGAATGTAATGAGTGTTGTCACCCTAGGACTAGAAGTATGTTACTAACATAATCACCAGGTAAATAAAGCCTGGATAAAGAAAACTAATTTAGCCACCACATCTAAGGACTGGAAAACTGCAGTATATAAAATTTTTGTTCTTGGGTTTTATTTTATTTAACCGTTTAGAGCCGGCACCTGCCGGCCCTTTAAGGGCTTTAGAATTCCAGGAAGCGGGGTGGGGCTTTTGGTCATGTGACCGCCGTGATTGGCTGTCAACACTTACATGATTGGAAAGCTCCCGTTTGCAAGTAGCGGGAGCAATGGAGGCTTTCAGTTAGCTGCCGGTAACTGTGCTGCATTCTTGGCAAAGCTCTATCGGCCCAATGCATGCAAAGAGGCTGACTCAGCGCGAAGAGGTTAAAAACTAATAGTAATAATGATAAAGATAATATTGTGTATGCAATCTGAAACCCAACATATAATTCTTAAACCTTTCGAACGACACTGCCAGGATATCTTCTGAGACAAAATAAAGGTAAAAAGTGAATGGATGGACGGATGGATGTAGAGATGCAGCAGAGTGAGGGGCTGACAGCTTGGAGGCTAACACAGTCCAGTGGCCCTTGGTGAAACACCACCAGCTCTATGTTTAAAATAACACCAGATTATTGAAAAGATTGTACAGCAATCGACGATGGTTCACCAACTTTATCTTAATGACTGTTGCTCCAAAATTAGGGAAAATACAAACCTGATGATATGCTTCATCAGATATACTGTCAAATTTGCAGCACCAAATGAACCCCCTCAATCTTTTAACCTTTATGACCTTTATTTATCATCTTTTGCCCATTATTATAGTCTTGACAGTGCCTAGCAAAGCATCTCTACATTAAAACTGTATGATGTCCTTACCACACTGAAATACCTACTCTAGAGCGAATTTTGTCAGAAGCCAGTTAATCTACCTGGATTTTTTTTTTTTTGGATTGTACAATAAATCTGAACCATCTGAAGAGAACCAATGTAACTATAGGGAAAGCATACATACTCCCTGTGGATAATCTTACTAGTCAAAACTGATCATCATCATACTGAATGGGCTGACAATGCACCTTAATGCACAAAATATCAAACATACACCTGTTTTTTAATGCAGCGCATTGGCTGGTACAGCCTACGTACTATAAGGAACATTCTCAACATGCAATGACATACACCACATCACATGTATTGCAATTGATATATTTGTTGATCATAAACCGTTCTCCAGTTACCATAGAAACAATTTCTTTGCTTCTATTACAGTATGAACCTTACAATACCTACATACGTTTAATGCAGAGAAAACGTTTTTACGGTGAGTACCTAAACAAATTACATTTACTTGGTAAATGTATGAATGGATGACTAAGTGGTCACCTTACAAACCTGAGAAATGGATGCCAATATGGGCAGGATGCACTTATTGACTTTGGAGAATGCACTGCAACTGAAAACAGTGATTCTCAGACACTTGGACAATGGTTTGCCGAATCCAGCGTGAGATAGTGGCAGTCAACACTACAAGGCCCTAATGTGGTCCAGTTACATCTGTCCTACAAAGATGTGGCATTCAAATACACCCTAATCTCTCCGATTAGAAGAATGTAAGGCAAATTCCTTAGAGTGGACACAGTGGACGCGTTTCGCGAGCATGCGCACTTGGTTGTTATCACAAGTCGCGCTCCTTTTTCAACAACATAACAGTAACTGATGACGACATCCCCCTGAGCCAGCTGCATCTTGCGCTTCAAGCCTCGTTCTGAGGCTGCCTTCCGGAGCCGGCTTCACCATCATACGGAAGTGTTACAAGCAAGGATGGACACAGCACAGCGCCGGAGAAACATTATCCTGACATTTATACCATGCCTGATTTCTTACATCCAAATGTGAGTGCTACTATTGATGTTTATTAAAATCGTTGCTTGAAACTACTGCACTCAGAGGCGCCACTCTATTTGTTCTCACCATTTACTATATCCATAAACTACTACCTTTTCCACCACCAGTACTAGATAATTTTCATTAACAGCTTTTAGTGTTGGAATGTGCTGTCTTTCAATATCTGTCAAGCATCACCTTTTCTAAAACTAATCGCTTTAGGGTGACATTTCAGCAGTTACTCTTACAGATTAAATATTTTGGATACACATTTAAATGTACCCATTTTCAATGTTTAATCTGTCTTCTCTGTCAAAATAAGCGTCATTAACTGATCATATATTTTTACTAATGCAAGAAAATAGACACATTTAATTTTTTTAATAAGGATATTTAATCAAAGTTTTTGGTTTCTTTTGGTCAAAACAAATCTCATAAATTATGCAGTCCACTCTTTTGTTGGTAGGTTTCATAAAACCTAATAAGTGAGTCAGGAATTCTTGGGGTAACAATAGTTAAAGCTTGGTCAAAATGTCTTCCCATAATGCACTGGGCCTGAATGTCCTCCTGTAGGGCCAACAGTGCAGCCTCTCGACAAACAGCAGTGATCTGCAAAAATAAACATATTTATATGTAGTTGCATGTAACTGAATATGATGATAAATGTAGTCATGACATTAAGTAGACAACATACTGTATGAGAACACGTCACAGATTTATAAAAGTTTGGAAAAGCCCTATATTATAATAAACAAGAGTCTAATACCAGATCTACACAAGACGTTTGTCCACCAGCACACAATAATTGGAAGCTTGGTAGAGCTGCTGTTGTGCATACTTTATTGTGTAAATGTTCATATGTGGTATAGTTTTTTATATAAATTCATTATTTAAATAGATTATAGTACGTTACATGGTATACCAACTATAAACAGAGACCTACTGTAGATAACAATGGTGGGAAAATAAAGCCAGACATTTATGGAATGAAATTCGGCCATTTAAAAGCAGGGACCGGACAAATTTCGAACCATGTATGTGCAGGCTGATTGTACCTTCTGTGTGCAGTAAATATTGTAATTTATAACATTTTATTCCAGATAAGGAGAAAATAAAATGTTTTAAAATTACTGAGCCTGTTTACCAATCTCCTCTCCTTAAGATGGATCTGGAAATGCTTAGCTTTGATTAATTCCGGGTTCAGCGTTTCAGTATCATGACAGAAGCTTTTGGGTAAGCTGAATGGGATCAAGGAGGAGGAGGCATCAGAGGTCTAATGTTGTCAGTTAACTCCACAAAGAGCACCTGTCTCTACTTGTTACTTTCATGGGGACTAGGAAGTTAACTATTTGAGGATAACTCTAGAAGGACAAAAACGAGTGACATAGAAAGTGGAACAGCTTGCAATTTGTTAGGGGAATGAGGGAGGTATACAAAACACTGGAGAACATACAGTCTTTTAGAGTGTACAGGAATTATGCAGAAAGTAGAAAACATAAAAAAGTTAATGCATAGATCAAAGTTAAAATGCCAGATTAAAACATTTTAGGCTTTCCAAAGAAAATAATTATTGCTTACCTGGCCATCGCCCACACTGCTGAGCTTTATTTTCTAGAAAATCTATTATTTCTAAAGATGATTCAGCATAGGACAAACGTCCAGGTGCGTCAGATGCCCCCTCCAGGTCACTGTGGTTCTATTTGCTGCCTCCCTATGTCATTACTGTGCCTGTAGTGATATAGGGTTGGCAGATGGAACCAGGCTTCAAACACTCCCAGAAAGGCATTCTTTAGCCACCATAGCTCTTTAAGGGACTGAATATTGGCAACATGAGTAATGGGATAGGTAAGCATTAACTCTTTTCTCTACAGGGAGCCATTTTCTCAAAACTGACTGAGGACTGCAATGAAGAAGCGAGAGAATGGAAAGAACCCCAAAAAAGTGGCTGCTCTCCCAACCATAAGATGGCTGACTTGGTGGAAGAGGACAGGGGCTCTATAAAGGCCCAGATTGAACCCTGCCTTCATGGATGCCTTTCAAAGGTAAGATAAGCAAACTATGCTTTCCAGCTTATGAGCCACCAGTTTGCACAACGCTTTACAACATGAGGGCAGACAGTACAGTTGAAATACAATTCAATACAGGAGGAATCAGAGGGCCCTGCTCATTATAATCTTTTACATATGAATCATGTGCAATGTAATCCTTACACAGCATTTGGTAAAAATACTCTTCTGTATAAACTATTATGCTGCGTACACACAGATGGAATTTCCGATGGAAACAGTCCGATTTTGAGAGCCTGTTCTTAATTTTTCAGACGGAGAACCTTTCTATCGGATTTTCCGATCGTGTGTATGCAATTCTGACACGCAAAATTCCGACACATGCTCAGAAACAATTTGACGCATGTTCGGAAGCATTAAACTTCCCTTTTATAGTGCCGTCAAAAGTGTTGTATGTCGTGGTGTTATTGACCGTCGGAATTTGGTGTGACCGTGTGTAGGCAAGACAGTTTGAGCGAAATTCCGTCGGAATTCCGACGAGAAAACCATCAGAGCTTTTTCCGACGAGAATTCCGATCATGTGTACGCGGCATTAGGCTTCAGCATCTAAAAGTAATACCACATGCAAATACAAAGCTAGAGGAAGTTTTTTTTTTAGGGGGACAGGATTTATTATGGTAAGTGCAAGCAGACAGATGGCTGATGTACTAGGTTTTATTCAGATGCTGTTAAATAAATGTTTTCACATTAGTGCAAGAGGAAACAGCCTGTCACCACCATTGCCAGACACAGTTTACACCGTATCATTTTATATTAATAGAGAACTGCCGGCAAGACACAAAATTAGGGAAGAAATATGTAAAGTGAAAAGTGATCCCTTGTCTTCTTTCTTGTTTTTGGATACATTTTTTGGAAGAAGGTAAAGTCCCCGATGGACCAGTAGTAGTAGATGAAGCCTTTCTTCATCACGATTCTGCTCCCGATTAGACGGGATTCTATCTAGCCAATGCACACAGTAACGTTTTATTCCACACTGAAGCCCCCCAAACCTTCATCTGCAAACAGCTATAATCAAGTACTGAAAAACAACTTTAGCTATGTTAGTGCTTTCGCTCACACAAAATAAAACGGAAAGTGCACATGAACTGATATAAGTTAACTGACTGCAGTTCTCCTTTAAATGATGTGGATTAAAAAAGTAGGCATTGTGGAAAAGGGATACAGCAGTTGCAAAGAAGTAGGTAAAAGGTTTTTTGATTGAATTTCTTCTCCCAGCTCCCACGCCTTTGGATAGCGGAAGCAGACCGAGGCTGGTGTCATTCTAAAGACATAAAGACCCATTGCTGTTGTGAAAAGGGCCCGCGGGATGAAAAGAGATATTGTGGGTTTTCAGTACAGCAGAGAATACAGTGATTGGTATTCACAGAGTGCCCATCGCTGTGAACCAAAAGACCAGCTGAAGCCTATTTGTTTGCCCATTCAGCATATTTTCTGTTTGTCCATTTGCTGTTGCCTTGCTTATGCTGTGCTGATGGAAGGCAAAGCAGTTAAGTCGCATTTTAGAGGATTTAGCAGCATGTTTAGGAAGCTTTCACAAAAACATGCATGGCTTTAGGTGGCTTTGTCATGCAACAATATTACACTTAGTGCCATGCGGCTGCTTTTTACAAGGCCAGTGAAGCTAAAAATCTACACTGAATTCCTGTCGGTGCAAAGGAAATTCTATACCATTCAGAGTGTTTTCCTTCCCATTCTTTCCCTTTCATGCAATGTTCTAGGTCCCTGAAAGATATGATAAACATCCCATTCTCTGCTTCCCCATGAAGAAAGACTCACGTGATAGACTGCAACGCTATCCTGTTGTGCTCTGCTGTCACAAATATTTGGGATTTCATGTGAAAATTATTTTTGAGGGTGCAGAACTGGCAACTTGTTCAGTTAAAGTGAGAAACTCAGGTTATATCTAAGCTACTGACTCTATGTATGTACATGATGGCTAAAAAACAAAAAAAAGTCATAGTCCTCTCAAAACAAAATAACGTTAGATTGGTATGCTAAAGCACCCTCTGGCTATATACATACCTCTAAGACATTGGTAATAAAAGAAGAGCCCCCTTGTCTACCCCACATTTCTGCTATGCCAAATTGGACAAAGTTGTTAGTTCCATTGCCCCCATTTCAACCCAGTAGTGATGGCCATGGGGTGCCAATAAAGTCTTTGACCTCTTTAGCAGGTGTTGTTTTTCCAGCAAACAGTATAATTACAACCTCAAACAAACTACCATAGTTGGTGTCTGTGATGCAATATCTGTTTTCATTAGCAATAGGCTCAACAAGTGAATCCTATTATTGAAGAATCTCTATCCTGAGAAAGTATGGGGCTTAGGGAAGGGGAAATCCCACAGGTAGAGGACTCAGAGAGGTACCAGATAGGATTCCCAATCCACCTTAAAGTATTTGTAACGGATCCCCGTCGCACTCCACTTCAGCGCTTCCGTTAGTGCACTGCTTCTTCCAATCTGGACCTTCAGATATCAGATTTTACAGCCGAATATTGTAACCAAGAACCAGAGGAGACTAGTGCAGTTACAAAGCTGGAACATGAACTGTTTATTGAAACACAGGTACACAGACAATACCCCCTCCCTTTGCATTCAGGGTGGGGTAGACTGTCCAATCAGCAGGGAGAGCTGTTGGAGGAATCCCCCCTCCCTCACAGCAAACACACATACACATCCCATAATACTTTTCTCCCAAGGCAGACAGAAGCAATAGAACAATGGAATACAGCCACACCCCAAAAGACCCAGCAAAGAGCCCACAACAGTATGAGACTATATATATATATATATATATATATATATATGCCAAGGGGGTGAATACTTTTGCAAGGCACTGTGTGTGTGTGTGTGTATGTATATATATGTATATATATATATATATATATATATATATATATACACACACACACACACACAGTGCCTTGCAAAAGTATTCACCCCCTTGGCATTTTTCGTGTTTTGTTGCCTCACAACCTGGAATTAACATGGATTGTTTGAGGATTTGCATCATTTCATTTACAGAACATGCCCACAAATTTGAAGATGTTTTTTGTTATTATTGTGAAGCAAACAACAAATAGGACAAAATAACAGAAAAAGTCAATGTGCATAACTATTCTCCCCCCTAGAGCCACCTTTTGCAGCTATCACAGCTCCAAGTCGCTTTGGATAAGTCTCTATGAGCTTGCCACATCTTACCACTGGGATTTTTGCCCATTCCTCCCTGCAGAACTGCTCCAGCTCCTTCAAGTTGGATGGTTTGCGCTTGTGAACAGCAATCTTTAATGCCGTGTACACACGAGCAGAATTTCCGACAGAAAAAGTCCAACGGGAGCTTTTCATCGTATATTCCGATCGTGTGTATGCCCCATCGGACTTTTTACGTTGAAAATTCTGACGGACCTAGATAGAGAACATGTTCTAAATTTTTCAGATGGAACCAATTCCTATCGGGAAAACCGCTCGTCTATATGCTGTTCCGACGTACCAAAAACGACGCATGCATTGAAGAAAGTATGAGACGGAAGCTATTGAACTTCCTTTTTCTAGTCCCATCGTACACGTTGTACGTCACCGCATTCTTGACGGTCGGACTTTGGTGTGACCGTGTGTATGCAAGACAGCTTGAGCGGAATTTCGTAGGAATTCCGTCGGAGAAATCTTCAGAGTTTATTCCGACGGAAAAAACACTTGTGTGTACATGGCATTAGTCTGACCACAGATTTTCTATTGGATTGAGGTCTGGGCTTTTACATGTTTCCCCTTAACCACTTCCCGACCGGCGCACACAGATATACGTCGGCAGAATGGCACGTACAGGCAGGAGGGCGTATATATAAGTCCCTCCTTTCTGCCTGTCCGTGCCATCGGGAGCGCGCCGGGAGCGGCGCGCTCCCGCGCCGGTCGGGACCCCCGTGAGTCCGATCGCGGTCCCCGCGGACTCGATCGCCGCGGGGACACCCGCGATCGTCTCATGGGAAGGCTGAACGGGGAGATGCCGAGATAAACAGCATCTCCCCGTTCTGCCTAGCAACTAGTGACGCCGATCTCTGCTCCCTGTGATTGGAGCAGAGATCAGCATTCACTAGCTGACAGCCACGCCCCCCCCACAGTAAGAAACACACCCCTAGGCATACTTAACCCTTACACTGCCCCCTTGTGGTTAACCCCTTCACTGCCAGTGTCATTTATACAGGAATTAATGCATTTAAATAGCATTAATTGCTGTAAAAATGACAATGGTCCCAAAAATGTGTCAAAAATGTCCGATGTGTCCGCCATAATGTCGCAGTCACAAAATAAATCGCAGATCTCCGCCATTACTAATAAAAAAAAATAATTAATAAAAATGCTATAAAACTATCCCCTATCTTGTAAACGCTATAACTTCTGCGCAAACCGATCAATAATCGCTTATTGCGATTTTTTTTACCAAAAATATGTAGAAGAATACGTATCGGCCTAAACTGAGGAAAAAAAATGTTTTTTTATATATTTTTTGGGGATATTTATTATAGCAAAAAGTAAAAAATAATGCATTTTTTTCAAAATTGTCGCTCTATTTTTGTTTATAGCGCAAAAAATAAAAACCGCAGGGGCGATCAAATACCACCAAAAGAAAGCTCTATTTGTGGGAAAAAAAGGAGGTAAATTTTGTTTGGGAGCCACGTCGCACGACTGCGCAATTGTCAGTTAAAGCGACGCAGTGCTGAATCGCAAAAAGGGGCCTGGTCCTTTGGCTGCAAATTGGTCCGGTCTGAAAGAGGTTAAACCACTCAAGTGTTGCTTTAGCAGTGTGTTTGGGGTCATTGTCCTGCTGGAAGGTGAACCTCCGTCCTAGCCTCAAATCACACACAGAGTGGTACAGGTTTTGCTCAAGAATATCCCTGTATTTAGCACCATCCATCTTTCCCTCAACTCTGACCAGTTTCCCAATCCCAACTGCTGAAAAACATCCCCACATCATGATGCTGCCACCAACATGTTTCACTGTGGGGATGGTGTTCTTTGGGCGATGTGATGTGTTGGGTTTGCGCCAGACAGCGTTTTCTTTGATGGCCAAAATGTAAAATTTTAGTCTCATCAGACCAGAGCATCTTCCTCCATACATTTTGGGAGTCTCCCACATGCCTTTATGCAAATTCAAAACGTGCCATTTTGTTTTTTGCTGAAAGTAATGGCTTTCTTCTGGCCACTCTGCCATAAAGCCCAACTCTATGGAGCGTACGGCTTATTGTCATCCTATGTACAGATACTCCAGTCTCTTCTGTGGAACTCTGCAGCTCCTCCAGGGTTACCTTAGGTCTCTGTGCTGCCTCTCTGATTAATGCCCTCCTTGCCTGGTCCGTGAGTTTTGGTGTGCGGTCCTCTCTTGGCAGGTTTGCTGTTGTGCCATGTTCTTTCCATTTGGTTATGATAGATTTGATGGTGCTCCTAGGGATCATCAAAGATTTGGATATTTTTTTTATACCCTAACCCTGACTTGTACTTCTCAACAACATTGTCCCTTACTTGTTTCAAGAGTTCCTTGGTCTTCATGGCAGTGTTTGGTTAGTGGTGCCTCTTGCTTAGGTGTTGCAGCCTCTGGGGCCTTTCAAAAAGGTGTGTATATGTAATGACAGATCATGTGACACTTAGATTGCACACAGGTGGACATCATTTCACTATGTGACTTCCGAAGGTAATTGGTTGCACCAGAGCTTTTTATGGGCTTCATAACAAAGGGGGTGAATACATACGCACATGCCAATTATCAGTTATTGTATATATTTTTCTAATTTTACTTCACCAACTTAGACTATTGTGTTCTGATCCATCACATATAATTCAGATTAAAATAAGATTGAACTAAAGGCTGTAATGTAACAAAATAGGTATATAGCCAAGTGGGGTGAATACTTTTGCAAGGCATTGTATAAACAACATTCCAGTGTGGTTGTACAGTGAGTCCGATTAGTACAGATCAGACTGGGGTTCTCGGTCACCCTGTGCCCCTAATAGACACAGGGTAACTTAGACATAGAAGTTGCATGGGGAGCTGAAGCAAGGGTTTCCCAACCTCTCCAAGGAATTCTGCGTTCCACCAGCCCCCCGCTAAAAATGACTCCCGTCGGAGTATTAATCTGCCCAAAGCTAATATTTTATTATTGGCAAGACGCTAGAGGGTTGAAACACTATATGGCTTCCTATATATTCTGGGCCTTGCTCTGGTAAAATGTTTGCAGCCAGCATTCCATCTCCATCAAATTTCCGCAGCCATCAAAGAGGATATGTCACTCAGCTGGAGTTTTCATTTATCTAATATAGCAGAAAATGCAACAAGAAGAGTGAGGCCCCTATTGCGGCAGGAAAAGTAGGCTTAAAGGGAGGAGGGTGGTAAAGTCAGGAATTATGGCAGTTAGATTCCTAATGGTTCAGAAACCTAAAAGAGAAGTGAGGGATTTAAACAAAACTAGGTGGATGCAGCATCTGTCCGATGATGCATCTGTCACCCGCCTCCTCTAGACCAAGAACTGAGCGATCAAAGACTGCTGATTACTCAGCTCTTGGTCTTCAATAAGCAGAAAGCTGGTCAGTCATTGGCTCTATGCTCTGCCACTGCAGCACCTACTGAAGAACCCGGCTGTGGAGTGGAAGGAAGGGAGCAGCTGGCTCAGGCTCTCAGCAGGCCACTAAGAAGCTGAGCCAGCTGCCAGTCCAGGAATCTGGGTGAATCCCGACATTAAAGTTGGGATCACTCAAGAACCTGGACTGGCTGAGTGACCTCACTCGACAGCAGACTTATGCTCACTGTTGGCTGAATATGGGTCATAGGAGTGCAGAACTAAGTGCACGCTTGTGACCCATAGGAGAAGTAGGGCCAAAAGAACTTTGGCCCTAATTTTCCTATAAATAATATACAATTTAATTTATGCTCTGTCCGCTCACTGATATCAAGGTTGGTTAAATTGATAAAATGTTCACGATCTCCCAATCCATAATTTTTTTGTGATTTAGCATAACCAAAATTATACATACTATGGGGTTGATTTACTAAAACTGGAGAGTGCAAATCTGGTGCACCGGTGCATGGTAGCCAATCAGCTTCTAACTTCAGCTTGTTCAGTTAAGCTTTGACAAAAAAAAAAAAAAAATGGAAGCTGATTGGTTTTTATGCAGAACTGAACCAGATTTTTCACGCTCCAGTTCTAGTAAATCAACACTTATGAATATTAGATGCTAAGTGACATATGTAAATTATCCATTAAAATATACAATGATATGTGCATTGCTGTTAGTAGTAGTGATGTCATGTGAAATGTTATGTAGATAACACAATTTTTATTGACACAAGGGACATGAATGGGTAGAATGTAAAAGGCTGTATTATCATAAACCTTGGTTTAGCCAACCAATTGGCTGCCCTTTGTGATTATGAGTGCCAGGTGTAATAAGAAACAGGTGTTACATGGAAGTATAGCCACACACCCATTATAAAGAGTGTGAAACAGGTAGCGTGCCTCCAACATCTCAGAGTTACTGCATATTTGTAGCTTGCCCCAGCCTCTCCATGTTGCAGCTTGTCATGTGTAGATATCATGCTGCCAAGGATATACTGTGAATGAAAATGAGGTGAGGAGTCTGAAATTCCTTTGGGGGATGAATATGAATGAAGAGACACGAGGGTGCTTTGTGAGCCAATTGTAAACACACTTTCTGTCTTCAAGTATTCTTATTCACACACTTATGAGCACTCCCAAGCCTACCCGAGAGTAACATCAGGCATACCTGCTAACTAAAATATTTGAACTACCTAACTATTAATAAATGTAGCTATCTAACGACACATTTACGCCTAAATTACAATGGTGATTGCTATCTCTTGTAGCTGAATGATTTGAAGAAGGACTCCAGAAAAAGCAAGAGCTGGTGGCTATAGCAGTCAGGTTTTGAGTTACACCTGTTACTGTCATCAAGAGATATGATTAAAACCCTCCTCTCTGCAGGCATGTTCCCAACATGTAGCCTAATTCCAGCCACTCTGTAATGAACATACTGAAATGGTCAATCCATCAGACATTGACCTGAATTGTTGATGTCCGGCAAATTGCAACGGTTTTGGTCAGTGGTCAACGACTCTGGAGAGCTAAAAGAGTTCTTAATGGCAGCCATGGAGGTAAATGCTATACCCCCCCCCCCCCCACCCACCACTTGGCTATCGCCCAATTAGTTTAACTCTGATTTTCATGAGGTTTAATCAAAAATTTGCTATGGGACCCTTCTGATTTGCAAGTTAGTGTGCATCTGTGCCCAGACTGTGGACATTAAACCTTTAGCACCAGCGCCTCCTAGCCCTTTAAGAGGTTTCAGATGCTGGGAGGTGGAGGCAGGGTCATATGACTCGTTGTGATTGGCTGTCACAGTGGTCACATGATCGGAAAGCTCCCAATTGCAAGTATGCATAGGGAGCTTACCAATCCCTGTCGGCTGCTGTGCTGGGAGCGTGCACGGAGCACGCTCTAAACAAGGAAAGTAGTTTACACAGGGCTGCATATATGCGGGCACTCAGTGTTAAGGCCCATCCACCGAGAGGCCGCATAAATGTGTATTGCCGGCGCCAAACTGATTACATATGCTTAAGAAATCACAAAAGAGCTTTACCAGTAACATGTTACTAACTGAGCAGCCCCTTCCTTTGTGGTGCATTGGCAGCCCATTCAAATAAAAAAAGCTGCATTAACCACTTCTAGCCCAAGACAATTCTGGCATTCCTCTCCTACATGTAAAAATATTTTTTTTGCAAGAAAATTACTCAGAACCGCCAAACATTGTGTGTGTGTGTATATTTTATATATATATATATATATATATATATACCGTATTTATCGGCGTATAACACGCACTTTTTCCCCCTTAAAATCGGGGGAAAGTCGTGGGTGCGTGTTATACGCCGATACCCCAAAAAAAAGTGGCCAAAAAATTAAAACGGCGCCGAAAAACAGCGGCCGCCGCCGAAAAAAAAACGAGCGCCGCCGGAAAAAAAACGAGCGCCGCCGGAAAAGACCGATCTGTCTGTTCCGCTCTGCTCGCAGTCCCGCCTCCCTGCGCTTGCTTCCGAAACAGCAGGGAGGCGGGACTGCGAGTGGAGCCGGAAAAGCCCGAGCCGTCTGTTCCGCTCTGCTCGCAGTCCCGCCTCCCTGCGTTCGCTTCCGAAACAGCAGGGAGGCGGGACTGAGAGCAGGAGCCGAACAGACGGCTCGGGCTTTTCCGCCGACGCTCGTTTTTTTTCGGCCGCGCGGTCTTTCTAGGCGGCAATTTCAAATGCGGAAAATATGGAAATGACGCTGACAAGCTGCACATCACACTGGGCAAGCTGCACATCACACTGGGCAAGCTGCACATCACACTGGGCAAAGCTGCACATCACACTGGGCAAAGCTGCACATCACACTGGGCAAAGCTGCACATCACACTGGGCAAAGCTGCACATCACACTGGGCAAAGCTGCAAATGATGCTGACAAGCTGCAAATGATGCTGACAAGCTGCAAATGATGCCGACAAGCTGCAAATGATGCCGACAAGCTGAAAATGACGCTGACAAGCTGAAAATGACGCTGACAAGCTGCAAATGACGCTGACAAGCTGCAATGACGCTGGGCAAAGCTGCAAATGACGCTGGGCAAAGCTGCAAATGACGCTGGGCAAGCTGCAAATGACGCTTAAATGTAAGTGTTTTTTTTCCCTAAACTTCCCTCCTAAAACTTTTTTTCCTTAAAATGCCCTCCTAAACTTGGGGTGCGTGTTATACGCCGGTGCGTGTTATACGCCGATAAATACGGTAGTTAGATATGGGCAGGTTACTTTTTCTTCAGTAATGGGAGTATTAGAAGCAGGCGTCAAGTGGTACCTCCAATAAATCCACCAATATTCATATGAAAATCAAGACGGGACACGTACTTCAATTGCGAAAATCCTTTACTTCGATATTTCAAAGGTACATCTTATTTCAAAAGCACAGCCACTGTACAGTTACGAGCACCAGCTCTTCGTCAGGCTATCTTCAATTAACAATGATTAGTGATCTGTGACATACACCTGTGTGTTGTACTCCTGAATGTGGTATATATATGCTTAGTTTGAGATAGTTTGTTACACAAGCCAGAGATAGCCTGACGAAGAGCTGGTGCTCGTAACTGTACAGTGGCTGTGCTTTTGAAATAAGATGTACCTTTGAAATATCGAAGTAAAGGATTTTCGCAATTGAAGTACGTGTCCCGTCTTGATTTTCATATATATATATATATATATATATATATATATATATATACACAGGGCTCAAAATTTCAAGTCCTGAGCTACTAGCCAGGTCTCAAGGGTTACTCGCCACCAATTGCCCCACCCAACCCTTACCCTGCCCCGCCCCTAATCACGCTATCAAAAATTATCTCATGAAAGGACACTTAAATGTTTTATGCAGAATTATGTTTTACAAAAATAAATATCAACAACAACTTTATCAGTTCCCCTCAGCAGTGCCTCAACAGTGCCCATCAATGCAGGCTCACCGGTGCCCATTATTGCAGCGTGACCTGTGCCCATCATTGCAGCCTCACCATGCCCAACATTGCAGCCTTACCGTGCCCCACATTGCAGCCTCACCGTGCCCCACATTGCAGCCTCACCGTGCCCCACATTGCAGCCTCACAGTGCCCCCATTTGCAGCCTCACCGTGCCCCCATTTGCAGCCTCACCGTGCCCCCATTTGCAGCCTCACCGTGCCCCCATTTGCAGCCTCACCGTGCCCCCATTTGCAGCCTCACCGTGCCCCCATTTGCAGCCTCACCGTGCCCCCATTTGCAGCCTCACCGTGTCCCCATTTGCAGCCTCACCGTGTCCCCATTTGCAGCCTCACCGTGCCCCCATTTGCAGCCTCACCGTGCCCCCATTTGCAGCCTTACCGTGCCCCCATTTGCAGCCTTACCGTGCCCCCATTTGCAGCCTCACCGTGCCCCATTTGCAGCCTCACAGTTCCCCCATTTGCAGCCTCACCGTGCCCCCATTTGCAGCCTCACCGTGTCCCCATTTGCAGCCTCACCGTGCCCCCATTTGCAGCCTCACAGTGCCCCCATTTGCAGCCTCACAGTGCCCCCATTTGCAGCCTCACAGTGCCCCCATTTGCAGCCTCACCGTGTCCCCATTTGCAGCCTCACCGTGCCCCCATTTACAGCCTCACCATGCCCCCATTTGCAGCCTTACAGTGCCCCCATTTACAGCCTCACCGTGCCCCAAATATCAGCATCACAGTGCCACATTGCAGCCTTGCCAGGGCGGAGGAAGTGAGAGGGCGGCTGGATCATGTCGAGTTAGAGGAGAGCCGCGGGATCGCCGAGCGGTAATACACGCCGTAACAGCTGTCTCCGCTCACTCTCACACAGCCCCGCCTCCTCCTAACCCCGCGCCTGTAATAGACAGAATGCATCGCCACATTGGACCCTCGTTCTGTCACAGGCGCAGGGTTAGGAGGAGGCGGGGCTGTGTGAGAGTGAGCGGAGACAGCTGTTACGGCGTGTATTACCGCTCGGCGATCCCGCGGCTCTCCTCTAACTCCATGGCACTATTCCACCGGGAGAACAGCTCCCAGTCAAATCCGCCCGCCGGCGGTGCTCGCCCCCCCCCAATCCCAGGCAGCCCAGCTCCTCGCCAGCCCTCATTTTCTGCTCGCAAAATGCGAGTAGGCGAGCAGAAAATTTGAGGGCTGTATATATATATATATATATATATATATATATATATATATATATATATATATATATATATATTTTTTTAGCAGAGACCCTAGGAAATAAAATAGCGGCCATTGCAATTTTTAATGTCACACTGTATTTGCGCAGCAGTTTTTCAAACACGAGTTTTTGGGGAACAAAAACACTTTCATGAATTAAAAGAAACAAAACACAATATTTACCTGAATTATTTTATATAATGTGAAAGATGATGTTACGCTGAGTAGATACCTAACATGTCATGCTTTAAAATTGCGCAAACTCGTGGAATGGAGCCAAACTTTGGTACTTAAAAATGTCCAATGGCGACGTCTTAAAATGTTTTACAGATTACCAGAGTTACAGAGGAGGTCTTTTGCTAGAATTATTGCTCTCGCTCAATGTTCGCGACGGTACCTCACATGTGTGGTTTGAATGCCATTTACATATGCGGGTGCGACCTAAGTATGTGTTCGCTTCTGTGTGCGAGCTCAAGGGTATGGGGGCACTTTAAATTTTAAATATTTTTTTATTGTTTATTTTATTTTTTACACTTTCCCTTTTTTAATCACTTTTATTCCTATTACAAGGAATGTAAACATCCCTTGTAATAAGAATAGGGCATGACAGGTTCTGTTTACGGAGAGTTCTGGGTTCTATAAGTTCCCACTTCTCTCCTCAATGCTGAAGAGTATGAGATAAAAAAATAATCAAACTCAGGCTTTCAGATCACACAGGAGAGACCAGAGAAACACCGGAGGGTGGCGGAAAGGTGGTAAACGCCCCCTCCTTCCGCCTGTAAAAGCAATTAAGCAGCTAAACAGCTGCTGTGATTGCTTTTACATTGCAGAGAATTGCCTGCTGAAAAAAAAGATATCTGGATGATGCCTGTAGCTGCAGATATCACCACTTAAAGTCCAGGATGTTATATGATGTCCACCTAAGGATAAGTGGTTTAAATAATAAACATTAATGTGCTTGGGTTAAGATGCACAACAGGCCAGCTTGGTGTGAATGAACTCTTATGCCCCGTACACACGATTGGACTTTCCGCCAACAAAACGGTGGATTTTTGTTCGAAGGTTGTTGGCTCAAACTTGTCTTGCATACGTCTTGCACGGTCACACAAATGTTGGCCAACAATTACGAATGTAGGAACATGGTGACGTACAAGACGTACGACGAGCCGAGAAAAAGGAAGTTCAATAGCCAGTGCGGCTCCTTCTGCTTGATTCCAAGCATGCGTGAACTTTTGTGCGTCGGACTTGTGTTTTGTTGGCGGAAAATTTGAGAACCTGCTATCAAACATTTGTTGGCAGAAAGTCTGACAGCAAATGTTCGATGGAGCGTACACACGGTCGGACTTTCCGACAACAAGCTCACATCCAACATTTCCCGTCGGAAAATCCAACCATGTGTACGGGGCATTAGAGTTAAAGTGATTGTGAACTGTTTTTTTTTTTTTACTTTTACCTATAGGTAAGCCTAGTATAAGGCTTACCTATAGGTAGTGGAAATAGCTCCTAAACATGGGCCGTTTAGGAGATATTTCACTTGTAGTGCGCCGATGTCGTCAATGCTGTGAAGAAACGGACCTCCGTGACGTTTCTTTCCCAGCGTATGCTGACGGCTCCTGCGCACATGCACAGGAGTGATGTCACGCGGCTCCTGGCAGTCACAGAGACGGAGTCCACGGCCCCGGAAGGAAGAGGGGTGAAGATGGATGTGGCCTGCACAGGGGACAGCACGGGCTTCATTTGCAGGTAAGTGTCATATAATGGGCTAGTATGCATTTCATACTAGCCCATTATGCTTTTAATTTGCAGGGTTTACAGGGAGCAAAAGAAGAAGTAAAACCCATCAGGGTTTACTTCCTCTTTAAGGTTACAGGGAACCTGTGATTCTGTGGTTTACGATTACAGGGCTGATAGTGTGAGAACACCCCCAACACCAAGAGCTCCCAACACTGAGGGCCTACTTACACTTAACTGTTCTTACAAGTACTTCTAAGTTAATGTGGTTGTTATATGGCATCTCATTTAAATAAAGCATATTATCTTTATAACTACACATAAATCTAAAACATTTCGTTCCTAGATACCCTCACTCCATCAAATACACACCACTTCCTGGCCTATGGAGTCGTACCCTGCACGTTCCACACTGTCCGATGCTGTCTTCCTGTACTATGCCGCCTCAGCTCCCGCGATGGGGTCATGTTCTCGGCTGGCCCTGCACCGCCGTCCCTGCGCTGCACTTGCTGTCTGGGTTGGTGAGTGTGGTGGGTTAACCATCGATATATACATTAATATTACTTTTGACAAATTCTTTCTAGAGCATGGCTCAATATATAAATATATATTTTTTACAATAAATATATATTTTTTTTACAGATATTTTATAGGAAGGTCTGTCGCATCCGCTCCTGATGAATGGGAATTACCCATGAAACGCGTCGAGCTTTATTTGATGCCACAGCAATACTTTTACGGATCATTTTTACCCCTCTAGTACTACTAGACTCCATGACATTGTCAATACAGCATCCGGTGGACACACATGTACCATGTGGGCACATGTGCCAGTGTTTGGGCACGCTGCCAGTGGCATTAGTAGGCCATATATATTCATATATCTACTTCATGGAATGTGTTATTATGCATGTATTCCTTTAGCTATCATGTTCAGGCCCTATGTACAGTTTATGTATATTTAAGAAACTAACAATGGGTCTAAGTCTTTGGATCAATGTTATTAAATAAACTTTTTACTTTGTAACCCATTACCACTATTCAGATGCTTCAATTAAAGTCCCAAACTCCCTTTCCTTTATTATCTAATAACAGGGATGGAAGCACCCTCGGGTGCTTCATTTAAAGTCCCAACCCCTTCTCTATTTTCATACAATTGTCGGGATGGAAGCATTTGAATAATGGGGTTTGGCAGTGTCCCCCTGCCATCCCTGTGTGAGGTTTCCCTCACTATAGGGTACCTCTTTATGATAAGGTTATTAACTGATTGTATCTACATGTATCCAGACTGCTTCTTGCTATTTACTTGTGAATTTGGAACATGGTATCTGCTTCCATGCAGCGTTCCCTTTACTGATTTCATGTTCCCACATGGATTGTCTCTATCTAGATGTCCCAAGCACCACATCGGCCTGGTCAGCTCTGTGCAGTGTATGGATGACTGTGGCTGGGGCGTTGCTGTGGTCTCTCCTCATCGCGGGAGCTGCGATGCACCTACTGGCCCCTCCCCCTTCCTCCCCTTGCATCTTCTGATGCTTGGAGGACCGGGCGGGTGCCCCTTCGCGCATCGGCACCACGCTTGTCACGCCCTCTGTGTGACGGCACACACGCCGTGCGTGTGACGTCAGTTGTGACGTCATCGCGCCGACGTTTAGCCATAACATCTTGTATTCCCATGGGGGAACTTCCGCGCCATTCCCGAGTGGTCACTCGGTCTAGGTGCGGTTTCTCTTCCCCCATTGGCTCAACAGCGTGGCGTTGGCGGCATATACAGATATAATCCCCACTATAGAGAGCTGTCGTCTTGACTAGTCTTCTTCTGGGGGTTATGGCGTGCCAGCTCTAACCAACTGCTGGTATCGCTTTGAAGCAGCATTGAGGTAAGCTACCTTACAGTCCAGATCTTCCTTCCTGCCCCTCCCCCCTCCTCCTTGGTGTGATAGTGTTTCACTTTGTATATTAGTTTGCTTTTGTTCCTCAATTTGCTTTTTCAAGCTTCTTACATATTTTTTTCACTGTCCAGCCCCTTTAGACACAGATCTCTGTACATAACAGGCACCACACTAATCTTTACCATTATTTCCTATGGAGTTGCACCAGGCTCACTATTCAATCACACCCCACCACACCAAGCATATTATCTTTATAACTACACATAAATCTAAAACATTTCGTTCCTAGATACCCTCACTCCATCAAATACACACCACTTCCTGGCCTATGGAGTCGTACCCTGCACGTTCCACACTGTCCGATGCTGTCTTCCTGTACTATGCCGCCTCAGCTCCCGCGATGGGGTCATGTTCTCGGCTGGCCCTGCACCGCCGTCCCTGCGCTGCACTTGCTGTCTGGGTTGGTGAGTGTGGTGGGTTAACCATCGATATATACATTAATATTACTTTTGACAAATTCTTTCTAGAGCATGGCTCAATATATAAATATATATTTTTTACAATAAATATATATATTTTTTTTACAGATATTTTATAGGAAGGTCTGTCGCATCCGCTCCTGATGAATGGGAATTACCCATGAAACGCGTCGAGCTTTATTTGATGCCACAGCAATACTTTTACGGATCATTTTTACCCCTCTAGTACTACTAGACTCCATGACATTGTCAATACAGCATCCGGTGGACACACATGTACCATGTGGGCACATGTGCCAGTGTTTGGGCACGCTGCCAGTGGCATTAGTAGGCCATATATATTCATATATCTACTTCATGGAATGTGTTATTATGCATGTATTCCTTTAGCTATCATGTTCAGGCCCTATGTACAGTTTATGTATATTTAAGAAACTAACAATGGGTCTAAGTCTTTGGATCAATGTTATTAAATAAACTTTTTACTTTGTAACCCATTACCACTATTCAGATGCTTCAATTAAAGTCCCAAACTCCCTTTCCTTTATTATCTAATAACAGGGATGGAAGCACCCTCGGGTGCTTCATTTAAAGTCCCAACCCCTTCTCTATTTTCATACAATTGTCGGGATGGAAGCATTTGAATAATGGGGTTTGGCAGTGTCCCCCTGCCATCCCTGTGTGAGGTTTCCCTCACTATAGGGTACCTCTTTATGATAAGGTTATTAACTGATTGTATCTACATGTATCCAGACTGCTTCTTGCTATTTACTTGTGAATTTGGAACATGGTATCTGCTTCCATGCAGCGTTCCCTTTACTGATTTCATGTTCCCACATGGATTGTCTCTATCTAGATGTCCCAAGCACCACATCGGCCTGGTCAGCTCTGTGCAGTGTATGGATGACTGTGGCTGGGGCGTTGCTGTGGTCTCTCCTCATCGCGGGAGCTGCGATGCACCTACTGGCCCCTCCCCCTTCCTCCCCTTGCATCTTCTGATGCTTGGAGGACCGGGCGGGTGCCCCTTCGCGCATCGGCACCACGCTTGTCACGCCCTCTGTGTGACGGCACACACGCCGTGCGTGTGACGTCAGTTGTGACGTCATCGCGCCGACGTTTAGCCATAACATCTTGTATTCCCATGGGGGAACTTCCGCGCCATTCCCGAGTGGTCACTCGGTCTAGGTGCGGTTTCTCTTCCCCCATTGGCTCAACAGCGTGGCGTTGGCGGCATATACAGATATAATCCCCACTATAGAGAGCTGTCGTCTTGACTAGTCTTCTTCTGGGGGTTATGGCGTGCCAGCTCTAACCAACTGCTGGTATCGCTTTGAAGCAGCATTGAGGTAAGCTACCTTACAGTCCAGATCTTCCTTCCTGCCCCTCCCCCCTCCTCCTTGGTGTGATAGTGTTTCACTTTGTATATTAGTTTGCTTTTGTTCCTCAATTTGCTTTTTCAAGCTTCTTACATATTTTTTTCACTGTCCAGCCCCTTTAGACACAGATCTCTGTACATAACAGGCACCACACTAATCTTTACCATTATTTCCTATGGAGTTGCACCAGGCTCACTATTCAATCACACCCCACCACACCAAGCATATTATCTTTATAACTACACATAAATCTAAAACATTTCGTTCCTAGATACCCTCACTCCATCAAATACACACCACTTCCTGGCCTATGGAGTCGTACCCTGCACGTTCCACACTGTCCGATGCTGTCTTCCTGTACTATGCCGCCTCAGCTCCCGCGATGGGGTCATGTTCTCGGCTGGCCCTGCACCGCCGTCCCTGCGCTGCACTTGCTGTCTGGGTTGGTGAGTGTGGTGGGTTAACCATCGATATATACATTAATATTACTTTTGACAAATTCTTTCTAGAGCATGGCTCAATATATAAATATATATTTTTTACAATAAATATATATTTTTTTTACAGATATTTTATAGGAAGGTCTGTCGCATCCGCTCCTGATGAATGGGAATTACCCATGAAACGCGTCGAGCTTTATTTGATGCCACAGCAATACTTTTACGGATCATTTTTACCCCTCTAGTACTACTAGACTCCATGACATTGTCAATACAGCATCCGGTGGACACACATGTACCATGTGGGCACATGTGCCAGTGTTTGGGCACGCTGCCAGTGGCATTAGTAGGCCATATATATTCATATATCTACTTCATGGAATGTGTTATTATGCATGTATTCCTTTAGCTATCATGTTCAGGCCCTATGTACAGTTTATGTATATTTAAGAAACTAACAATGGGTCTAAGTCTTTGGATCAATGTTATTAAATAAACTTTTTACTTTGTAACCCATTACCACTATTCAGATGCTTCAATTAAAGTCCCAAACTCCCTTTCCTTTATTATCTAATAACAGGGATGGAAGCACCCTCGGGTGCTTCATTTAAAGTCCCAACCCCTTCTCTATTTTCATACAATTGTCGGGATGGAAGCATTTGAATAATGGGGTTTGGCAGTGTCCCCCTGCCATCCCTGTGTGAGGTTTCCCTCACTATAGGGTACCTCTTTATGATAAGGTTATTAACTGATTGTATCTACATGTATCCAGACTGCTTCTTGCTATTTACTTGTGAATTTGGAACATGGTATCTGCTTCCATGCAGCGTTCCCTTTACTGATTTCATGTTCCCACATGGATTGTCTCTATCTAGATGTCCCAAGCACCACATCGGCCTGGTCAGCTCTGTGCAGTGTATGGATGACTGTGGCTGGGGCGTTGCTGTGGTCTCTCCTCATCGCGGGAGCTGCGATGCACCTACTGGCCCCTCCCCCTTCCTCCCCTTGCATCTTCTGATGCTTGGAGGACCGGGCGGGTGCCCCTTCGCGCATCGGCACCACGCTTGTCACGCCCTCTGTGTGACGGCACACACGCCGTGCGTGTGACGTCAGTTGTGACGTCATCGCGCCGACGTTTAGCCATAACATCTTGTATTCCCATGGGGGAACTTCCGCGCCATTCCCGAGTGGTCACTCGGTCTAGGTGCGGTTTCTCTTCCCCCATTGGCTCAACAGCGTGGCGTTGGCGGCATATACAGATATAATCCCCACTATAGAGAGCTGTCGTCTTGACTAGTCTTCTTCTGGGGGTTATGGCGTGCCAGCTCTAACCAACTGCTGGTATCGCTTTGAAGCAGCATTGAGGTAAGCTACCTTACAGTCCAGATCTTCCTTCCTGCCCCTCCCCCCTCCTCCTTGGTGTGATAGTGTTTCACTTTGTATATTAGTTTGCTTTTGTTCCTCAATTTGCTTTTTCAAGCTTCTTACATATTTTTTTCACTGTCCAGCCCCTTTAGACACAGATCTCTGTACATAACAGGCACCACACTAATCTTTACCATTATTTCCTATGGAGTTGCACCAGGCTCACTATTCAATCACACCCCACCACACCAAGCATATTATCTTTATAACTACACATAAATCTAAAACATTTCGTTCCTAGATACCCTCACTCCATCAAATACACACCACTTCCTGGCCTATGGAGTCGTACCCTGCACTTTCCACACTGTCCGATGCTGTCTTCCTGTACTATGCCGCCTCAGCTCCCGCGATGGGGTCATGTTCTCGGCTGGCCCTGCACCGCCGTCCCTGCGCTGCACTTGCTGTCTGGGTTGGTGAGTGTGGTGGGTTAACCATCGATATATACATTAATATTACTTTTGACAAATTCTTTCTAGAGCATGGCTCAATATATAAATATATATTTTTTACAATAAATATATATTTTTTTTACAGATATTTTATAGGAAGGTCTGTCGCATCCGCTCCTGATGAATGGGAATTACCCATGAAACGCGTCGAGCTTTATTTGATGCCACAGCAATACTTTTACGGATCATTTTTACCCCTCTAGTACTACTAGACTCCATGACATTGTCAATACAGCATCCGGTGGACACACATGTACCATGTGGGCACATGTGCCAGTGTTTGGGCACGCTGCCAGTGGCATTAGTAGGCCATATATATTCATATATCTACTTCATGGAATGTGTTATTATGCATGTATTCCTTTAGCTATCATGTTCAGGCCCTATGTACAGTTTATGTATATTTAAGAAACTAACAATGGGTCTAAGTCTTTGGATCAATGTTATTAAATAAACTTTTTACTTTGTAACCCATTACCACTATTCAGATGCTTCAATTAAAGTCCCAAACTCCCTTTCCTTTATTATCTAATAACAGGGATGGAAGCACCCTCGGGTGCTTCATTTAAAGTCCCAACCCCTTCTCTATTTTCTCATTTAAATAAATGAGCTGCCAAAGCACCAGAATGGTAAAAAAATAATCAGACATGGAGCATCTCTTCTGATACAGCACACCACAATGCATGATAGTGGGTTACTGCGTGTTGTGGTGCTTTACATTTACATTGAATGGCACTGGAACAGATAACTGTAAATGGGACCTGAAAGCGAAAGTATAAATTTGGATTGAGCCGTGGTTTACACTTGAATTTTAATTCAATTTGACATGGAAATTTACAGTTCAAAATTGCATGACAAGTCACACCCCATTGCAGGCAATGGAACCGTTCAAATCGCAGCAACTTTGAAAAAGGTTCCTGCACTACTTTTGTGCGATTTCCTTGTGACTTGCATTAACTTCTGTTAAATGAAGTCACAATGAAATTGGAGATACAAATCTCACTGATTTGCGGCTTTGAAATTGAGCTGAAGTAACACTATTTCAAAGCCGTACTGATGTTGAACCAGGGCTAAATGCTATTTATACACATTGCTCTTTACTCATTAACCACTTCAATACCAGGCCATAGTCAAATGACGTCCGCAGATGGGATCTCCCATCCTGGGCAGGCGTCATATGACATCCTTGGCTTCTCTCCACTCCTGCGGGCCCCGATCGGGGATGAGGAGTGTCCCTCAGGCACAGCCCATCCCAGGTCCATGTAAAGAGCCAATAAAATTGTCTCTTTACCATGTGACTGGCTGTATCCAATCACAACCGGTCACAGAATGTCAACAAACCGCGGTACGAGATGTTACCGGGTTCTCCTCCTCACACACTGATCGTGTGTGAGAAGGAGATTGCGGTAACATCTCGTAATAAAGAGGACCCATCAAAGTACCTGTCACAGTCCATATGAGTACCCGAGTACCTGTCACAGTCTATCTGAGTACCTGTCACAGTTCATCTGAGTATCTGAGTTCCTGAGTACCTGTCACATTCCATCTGAGTACCCCAGTACCTGTCACAGTCCATCTGAGTACCCAAATACCTGTTACAGTTCATCTGAGTACCAGAGTACCTGAGCACCTGTCACAGCCCATCTGAGAACCTGTCGCAGCCATCAGAGTACCCGAGTACCTATCTGCAGCCCATGCCTCATAGAATATAATGGGGTCATTTTGTGGGTAATTCCACTGTCCTGGTGCTCAAGGACCTTCAAAAGTGTGATAGGTACTGTAGGAATGAAATGAGATGTGTAATTTATGCTCCTAGAATGCCTGAAGGTACTACTTCAATGTTGGGCCTCTGTATGTGGACTGGCTGTGTAAAAGTCTCACACATGTGGTATCGCCATACTCTGGATGAGTAGCAGAATGTGTTTTGGGGTGTAATTTTTGCTATATACATGCTATGAGTTATAAATATCTTAAAAATGTACAACTTTGTGTGAAAAAAAAAAAATGGTTTTCAATTTCTTTCCACGTGTTCTGAAGACTTGTGTCAAAAAAATAACCGTTCAAAAGACTCATAATGCTTCAAAGAATATACGTTGGGGTGTTTTTTTTCCAAAATTGGGTCATTTTGTGGGTAATGCCATTGTCCTGGCGCTCCAGGGCCTTCAAAAATGTAATAGGTTGTTAGGAAATTAGAGGTGTAATTTATGCTCCTAGAACCCCTGATGGTGCTCCCTGCATATTGGACCTCTCTGTGTGGTCAGACTGCGTAAAAGTCACACACATGTGGTATCACCATACTCGGGAGGAGTAGCAGAATGCATTTTGGGGTGTAATTGGAAGTATGCATATGCTGCGTGTGAGAAATAACTTGTTATTATGACAATTTATGACAATTTTGTGAAAAAAAATAAAAATGAATATTCCCAAGAATTGTGGGAAAAAAAATTACAACTTCAAAAAACTCACCATACCTCAATACATTTGACTGTCTACTTTTCAAAAAGGGGTCATTTTGGGGGTATTTGTACTTTCCTGACATATCAGGGCCTCAGCAAATGAGATAGGCCGTCAGTGCATCAAGTGTGATCAATTTTCAATGATTTGTACCATAGCTTGTAGACTCTATAACTTTCACAGAGACTAAATAATATCCACTAATTTGGGTTATTTTTACCAAAGTGATGTAGCAGTATACATTTTGGCCCAAATTTATGAACAAAAATGACTTATTTGCAAAATTTTATCATAGAAATAAAATAAAAAAAAGTTATTTTTTTTGTTCTTTTTTCACTGATGTCGCAAAAAATAAAAAACCCAGTGGTGATTAAATATCACCAAAAGAAAGCTCTATTTGTATGAAAAAAAAATTATACAAATTTTGTTTAGGTACAGTGTTGCATGATTGAGTAATTGGCATTTAAAATGTGAGAGCGCTGAAAGCTGAAAATTGGTCTGGGCAGGAAGGGTGTATAAATACCCTGTATTGAAATGGTTAACAGAAGGGCTGACGTATAAAACTTAAAAAAAAAAAAAAAAAACGTTGTAAATCGCAACAGATCAAGTGTTGGTCATTATCTTAACTGCAACATAAATTAGACTGAATTCTGATTGGTTGCTGTATGAGTTCCATAAAGAGTTAAACTGTGGAATCTTGCAGAGAGCAAATGTTTTAATTTCACATTCAACAGGTGGGGAGGATTCAGGCCAGAGGTTCCTGCCGCTGGTTCCAACTTGCCCGGAAGATCTGTTTCCTCATATAACATAAACCATTTTCCAAAAATGTACAAATTATAAGACATTGTATGTCTTTATTAGAAAGGTACTGTATGTACCGGGAGAATTGCTCACTTCAAAGCAACACAGCGTACAAGGGAAGACACTATTCGAGCGCTTGATAAGGAATGGCACGTCAGGAGCTGGATGAAGGGCAGCATGGGAAAATAGGGCATGTCTGAATGTCTCTGGCTGCTGGCAGCCACTTGGCATATATTCTGACAGAACAAGTCACATACGACCTTGGACTGAATATGCCACTTATGCAATGATTTACATTGAATTAGATTTATGTAAGAATTATACACACTCATTTCAGACAACGTGTGTATGTTGCATATTTAGTATGTACTTTGTCTAATAGGGAAATCTGTAAATATCTGTATAAACTGCACATTTTATGAAGCCATACACTTCTAGTCTTGGAAACCAACTTAAAGTGGGGTTGCAACCAAAAAACAAAAAGGGGCTTAAAAATCATAAAAAAATTAAAAAAAAATAATTGGAAAAAAAAAAAATTTTTACTCACCTCTAAATGCCTGTTGCTAGGGGGTCCCTCGAAGTCTGCCACCTTCATTGCCCGGGCTAAAAGTCACTTCCTGTAGGCAACGCACAGTCATCTGGGACATGTCATGTGTCCCAGATGAGTGAGCGTCGAATCACGGCGCACGGCGCCGCTCGCGCATGCGCAGTGGGTGCCCGGCTGTGAAGCCCAGCCGGGTTCCCACAGTAAGAATGCCGGCGTCGTGAGCGGAGCGGGGAACGAGGGGGGGGGTCTCGTTCCCCCGCATCGCTGGACCCCGGGACAGGTAAGTGTCCGATTATTAAAAGTCAGCAGCTGCAGTATTTGTAGCTGCTGACTTTTAATTTTTTTTTTTGCCCGGCCCTCCACTTTAAGTCAAATGCTTGAGACCTTGTTTACTCTGAAGAGCGATCCGCATTTGACAGGTGGTAAGGGAGCATTATATCACCTCCTCACTGCCTTTTTTAACCCCTTAAACCCTGCACCAGCAGGCTGAAACCTTGTGCAACGATTGTGGGGTGCCCTACTCAGTTGACTTATCTGTGTTCAGTGGGCATCAAAACCTGCCGAATGTGATAGTTTAGAAAATTTTCTCTATGTAAACCCCCCTCTGCTGCCTTCGCAGCTTAAGGGGAGTGGTTGGGGTTGGTAAAAATCTGAGGGCAGCCGACTATGCAGCTTTCGGCTTTCACTCAGCTTTCACTCTCTTAAAGGGAGTGCTCCTAATCTCAGCTTGTTACCTGTATAAAAGACACCTGTCTACAGAAGCAATCAATCATTTAGATTCCAATCTCTCCACCATGGCCAAGACCAAAGCGCTGTCCAAGGATGTCAGGGACAAGATTGTAGACCTACACAACGCTGGAATGGGCTACAAGACCATCGCCAAGCAGCTTGGTGAGATGGTGACAACAGTTGGTGCGATTATTTGCAAATTGAAGAAACACAAAATAACTGTCAATCTCCCTCGGTCTGGGGCTCCATGCAAAATCTCACCTCGTGGAGTTGCAATGATCATGAGAACGGTGAGGAATCAGTCCAGAACTACACGGGAGAATCTTGTCAATGATCTCAAGGCAGCTGGTACCGCAGTCACCATGAAAACAATTGGTAACACACTACACCGTGAAGAACTGAAGCCTGCAGTGCCTGCAAGGTCCCCCTGCTCAAGAAAGCACATGTACAGGTCAGTCTGAAGTTTGCTAATGAACATCTGAATTATTCAGAAGAGAACTGGGTGAAAGTGTTGTGGTCAGATGAGACCAAAATCGAGCTCTTTGGCATCAACTCAAATCGCCATGTTTGGAGGAGGAGGAATGCTGCCTATGACCCCAAGAACACATCCCCATCGTCAAACATTGAGGTGGAAACATTATGCTTTGGGGTTGTTTTTCTGCTACTGGGACAGGACAAGTTCACTGCATCAAAGGGACGATGGACAGGGCCATGTAATGTCAAATCTTGGGTGAGAACTTCCCTCCTTGAGCCAGGGCATTGAAAATGTTTTGTGGATAGGTTTTCTAGCATGACAATGACCCAAAATACACAGCCAAGGCAACAGAGGAGTGGCTCAAGAAGAAGCGCGTGAAGGTCCTAGAGTGGCCTAGCCAGTCTCCAGAGCTTAATCCCATAGAAAATATGTGGAGGGAGCTGAAGGTTCGAGCTACCAAATGTCAGCCTCAAAACCTTAATGACTTGGAGAGGATCTACAAAGAGGAGTGGGACAAAATCCCTCCTGAGATGTGTGCAAACCTGGTGGCCAACTACAAGAAACGTCTGACCTATGTGATTGCCAACAAGTACTAAGTCATGTTTTGCGAAGGGCTCAAATACTTATTTCACTCATTAAAATGCAAATCGATTTATAACTTTTTTGTTGTTATTCTGTCTCTCACTGTTAAAATACACCTACCATTAAATTATAGACTGATCATTTCTTTGTCATTGGGCAAATGTACAAAATCAGGAGGGGATCAAATATTTTTCCCTCACTGTATGATCCAGGGGAAGAACAGGTATTTTACAAGTCTGTCAAAAAACAAGCTGCAGGAAAGGTAAGTATATTCTATTTTACATGGTGTTCATTAAGTAAAAGTAAGTAAACAATGTAATATAATACAGCTTACCAGTCCTATAATCTACTGGCTGCATTATTTTTCTGGATTTTACCCTTTTTTTTTTTACCTGGTGATCCTGCCAGTAATATATCTCCTATCCTAGGGTGACACAATCATGCATTGTACTCTATCAATGAAGAAGCAGCACTGCCACCCTAAGACAGGAATTGTGTTAGGACTATAGAACACCTTCTTCCCTCTCGTACCATTAGAGAGAGGTGTTCTGTAGTTCACATACAGTAGGTGAACTGGGCAGGAGTGATACCACTACTTGAGACTTACACAGCTCCCTGGATTTATGAAAGGATCAACATGTATATTTTTTGCCCTTATTGAACAGATATAAAAATGCTTTTAAATGGCGCAAATAGGAGAAGTGTATCGTTAAGGTTTACATACAATTTAAGACACAGCTAGGGAAATAGAATTATTAGAAGGAGGTAAGCAATGGCAGCCCACATCAAACCCTTCCCAAGAGAAAAAGTATATATATAAAATATATACTTTGTTGCTTCTCGGTGCTGTTGATCTCCTGCAGTCATTTTGCAGCCACTTTTGTCTACAAGCATGCACTCTACAGATAATTAAATTGCTTTTCTCAGGTCAGGTTTTTTGGTGGTGATAAAAGCTGACCATGTCTGCATAATGTGTGTTGAAATGACTGCTTGTAGTCTCCATTGCAATGTTAATCTCCATGACAGATTGACAATAGCCGAGCATAATAGGGAGAAAGTAAAAGACCATAACAGGAAGTGCCTGAACGAGAACCTTCATGGCAGGATCGCAGGTATTATTTTAATAAAATATATATTGGGGCCTCTCAGCCCCAAATCCAATTGCTGTCCAAATATTGCAGACTTCACCTCCATAACATCTCCATAATATGCCCCTTTTTAAGCATTGAAACCACTAAGCAGCTTATTTACTCCCTTGTTATCTCTCACCTTGACTACTGTGACTCCCGCCTCATTGGCCTACCTCTCTGCAGGCTATCCCCTCTTCAGTCTATCATGAATACTGCTGCCAGACTCATTCACCTTACCGACTGTTCAATGTCCACCACCCCTCTCTGCCAATCCCTCCACAGGCTTCCCATTGCCCAACAAATACAATTCAAAACACTAACAATAACATACAAAGCCATTTACAGCTTAGGGCTGCAATACCAATTCCTGTCTCCAACTATCATCCAAACTGTTCTCTCCGATACTCCTAAGACCTCTTGTTCTCTAGTTCCTTTGTCTCCTCCTCTATTGCTTGTCTCCAGGACTGCTCCAGAGCCTCTCTCATCCTCTGGAACCCACTACCCCAACCTGTCCAGCTATCTCCTACTTTGTCCACTTTTAGGTGATCCCTGAATACTCATCTCTTCAAGGAAGCCTATCCTGCCTTCAGTTAATAATCAAATATTTTATTTCTCCCATCAGTTCATCTCCCATGAGCAGGGCCCTCCTGACCCTCTTTTATTGAGTTTTACTGTTGCTGTATTGTCTCCCTTTACATTGCAAAGCACTGCGTAAACTGTTGTCCTGTATAGTAATGATAAAAGCTGCATATTTAAAAATAATTACTTTTGAAATAACATTAACCACTTAAGGACCGCCCCATGTACATATACTGCGGCAGGGCAGCCCTTAAGCACGAAATCACGTACCTGTACGTGATTTTTTCTTCGGCTCTAGGGCACATGCACTGTGATTAGATCCAGCGGGATCTAATCAGTGGGTCCGACGATCGTTCCCAGAGAGGCAGAACAGTGGTCTGTCTATGTAAACAAGGCAGATCACCGTTCTGCTAGTAACGAAGACAAGAGATCTTGTGTGCCTGCTAAGCAGGAACACGGGTCTGTCTTCCTACAGTTAAACCATCCCCCACACAGTAAGAAAGCACTTCCAGGGAACGCATTTAACCCTTTGATCCCCCCTGATATTAACCCCTTCCCTGACAGTGTCATTAGTGTATTGGTTTCACTGGTCCCAAAGTGTCAAAAGTGTCAGTTAGGTGTCTGAGTTGTCCGCCGCAATGTCACAGTCCCATTAACAACTGCTGATCGCCACCATTACTAGTAAAAAAAAAAGTCCATAAATCTATCCCATAGTTTATAGACGCTATAACTTTTACGCCAACCAATCAATATACGCTTATCTGGATTTTTCCAGAGCTGAAGTGGTTAAAGCAGAAGTACAGTAAGTGATCTGGGGCACTTACCTATTACCGTGCCCTTCTCCAGCAACGACAGCCCCAGGCTCCTGTCCACACTCCATCTAACACTATCTCAGCCACCATCTTTTCAGGTTCCCCTGAAGCTCCTTTTGGGCTATTGGTCTGCCACCAATGATGAAACAAAAAATTTGCACTGTCCCTGGCAGTGGATCTGTGCCGAAGATTAGCCCGGATGTACATTGCATGGTTCATGTGCCGTGCAGTGCACACAAAAAACAAAACAAAAAAAACCCCACTAGAACCAAGGGGAAAGGCTTTTTTTTTTTTTTAAATAAAAACATTTTTGGGAAACTTTAATTCTGTTTTAAAGTGTTAAAGTAAATATAAACCCAATAAGTCAAATATCATATATTTTTTAACTAACTAAGGCCAGGAGACTTTAATCAAAAAAGGAAAGAGACTTTTTTGAAGCGATATGTGTGTGAACTTTGTCATTGGTTAATACACATCAGTGTACTTCACCCGTCACCCGTGATCTCTGCAGTGCCCTATTATATAAACCCAAAGGTAGCCCTTGCTCTAGGTAAATTGTCGAAAGGTTATGAACCATGAGCTTACCGTGAGAGATTGCTCAGCGCTGATTAAATACAATACACATCTTTACCGTTCTTACTTGATGTTTATCCATACATGTGACAGACAAGCCAACTGGGAGCTTTTCCTATGTAAGCAACCTTGATTTCAGAAACAGGACAGAGCATAAATCAAGTGAGTTTTTCAAGCCTCTGGTTGCAGCAGCACATGCCATGAAAATCTATCCTATTTTTAGATGCAAAGCTGAAGGGGAAGATTGCCATTTAGGGGAATGCGCCATGGAATTGTGAAAGGAAGTAACATCTGCATGTAAAAAGGCAGCAAACAAATGTCAGCCTATACAGAAACAAACCAGAGAGGAAATGGAGCTGCAAACTTTGCATAAACATCCAATATGCTTTGCTTGAGCAGCATAATAAATGGATTACGTGAGTGAATGAAGCTGATGCTGAACAATTAATGACTAAAAAAATGTCCGTGTATACAAGAGCGCTATTAACATAGCTGTAGCAAACATAATCCAATAGATTATGCTTTAGATTGTACAAAGTGCTAGTGCAGTGTTTCCTTTTTCTGAGAGCCTCTAAAGTGCTCCAGCTGGCAGATGGTTTAATGCTGCAAGAGCTGGGTCTAGCAGGCACCACATTAACAGCAAGTGATGTTTTGTTTTCCTCTTATCCCCCCCTTTTTTTTTCAGAGGGTAAAGCTGAAAGCAGGATGTACTTTAAAAAAAAAAAAAAATCTGAAACTGCTGCTACACCGTGACACTTGCCTTTCACACTATAATGAGCATGAGTGAGTAGAAAATGTCATGAAATGTCATTATGCCTATAAGTCAGAAATATAAAACGTCAGTATGTTTGGGGTATAGTATACAGTGTCAGTATTACTGTTTTCACAGTTAGGGCTTTTTATGGACATCTGCATGCTGAGCGTTTCCAATCTACAATGTATTTTTCCAGTTTTTAAAGCTTATACCATTTGTCTTTCTACAATAAAAAATGACCACACTACCATTTTGTCAATGAAATCCTAAATTGAGTCAAAACTTTTTAATACAAAACAGCACAAGGGACATTACTTAGGTGACCATACACAGTGCAAATTTATTTCCTGCAACCACAGATAGTGCTGACAGGGGAATATACAATTGCTGATTGCATAGAAGACCGTGATTACCACTAGCGACTATAGCAACTGCTAGCGATAATCATTAGAGAATATGGCAGGCTGGTTTTACCCAAGTTGATTGATTGATCAACTTGGTACATTCAGCCTGCCCATTAACGGTTCGAATCTTGGGCGGTTCCTGCTGAACCAAGCGAGATTTGAACCGTGTATGGCCGGCCATACAACTGCATCGCCCAGGGAAGACTTATGCCGTGTACAGACGAGTGGAATTTCCGTCGTAAAAATCTTGGATGTTTTTGCCGACGGAATTACGCTCAAGCTTGGCTTGCATACACACAGTCACACAAAAGTTTGCTGAACTTTCGACCGTCAAGAACGCAGTGACGTACAACACGTACGGGGCATTGGTCTGCATGCTCGTCAAATCACGATTTGACAACATCAGCTGTGTGAATCAGAGCCTTATCATCTTGGTTAAGGGTGCTGTCCTCGTGAAAACAATGTCTGTATCTTGGGGTGCACATGGTCGACAAAAATTTGTACATAGTCACTGACAGTGACTCTGCCTTTCAAGGGGATGATGAGGCCCGCAGAATACCAAGATATGGCTGCCCAAACCATGACTGTGCCACCATTAGGGATGGGCCCGGTGCTCGATGCGAACCCACGTTCGCATCGAGCACCGGGCGTTCGCTCGCTCGGCGAGCCCAGAACTATTTTGGCCGCTCGCATCACGTTCGTGTGATGCGAGCGGCCCCGCAATGCATTGCGGCCGGCGCGGCCGGCGCAGTGCATTGCTGGCTGATGATTGGCCAAGCATGCACTGTGACCCCGCATGCTTGGCCAATCACAGCCCCGGAAACTCGAAGAGCCATAATTGGCTACAGGCAGGACGCCTGTAGCCAATTACAGCTCAGGGGCTGTAGTACACGCCCCCCCCTATAAAAGGCCGCCACGCCGTCTGCGCCGGTCACATGCTGTTCCGGCGCAGATTGAGCAGGCTGATTCTGTGACACTCTGCTGGATTTAGTTAGGTAGAGAGATTCACTTACAGAGATTGAGTTAGATAGATTCAGTTACAAAGATTGATTGAGAAAGAGGGGCTTGTAGTGTGTTCGTGGCAGGCAGGCAGAGCTCCTATATTTTGTTACCAGAAGCACCTATAGGACTTGTAGTGTGTTCGTGGCAGGCAGGCAGAGCTCCTATATTTTGTTACCAGAAGCACCTATAGGACTTGTAGTGTGTTCGTGGCAGGCAGGCAGAGCTCCTATATTTTGTTACCAGAAGCACCTATAGGACTTGTAGTGTGTTCGTGGCAGGCAGGCAGAGCTCCTATATTTTGTTACCAGAAGCACCTATAGGACTTGTAGTGTGTTCGTGGCAGGCAGGCAGAGCTCCTATATTTTGTTCCCAGAAGCACCTATAGGACTTGTAGTGTGTTCGTGGCAGGCAGGCAGAGCTCCTATATTTTGTTCCCAGAAGCACCTATAGGACTTGTAGTGTGTTAGTCCCATCACACACACAGAGCTATATTTTGTTCCCAGAAGCACCTATAGGACTTGAAGTGTGTTAGTCCCATCACACACACAGAGCTATATTTTCTTCCCAGAGGCACCTATAGGACTTGAAGTGTGTTAGTCCCATCACACACACAGAGCTATATTTTGTTCCCAGAAGCACCTATAGGACTTGAAGTGTGTTAGTCCCATCACACACACCTTTATTTCCTTCCCAGAAGCACCTATAGGACTTGAAGTGTGTTAGTCCCATCACACACACAGAGCTATATTTTGTTCCCAGAAGCACCTATAGGACTTGAAGTGTGTTAGTCCCATCACACACACAGAGCTATATTTTGTTCCCAGAAGCACCTATAGGACTTGAAGTGTGTTAGTCCCATCACACAGACCTTTATTTCCTTCCCAGAAGCACCTATAGGACTTGAAGTGTGTTAGTCCCATCACACACACAGAGCTATATTTTGTTCCCAGAAGCACCTATAGGACTTGAAGTGTGTTAGTCCCATCACACACACAGAGCTATATTTTGTTCCCAGAAGCACCTATAGGACTTGAAGTGTGTTAGTCCCATCACACACACAGAGCTATATTTTGTTCCCAGAAGCACCTATAGGACTTGAAGTGTGTTAGTCCCATCACACAGACCTTTATTTCCTTCCCAGAAGCACCTATAGGACTTGAAGTGTGTTAGTCCCATCACACACACAGAGCTATATTTTGTTCCCAGAAGCACCTATAGGACTTGAAGTGTGTTAGTCCCATCACACACACAGAGCTATATTTTCTTCCCAGAAGCACCTATAGGACTTGAAGTGTGTTAGTCCCATCACACACACAGAGCTATATTTTGTTCCCAGAGGCACCTATAGGACTTGAAGTGTGTTAGTCCCATTACACACACAGAGCTATATTTTCTTCCCAGAAGCACCTATAGGACTTGAAGTGTGTTAGTCCCATCACACACACAGAGCTATATTTTGTTCCCAGAAGCACCTATAGGACTTGAAGTGTGTTAGTCCCATCACACACACAGAGCTATATTTTGTTCCCAGAAGCACCTATAGGACTTGAAGTGTGTTAGTCCCATCACACACACAGAGCTATATTTTGTTCCCAGAAGCACCTATAGGACTTGAAGTGTGTTAGTCCCATCACACACACAGAGCTATATTTTGTTCCCAGAAGCACCTATAGGACTTGAAGTGTGTTAGTCCCATCACACAGACCTTTATTTCCTTCCCAGAAGCACCTATAGGACTTGAAGTGTGTTAGTCCCATCACACACACAGAGCTATATTTTGTTCCCAGAAGCACCTATAGGACTTGAAGTGTGTTAGTCCCATCACACACACAGAGCTATATTTTCTTCCCAGAAGCACCTATAGGACTTGAAGTGTGTTAGTCCCATCACACACACAGAGCTATATTTTGTTCCCAGAGGCACCTATAGGACTTGAAGTGTGTTAGTCCCATCACACACACAGAGCTATATTTTGTTCCCAGAAGAACCTATAGGACTTGAAGTGTGTTAGTCCCATCACACACACAGAGCTATATTTTGTTCCCAGAAGCACCTATAGGACTTGAAGTGTGTTAGTCCCATCACACACACAGAGCTATATTTTGTTCCCAGAAGCACCTATAGGACTTGAAGTGTGTTAGTCCCATCACACACACAGAGCTATATTTTGTTCCCAGAAGCACCTATAGGACTTGAAGTGTGTTAGTCCCATCACACACACAGAGCTATATTTTGTTCCCAGAAGCACCTATAGGACTTGAAGTGTGTTAGTCCCATCACACACACAGAGCTATATTTTGTTCCCAGAAGAACCTATAGGACTTGAAGTGTGTTAGTCCCATCACACACACAGAGCTATATTTTGTTCCCAGAAGCACCTATAGGACTTGAAGTGTGTTAGTCCCATCACACACACAGAGCTATATTTTGTTCCCAGAAGCACCTATAGGACTTGAAGTGTGTTAGTCCCATCACACACACAGAGCTATATTTTGTTCCCAGAAGAACCTATAGGACTTGAAGTGTGTTAGTCCCATCACACACACAGAGCTATATTTTGTTCCCAGAAGCACCTATAGGACTTGAAGTGTGTTAGTCCCATCACACACACAGAGCTATATTTTGTTCCCAGAAGCACCTATAGGACTTGAAGTGTGTTAGTCCCATCACACACACAGAGCTATATTTTGTTCCCAGAAGAACCTATAGGACTTGAAGTGTGTTAGTCCCATCACACACACAGAGCTATATTTTCTTCCCAGAAGCACCTATAGGACTTGAAGTGTGTTAGTCCCATCACACACACAGAGCTATATTTTGTTCCCAGAGGCACCTATAGGACTTGAAGTGTGTTAGTCCCATTACACACACAGAGCTATATTTTCTTCCCAGAAGCACCTATAGGACTTGAAGTGTGTTAGTCCCATCACACACACAGAGCTATATTTTGTTCCCAGAAGCACCTATAGGACTTGAAGTGTGTTAGTCCCATCACACACACAGAGCTATATTTTGTTCCCAGAAGCACCTATAGGACTTGAAGTGTGTTAGTCCCATCACACACACAGAGCTATATTTTGTTCCCAGAAGCACCTATAGGACTTGAAGTGTGTTAGTCCCATCACACACACAGAGCTATATTTTGTTCCCAGAAGCACCTATAGGACTTGAAGTGTGTTAGTCCCATCACACAGACCTTTATTTCCTTCCCAGAAGCACCTATAGGACTTGAAGTGTGTTAGTCCCATCACACACACAGAGCTATATTTTGTTCCCAGAAGCACCTATAGGACTTGAAGTGTGTTAGTCCCATCACACACACAGAGCTATATTTTCTTCCCAGAAGCACCTATAGGACTTGAAGTGTGTTAGTCCCATCACACACACAGAGCTATATTTTGTTCCCAGAGGCACCTATAGGACTTGAAGTGTGTTAGTCCCATTACACACACAGAGCTATATTTTCTTCCCAGAAGCACCTATAGGACTTGAAGTGTGTTAGTCCCATCACACACACAGAGCTATATTTTGTTCCCAGAAGCACCTATAGGACTTGAAGTGTGTTAGTCCCATCACACACACAGAGCTATATTTTGTTCCCAGAAGCACCTATAGGACTTGAAGTGTGTTAGTCCCATCACACACACAGAGCTATATTTTGTTCCCAGAAGAACCTATAGGACTTGAAGTGTGTTAGTCCCATCACACACACAGAGCTATATTTTGTTCCCAGAAGCACCTATAGGACTTGAAGTGTGTTAGTCCCATCACACACACAGAGCTATATTTTGTTCCCAGAAGCACCTATAGGACTTGAAGTGTGTTAGTCCCATCACACAGACCTTTATTTCCTTCCCAGAAGCACCTATAGGACTTGAAGTGTGTTAGTCCCATCACACACACAGAGCTATATTTTGTTCCCAGAAGCACCTATAGGACTTGAAGTGTGTTAGTCCCATCACACACACAGAGCTATATTTTGTTCCCAGAAGCACCTATAGGACTTGAAGTGTGTTAGTCCCATCACACAGACCTTTATTTCCTTCCCAGAAGCACCTATAGGACTTGAAGTGTGTTAGTCCCATCACACACACAGAGCTAGATTTTGTTCCCAGAAGCACCTATAGGACTTGAAGTGTGTTAGTCCCATCACACACACAGAGCTATATTTTGTTCCCAGAAGAACCTATAGGACTTGAAGTGTGTTAGTCCCATCACACACACAGAGCTATATTTTGTTCCCAGAAGCACCTATAGGACTTGAAGTGTGTTAGTCCCATCACACACACAGAGCTATATTTTGTTCCCAGAAGCACCTATAGGACTTGAAGTGTGTTAGTCCCATCACACACACAGAGCTATATTTTGTTCCCAGAAGCACCTATAGGACTTGAAGTGTGTTAGTCCCATCACACACACAGAGCTATATTTTGTTCCCAGAAGCACCTATAGGACTTGAAGTGTGTTAGTCCCATCACACACACAGAGCTATATTTTGTTCCCAGAAGAACCTATAGGACTTGAAGTGTGTTAGTCCCATCACACACACAGAGCTATATTTTGTTCCCAGAAGCACCTATAGGACTTGAAGTGTGTTAGTCCCATCACACACACAGAGCTATATTTTGTTCCCAGAAGCACCTATAGGACTTGAAGTGTGTTAGTCCCATCACACACACAGAGCTATATTTGTTCCCAGAAGCACCTATAGGACTTGAAGTGTGTTAGTCCCATCACACACACAGAGCTATATTTCGTTCCCAGAAGCACCTATAGGACTTGAAGTGTGTTAGTCCCATCACACACACAGAGCTATATTTTGTTCCCAGAAGAACCTATAGGACTTGAAGTGTGTTAGTCCCATCACACACACAGAGCTATATTTTGTTCCCAGAAGCACCTATAGGACTTGAAGTGTGTTAGTCCCATCACACACACAGAGCTATATTTTGTTCCCAGAAGCACCTATAGGACTTGAAGTGTGTTAGTCCCATCACACACACAGAGCTATATTTCGTTCCCAGAAGCACCTATAGGACTTGAAGTGTGTTAGTCCCATCACACACACAGAGCTATATTTTGTTCCCAGAAGCACCTATAGGACTTGAAGTGTGTTAGTCCCATCACACAGAGCTCCTCTATTTTCTTTGCAGAAGCACCCATAGGACTTCTAGTGTGTTAGTGGCATCACACAGAGCTCCTATATATTCTTCTCAGCAGCACCCACAGGACTTCTAGTGTGTTAGTGGCATCACACAGAGCTCCTCTATTTTCTTTGCAGAAGCACCCACAGGACTTCTAGTGTGTTAGTGGCATCACACAGAGCTCCTCTATTTTCTTTGCAGAAGCACCCATAGGACTTCTAGTGTGTTAGTGGCATCACACAGAGCTCCTATATATTCTTCTCAGCAGCACCCACAGGACTTCTAGTGTGTTAGTGGCATCACACAGAGCTCCTCTATTTTCTTTGCATAAGCACCCACAGGACTTCTAGTGTGTTAGTGGCATCACACAGAGCTCCTCTATTTTCTTTGCATAAGCACCCACGGGACTTCTAGTGTGTTAGTGGCATCACACAGAGCTCCTATATATTCTTCTCAGCAGCACCCACAGGACTTCTAGTGTGTTAGTGGCATCACACAGAGCTCCTCTATTTTCTTTGCATAAGCACCCACAGGACTTCTAGTGTGTTAGTGGCATCACACAGAGCTCCTCTATTTCTTTGCAGAAGCACCCATAGGACTTCTAGTGTGTTAGTGGCATCACACAGAGCTCCTATATATTCTTCTCAGCAGCACCCACAGGACTTCTAGTGTGTTAGTGGCATCACACAGAGCTCCTCTATTTTCTTTGCAGAAGCACCCACAGGACTTCTAGTGTGTTAGTGGCATCACACAGAGCTCCTCTATTTTCTTTGCAGAAGCACCCACAGGACTTCTAGTGTGTTAGTGGCATCACACAGAGCTCCTCTATTTTCTTTGCAGAAGCACCCACAGGACTTCTAGTGTGTTAGTGGCATCACACAGAGCTCCTCTATTTTCTTTGCATAAGCACCCACAGGACTTCTAGTGTGTTAGTGGCATCACACAGAGCTCCTATATATTCTTCTCAGCAGCACCCACAGGACTTCTAGTGTGTTAGTGGCATCACACAGAGCTCCTCTATTTTCTTTGCAGAAGCACCCATAGGACTTCTAGTGTGTTAGTGGCATCACACAGAGCTCCTATATTTCTTCTCAGCAGCACCCACAGGACTACCGACTACAATGGCTGGAAGACCGCCAAGGGGAGGCAGAGCGTGCAGAGCCAAGAACACAGGGCAGGCAGGCTCTGTTTCTAGTGGACGTGGCCGTGGACGTGGTCGTGCATCGTCATCAGCACGTGGCCATGGGACACGCGCGTCTTTGTTTTCGGCAGCTGGACATGTGGAGCCGCATCATGCTGAAGGCTTGGTAGAATGGATGACCAAGCCCTCCTCATCCTCCTCATCCTCTCTCACCCAGGCTCAGGGTACTGACAGAGCATCATCAGCCACCCCTTCCCTAGACCCACCATGTCCTCCTGAGGAGTCCCCCGAACTCTTTGAGCACAGTGTTGGGTACATGCTCCAGGAGGATGCCCAACGATTCGAAGGCTCGGATGACGATACCCAGCTTGAGGAATCTGGCAGTACTGTTCCACCAGCTGCAGCTTACTGCCAGGTTTGCTCTAGTGGTGAAGAGGGAGGGGATGATGAGGTCACTGACTCCACGTGGGTGCCTCAAGGGAGAGAGGATGAGGAGGAGGACGAGGAGGAGGAGGATGCGGCGTCACATGTCCAACGAGGCAGGATGCCCCCTGGAGGCCAGGTAGAGGCCAGCACAGCAACTGTACAACACCGCAGAGCTCCGCCTGTGCAGGGCGCTGCCTCTGCACGTTATCAGAAAAGTTCTTTGGTGTGGGCCTTTTTTGAGACGAGTGCAGCAGATCGCACCACTGCTATTTGCAATATTTGTCTCAAGCGTATCTCGCGTGGCCAAAACATCAGCCGCTTGGGCACGACAAGCATGACCAGACATATGGCGACCTGCCATGCAGCTCGTTGGCAGGCACACATAAAAGACCCACACCAAAGAACTAAGCGGACCTCTCCTTGCTCCTCCTCAGCTGGGATCTCCATCCCCACTACACCTTCAGTCCTCTCTGAAAGCTGCTCTGAGAGGACTGAAGGTGTAGAATTAGGTGTGTCACAACCAAGTACTTGCAGTACACCGACGTCCGATTGCAGCAGGCAAATTTCCCTGCCCCAGCTGCTGGACCGTAGAAAGAAGTACACTCCCAGCCATCCACATGCCCAGCGGTTGAATGCTAGCCTTGCTAAATTGCTAGCACTTCAACTGCTGCCTTTTCAGTTGGTAGACTCGGCCCCCTTCCGTGAGTTTGTTCAATGTGCGGTTCCTCAGTGGCAGGTTCCCAAACGCCACTTTTTCTCGCGGAAGGCGATTCCGTCTCTCTACCGGCATGTGGAGGGCAATGTCCATGCCTCGCTGGACAGGGCGGTCAGCGGTAAGGTGCATATTACCGCTGACTCATGGTCCAGCAGGCATGGACAGGGAGGGTACCTTTCTTTCACGGCCCATTGGGTCACTCTATTGGCAGCTGGGAGGGATGCAGGACAAGGTGCAGTAGTGTTGGAGGTTGTTCCGCCACCACGCCTCCAAAACGCGACTACTGCTACTGGTTGTGACACACCTCTCTCCTCCACCCCCCCTCCTCTTCTTCTTCCTCCAGTGCTCTGTCCTTGGAACCAGCGGTGCTCCGTAGGCGTACAAGGGGCTACGCAAGTACGCAGGCAAAAAGATGCCATGCCGTGCTTGCGCTGGTGTGTTTGGGGGACAGGAGCCACACTGGGCCAGAGGTTCTGGCAGCTCTGCAGGGGCAGGCCGAGAGGTGGTTGACGCCACGTCAGCTTAAGCCAGGAATGGTCGTTTCTGACAATGGCACCAACCTCCTCTCCGCCCTGCAACAGGGGCAGCTCACCCATGTGCCCTGCATGGCTCACGTCCTCAACCTGGTGGTGCAGCGGTTCTTGGGCAGGTTCCCAGGCTTACAGGATGTCCTGAGGCAGGCCAGGAAAGTCTGTGTGCATTTCCGCCGATCTTATAATGCCAGTGCTCGGCTGACTGAGCTGCAAAAGGAGCTGAACCTGCCCAAGAACCGCCTAATATGTGACATGCCCACCAGGTGGAACTCAACGTTGGCCATGCTGCAGCGACTGCACACGCAGCAGAGGGCCATCAATGAGTACCTTTGCGACTACGGCACCAGGACAGGGTCAGGGGAGCTTGGTTTTTTTTCCCCACGTCAGTGGAGCATGATCAGGGATGCATGCACTGTCCTCTCACCATTTGAGGAGGCCACGAGGATGGTGAGCAGTGACAGTGCATGCATCAGTGACACTGTCCCTCTTGTCCACCTGTTGGAGCATACGCTGCGTGGGATAATGGACAGGGCACTTGAGGCAGAACAGAGGCAGGAAGAGGAGGACTTCCTTGCCTCTCAAGGCCCCCTTTATCCGGACAGTGTTCCTTCTGTCCCACCCATCACACAGGAAGAGGATGAGGAGGAGGAGGAGGAGGAGGAGGAGGATTGTGTGAGCATGGAGGTGGAGCCTGGCACTCAGCATCAGCAGCAGCAGTCTTTTAGGGATGATGTACAGTCCCAACAAACCAGTGGACTTGTACGTGGCTGGGAGGAGGTGGCTGGCGATCATGTCATCCTCAGTGACCCAGAAGACTCCGGACCGAATGCCTCAGCTAACCTACGCTGCATGGCCTCCCTGATCCTGCAAAGCCTGCGGAAGGATCCTCGTGTTCTTCGGATCAAGGAGAGGGACCATTACTGGCTGGCCACTCTCCTTGATCCGCGGTACAAGGGTAAGGTTGCGGACCTTATCTTGCCGTCGCAGAGGGAGCAGAGGATGAGACATCTCAGGGAGGCCTTGCAGAAAGGTCTGTGCAACGCGTTCCCAGAAACTGGGAGGCTACAAACTCCTGGTCCTGGGCGACGAGTTGCTGAGGCTTCGGTCAGTGGCAGAAGGAGCGGTGGGGAAGGTGGACGTCTGACCGATGCGTTCAGACAATTTTTTAGTCCGCAGCCCCAAGGTATGATCGGTTCCAGCAACCATCGCCAGCGTCTGATATACATGGTGCAGGAATACCTTGGGGCAAGGTCAGACTTGGACACCTTTCCCACCGAAAATCCTCTGGCTTACTGGGTCCTGAGGATGGATCACTGGCCAGAGCTTGCACAGTATGCAATTGAGCTACTGGCCTGTCCTGCCTCCAGCGTTCTTTCCGAACGCACATTCAGTGCTGCTGGAGGATTTGTGACTGATCATAGGGTGCGCCTGTCCACCGCCTCGGTTGATCGACTGACATTCATCAAAATGAATCAGTCTTGGATCACCACCAGCTACCAGGCACCTGAGGCGGATATAACCGAATAATTTTTAATGTCACATCCCTTCAAGACTGCCTATGCTGATGCTGAGTGACTGTCCTCTTATGTTCACTGACTATCCTCTTCCTCCTCCTCAATGATCCATGCCACCACACCAGTGCCTAAGGCACAATTTTTCAGCCCCTGTTTAACAGGGGCGTGTACTTCCAATTTTTTAAAAAAATGCTTCGCAACACGTGTGACTGCTGTGCTCCAAGTACAGTCTCTGTGAGGGGTTGCAGTGTTGTGGCACCAGCACCAGTGCCTAAGGCACAATTTTTCAGCCCCTGTTTAACAGGGGCGGGTACTTACAATTTTTAAAAAAAATGCTTCGCAACACGTGTGACTGCTGTGCTCCAAGTACAGTATCTGTGAGGGCCGGGTTGCAGTGTTGTGGCACCAGCACCAGTGCCTAAGGCACAATTTTTCAGCCCCTGTTTAACAGGGGCGGGTACTTACAATTTTTTAAAAAAATGCTTCGCAACACGTGTGACTGCTGTGCTCCAAGTACAGTATCTGTGAGGGCCGGGTTGCAGTGTTGTGGCACCAGCACCAGTGCCTAAGGCACAATTTTTCAGCCCCTGTTTAACAGGGGCGGGTACTTACAATTTTTTAAAAAAATGCTTCGCAACACGTGTGACTGCTGTGCTCCAAGTACAGTATCTGTGAGGGTCGGGTTGCAGTGTTGTGGCACCAGCACCAGTGCCTAAGGCACAATTTTTCAGCCCCTGTTTAACAGGGGCGGGTAATTACAAATCTTGATCTAATAGTTCACAGCAGGGCCCATTCCTGCGCCCACCAAGAGTAACTATGAGGGCCTGCAGTCTTGTGGCAACACCGTCCACCACCACCGCCAAAGGCCCAATTTTTCTGCCCTGTTCATCAGGTGCTTGCAATTACAAATCTTGATCTAATAACTCACAACAGGGCCCATTCCTGCGCCCACCAAGAGTAACTGTGAGGGCCTACAGTCTTGTGGCAACACCGTCCACCACCACCGCCAAAGGCCCAATTTTTCTGCCCTGTTCATCAGGTTCTTGCAATTACAAATCTTGATCTAATAACTCACAGCAGGGCCCATTCCTGCGCCCACCAAGAGTAACTATGAGGGCCTACAGTCTTGTGGCAACACCGTCCACCACCACCGCCAAAGGCCCAATTTTTCTGCCCTGTTCATCAGGTGCTTGCAATTACAAATCTTGATCTAATAACTCACAGCAGGGCCCATTCCTGCGCCCACCAAGAGTAACTGTGAGAGCTTACAGTCTTGTGGCAACACCGTCCACCACCACCACCACCCCCAATTTTTCTGCCCTGTTCAACAGGTGCATGCAATTACAAATCTTGATCTATTAACTCATAGCAGGGCCCATTCCTGTGCCCACCAGTCTTGTGGCTACACCAACATCTAATAGGGCAAATTTCTGCAGAGTATATACGCCAGGCCCCTACTTTCAAACATCCAACTTACAAACGACTCCTACTTGCAAATGGAAAGAGAAAACAGGAAGTGAGAGGAAATCTACCCCTAGGAAGGGAAATTCTATCCTGTTAGATTTAATTTGGGAAAAAGGTATCTCCTCTCTACTGATACTTTATCACCAATCCTTGTTTCAATTAAAACCCCACTTTTCGAAAAACATTTGTCATTGGGACGGAAAGTGAGGTGACATGTTCTGAACAGATGTGCAAAGACAGCAAATGTTACAGGGGTGATAACCCCTCCCTATGTTCTCCAAAAAGCTTAAAAATAGATTTTTTTGGGATGGAGCTACACTTCATAATGTACCTGTTCAGATTCTACTTAAGAACAAACCTAAAGCCGCAAGTGGTTTTAAATGGCTTCTTTTTTTCCTTTACAAATGTCATTTTGTGCAAGGACAGTTCTAAACACGGGAAACACATGCCACTTCACAGGCATACTTTAGACACCCCCCAGGTACCATATTTAAAGGAAAATTTCACTTTTTTTTTTTCGCTTTATGCATCATTAAAATGACTGCTCCCGAAAAAACGTTAGTTTTTAAAAGTTCTTTTTGCATTGATATATGTCCCCTGGGGCAGGACCCGGGTCCCCAAACCTGTTTTATGACATTAACATGCATATTGGCCGTTGTAATTAGCACTTTTGATTTCGAACGTTCGCGTCCATTATAACGTATAGGGTTCGAAAATTTGCGCGAACTTTCGGTCCGTTCGAAGGTTCTGGTTCGAACCGAACCCGGGGGTGTTCGGCTCATCCCTAGCCACCATCATGCTTTACTGTTGGCACAAGACAGTCCTGGTTGTAAGCTTTGGATGGTGTTCACCACACGTAAACACGTCCGGTGGTTGGGAACAGTGTGAAGCTTGATTCATCGGACCATATTACAGTATTCCATTGATTGATAGTCCACGATTTATGGCTGTTGCACCACTCTCTACTCTTCTGAGTATTAATATAGGTCACTAGTGGTTTTGAAATTGCAGCTTGCTCGTGAATATTTTGCTTATGGAATTCAAAAGAATGTGAGGAAAGGTGTTTTAAGGCTCCCCTTTCCCTCATGGGATGGTGGCGGTAGGAGTTTCAAGCTTCCCATTGATGAAGTTCTGAGGGGTCCTCTACGATGCGTCATTTAACGTCACCTGAACCCCCCAGAACATTCCAGAAATTTACAGGACCCCTATTTAAGCAGGAGGCTGAGGGGGTCTTTGCCAGTTGCCAGAGGCATATTTGAAGAGTGCACCACTGATTTTGTTTACAGTTTTAAAGTATTTATTGATTAACCCCTTCGCACGATCACCTCCCCTGCTGGCAAAACACAATAGGGCTGCAGGATGGATTCCCCCTTTGACACGAACTGTGTGGAAGGGGGAATCAAGAATCTTGCAAAAATTGCATAATGTATGGCCTGCTTTAGGGAGGGACTGTACAAGTAATTATAGACACTAACTATAACATGAGCCCCTCTGGTGATGTCAGGGGCTGCACATCAGTCTCCCTATATCTAGAAGGTTAATTACCACCAATTTAAAGCATAGTAATACATACAAACAGTATAAACTGTCAATCATCTTGAAATTTTAAAGAAATTAGAGAATATATATATATATATATATATATATATATATATATATATATATATATATATATATATATATATATATATTAGTCTATTCCAAGCATATGCATAAATATAGTAGATCCTCTTGTCTGTGCACAGAAAAAAATGCAGTGCCTGGAATGGACATTGTGTTGTAGGCTACATTACATACAGTTCTGGGCCAGGTTTCTAATAAGGGTGTCCCTCCGGTGCTAATAAAGATATTTATTCAGCAAGACATTTGTGTAGCTGCAGACCACTGAAGTATTATTCTCTGGAGCAAGTTTTCTTGTTTCCTGAAAGGGTGCGGAGAAGGAATCCAGTTCCTAATGGACACATTACTCAAAGAGCAGTGCCAAACACTGTAAGATCACCGCTCCAGAGTTAATTTTTAATTTCCTGACCTAGTTGCAATGCTCAAACAATCTTGGCTCTTTTTCACAACATATGTGGACCTCACTGCAGGAATGAATGCAGAGTCAGCCCAGTAGGGAACTTAGCAGCACAGCTCAACAATCTGTAAAATGAGACTCTGAGCAGAGTTCCTGTGCTGCACCAAGCAATGAATAGAGACGCTGCATACTGCTAAAACCCAGAAATGTTAAACAGGTGTTTCCAAACTTGTTTATATCTCTCCCACTCAGATTCCAGGTCAGATTCATAGCCATTCAAGTCAGCAGGCAAAATGTATTACTACTATTACCGCACTAGTTGACTTACCCAAAACTGTACCCAAGCATGGGTTACATTCATTCCTGTGCTCTGTGCTTTTCAGGCAATGTGTAGCATTGGAACAGCTGGGCACATTCACAGACATGCCCACTGCAGCTAGACTTTCACCTGTCACATTTGTAAATTCCTGTAAGCATTTGGGAACACATATGCTTTTCTTCACTACCCTCCTATGTCAGCTGTGCTCTCTTGCAGAGTCTTTAAAGCGGTTCTGCACTGTGTGTTGTTTTTTTTTTTTTTTTTAATGCAGTGCAAAGGATTAGGAAATGTGATTAGGAGGCTCACGTGTTCCATTTTGCTAATTTACTGCTGCCGGTTTTTGTCCTATAAAATAATTTATAAAAATGTTTTCTTGCTGGGTGCCATCTTGCCTGTGGGCATGTGAAACCCCACAGGCACTTCAGATGGCCCAGCATGCACCGCCGTTACTGCGCCGAGCTCGCGCGTGCGCAGTAACGGCAAAGTGCAGCTCACGTTTTACGAATTCTCGCGAGATTTCGGCACATCTGCCGACAGCTCGCGAGATTTCGGAAGATGTGGCCAAAATCTTGCGAGATTTCGGAAGATGTCCGCACTGACTCCTGGGGTCAATGACACCAGATCCCAGGAGACAGTGCGGCGTGACGACGATCGACGCAGAGACCCCGCCCACCGCCGCAGAGACAGAGGAAAGGAAGTCAGCGATTACAAGATAAGTGGAAAAAAAAAAAAAAACACACTTCATTTAGTACCCTTTGCCTGATTTGGAAGGCAAAGAGATTTACTAAATGAAATGTGTGCAGAACCGCTTTAAGAGGAAAACTAGCCATATAGTGAGCACATTGGGGGTTATTTACTAAAGGCAAATCCACTTTGCACTGCTGGTGCTGGCTGTCAGAACATAATGGCTGGCACTGTAGATTTCTCACGTCGACGACCCTGGCCCTGATGGAGGAGGAGGCTTAAATAGCCTCCGGCCAGCCTTCATACATACCACATATTGCTGTATTGGAACCTTGCCTGTTATTTCGTTAATGTCCATTGACTCTTTGACTGGGTGATTATACAGTCTAATAATGGATTTCATTGACTATGTTATGTAATGCCATACCGTTTTATTCAACCACATACCTTAAATAAAGAAAATAAACTGATATTTTTCTGTCGCTCAGATGATGGACATCATTCTTCCGTGTTGCAATTTTTTGCAGTCATTAATCATGACAGTTTCTATGTCACATATTTTATTTCTTGTTCATACCAAAGCACCCCAAATATGTCTTCAAGGTAAAAACATTGACTCCTCTTTGTTCTATACATCCCAAATATATATGATAATAGTGGCTTGCCAAACATTTTTTGTTATCAGTGGGAACACAATCACCCCATAACCTTACTTACTTATTGTTTTTGCAATCTTGACCAGGTTTAAACCAGTAAAACACAAAAAGAATTCTGCATAAAAGTAAAAAATGTTGGTGCCTCAGGCCGGCCATAGACGGTTCAAATCTCGGCCGGATCAGCAGGAACCGGCTGAGATTCAAACTGTGTATGGACATGCTGAATGTACCCAAGTTGATAGATTGATCAACTTGGGTACAACCAGCCTGCCGGACTGTAATTGTGATTATTGTAAGTGGCTGTTATAGCCGCTAGCAATTAACACTGTGTTCTCCCGGTGGGGGCGGCTTCCCCACTGGGAGAGCACAATGGAGGGATCAACATTGACTGTGTGGTTGCAGGAAAGAAATTTGCTCTGTTTATGGCCGGCCTAAGATTGTGTGCCTACAGGCTGCAGTGATGAACATCTGGCCCTGCCTAGGGGAACACATATTTCTGCCATTGTTCTGAGATCCCCAATGATAAGGTTCCATTATGATTCAGTAAATTCTTATGGGATGACCAGTTCAAGTACACACCAATATAAAAGAGTCAGAGGCCATATTTTGTTTAACCACACGTGACACAAGGCGTTTTATATAACCCAGTCATGTTTATTATAGTGACACATAAATAGATGCTGCTTTTGCTACCTTGCAGAGGGATGCAATGTTCTGCACAGCATAGGAAGCCTTACATTGATAATATCCCTTCGTCTGTTGTCTCTAGGTTAAGCGCCGAACAGTCTCTCCTGTCATGAAGTTACAGACTCGACATTCTGTTCTATGTCTGAGCTGCTCTGTTCCTGTGTTTACTGAACTCAGATAAAACGCCCTTTAGCTCCATGTTCCATTACTGCGAGCCTCCATAAACAAGCTGATATGCGCAACCGCTGATTATATTAGCCCTAAAAGAGTTCTGAGGCAAATGAAAAATATCAACTTCCATTCCTAAAAGCACTGTTTTCAATTTTCTGAAGGAAATTAAATAATGTATAAATCAAGAGCTGGGCCCGAGCCCAGTCAGCTGAACATCACTTGGTCCTTTTAATGCGGAGAGGAAGTGTCTGTTGCAATGGGGAAGAGCCAAGAGAAATAACGGCTAACCTCAGCTCCATGTGAAAGTCATTTGAGATAATCGGGGAAGGCTGCACACAGGTTGGAAAGGGGACCACATACTAACTGCGAGCAGGAAAATATACATCCAAATTTAACATCTATGTTCATCCTGTCCATAGGGATGTTGGAGCGTGCAGGTGAAATGTTTGTGTTAGTAGTGTCCCTGAGTAAGATACAAACCTAGAAAAAGAAACCATTAGGCATGACTACAGGCATTTTATCTACAAGTTTACGAGTGAAATCATTTGTGTTTTTTTTGGCTATGATGTTTGCAATGCTAATCGTGGCCAACATATCTTGGCCACATATTTAAAATTGTATGCACAGTTTAAGGGAAAACTACAAATATCCACAAATATGTTAACAGACCCTGCACATGTGGCTGTGCTTATCAACAGAAAAAAGGAGTTTCCAGAGACATCTTACTGCTAGGATCATGTGTACCAGCTAATGTGCAAAGTGTCGTGTTAGTAGGCAAAGTCTACATTTGTCACATTTACATGCTTGTTGCTCCCTGTTTATGCTATTGCGTTTTAAACATTGATTAATAGATTCCCCTTCTAATGCCTATGTTTATGTCAAGCAGAAGTATGTAGCCACTGACTCAACTGCTATTGCAGGCAATAAGTGCAATCAAGAATGCACTGCTAATGCTATCTAGAAAAATATGATTTTTATAACAGCTTACCTGTAAAATCCTTTTCTTGGAGTACATCACGGGACACAACGCCATAGTAGTTACTATGTGGGTTATAGGCAACCTTCAGGTGATGGACACTGGCACAGCCTAAGAAAAGTCCACTCCCTATATAACCCCTCCCACTACCTCAGTTTTGTAGCAAAGCAATATACGTGTATTAGAAGAGGGGAGGGACCTCTGTGTCCTGTGATGTACTCCTAGAAAAGGATTTTACAGGTAAGCTGTTATAAAAATCCTATTTTCTTTATTGTACATCACGGAACACAGAGCCATAGTAGTTACTATGTGGGATGTCCCAGAGCAATGCCAACTGAGGGGAGGGAGACACAACAAAAGTAGGGCACCATGAGACCAGAGGACTTATACTGCTGCCTGCAGCACACTACGCCCAAAGGCAATATCCTCACACTTTCTTACATCCACCTGATAGAATCTGGTAAATGTATGGACTGAAGACCAAGTTGCAGCCTTGCAGATTTGAGCCATGGAAGCTTGGTGATGCACTGCCCACGAAGCACTAACGGCCCTAGTGGAGTGCGCTTTGTTATTAGAGGGTGGAATCTTCCTCTTCAAACCATAATCTTGAACGATTACTTGCCAAATCCATTTAGAAATGGTAGATTTCAATTCTGCCTGTCCTTTTTTAGGAACTTCAGGCAACACAAACCAAACATCCGTTTTTCAAATCTGAGCAGTTGCCTTCAAGTAGACTTTGACTGCTCTCACCACATAAAGAGAATGTAGTGACTTCTCTTCCGTAGAACAGGGTTCTGGGAAAAAATGAAGGTAAAACAATATCCTGGTTTAGATGAAAACCTGGCACTACCTTTGATGGAAAGTTAGGATGAGGACGCAATACCATCTTATCCTTGTGAATAATTAAATATGGCTCTGTAAAAGAAAGAGCAGCCAACTAGGATACTCTTCTTGCAGAAGATATGCCTACCAGAAAAATGAGTTTCCTTGTCAAAAGGACCAAGGGAAAAATGCTGTATCGGCTCAAAAGGCTGTTTTTGTAATGCTGATAGAACTAAATTTAAGTCCCAAGGGTTCAGGGGTGACCTAACTGGAGGATTAAGCCGCATTACCCCCTGAATAAAGCTACAGACAAAAGAATGCGAAGCAAGTGGTCGTTGAAATAATACTGATAAGGCCGAAACCTGGCATTTGATAGTACTCAAGGCCAGCTTAATTTCTAACCCCATCTGCAGAAAGTCAGGGATTCTACCTATGACATACTTTCTGGGGTGCTAACCCCTGGATTCACACCAGGAGACATATGCCTTCCAGACTGTATAATATATGATTCTGGAGGCCGACACTCTTGCATTAATCAAGGTAGATACCACTGAACCTGATAGCCCAAGCTTCTGCAGAATGTGGGTCTCAATAGCCAAACCGTTAAATTTAGTGTTTGTAAGGTAGGATGGAATACCGGACCCTGCGAGAGAAGGTATGGACGCAGTGGTAGGGTCAATGGGTCCCCTACCGCCATCCTTATGATCTCTGCATACCAGGATCTTCTGGGCCACAATAATCACCGTCCTGCTTGATCCTGCAAAGAAGTCGTGGAAGCAGCAGAATAGGAGGGAATGCATAAATCAGTGAGAACTGATTCCACGGGAACACCAAGGCATCTGTTCCGCACGATAGCGGATCCCTTGTTCTTGACACAAAGTTGTCGATCTTTATGTTTACGCAAACAGATCCACGTCTGGGATCCCTCATATTTGGCATATTGTCAGGAAGATATCGGGGGGGAAGGGACCATTCACCTGGGAACAACTTCTGGTGACTCAAGTAGTCCGCCTGCCAATTTTCTATTCCTGGAATGAAGACTGCCGATAGGCAAGTTACAATGTTTTCTGCCCAAGCTAGTATGTGATTCACCTCTCTCTGGACCGCACGACTTCTCGTGCCCCCTTGGTGATTGATATAGGCCACTGCTGTGGCATTTTCGGATTGGATCCTGGCAGGACAATTCCGTAACCTGAACGTCCAGGCCCTCAGGGCCAAGCACGCTGCCCGAATTTCTAGAATGTTGATGGGTAAGGTAATTTCTGATCTGGACCATTTCCCTTGGACAGTTGCCTCTTCCAGGACTGCTCCCCAACCTTAAAGGCTGGCATCTGTTGTTACCACCTTCCAGGTAACTGGTAGGAAGGATTTTCTCTTCTGCAGATTCTTGGTTATCAACCACCAACTGAGGCTCTGACGCACCCTTGGAGACAGACACATTGGGAAATCTAGAGCTTGGACCTTCTTGTTCCAAGGATACTCTTTTGCAGCAGCCTCAAATGAAATTGAGCATAAGGAACGGCCTTGTGCCGATAGGACATGCTGGTAGATTAATTGGCTCCTGTCTGAATAGGCCCTAGTATGTGTATGTATGAATGTGAGTTAGGGATCTTAGACTGTAAGCTCCTTGAAGGCAGGGACTGATTACTGAGAGCACCTCACATGAGCAGTGTGTTGGTCTGCTTTGATGTCACTGATGTGCAACTTCCCCTCTCTAGTTAATGTGGCACCAATCAGATCCAAGCACTTAAGGCAAGTTTGAATGCGAATGGCGGATGTGGCACTTTCATATATCAGACCTGGTGTATGTGAGAGACAACAAGGAGCCTACTGTTGGTATATTTGGTTATTTCTCTTTTGCATTATAAACAGGTAAGCAAAAGAGGTTCTTAGGCAGCCAGATCACTAACACAAGGGAACTATGTGGACTTGTCCAACACAGCAATATCTGGATGAAACACAGCAATATCTGGATGAACAACTGAAGCCATGAGTAAAGCTGGCTATACATGGTTAGAAAATTGTTGGAAAAAACAGTCCTATTTGATAAAGATCTGTCGAACGTGCATACTAGTCCTCTCCCTACACTACTACAATCCAGTCCAAGCAGTGCATGCTGTACCTTGACACTTCTGCTCCTCTGGCCTTAGTTCTAGTCGCACATTGGAACGCTTGTACACTCCCACTTCTGCACCTCAGGCATTGGTACCAGTAACCAGCATGTGGTCAGCAGGTTGTTTGCAATTCATCTGTCACCTGCCCATCATCAATGAGTATATTGCGATCGATGGATCTCCGACCCCACTCTAAATGGTGGTACCGAATGTAGACTTTCAGGAACACATTTCAACTGAGGACATCACTGGGGATGTTTGTTTGCTAGGGGCTGCCCTTGGCACACAGAGACAGATGGCATCCATATTGCACAATTCAGATTCACCACACCTCCCACTGTTTACCATAAATTCCCCACTGCACACCCCATATTTATCTCCCAATCCTGCCCCGCATTTCTCACTTACCTCACTTCCCAATATATTATATATACATATATATATACATATATATATATATATATATATATATAGAGAGAGAGAGAGAGAGAATATTGGAATGCATACTATAAAAGAGACAGGGAAAGAGAGTGGTACTTTCAAATTTTCAACGTGGTTTGAATTATAACTTTAACTTTAGTCTGATTCCGAAAAGCCAATGTTTTAAGGCAATATATTGTTCACTCTTCCTTTGTACTGTGTTTTAGACAGTGAGAACTAAATGTGCCCCTTGAGAAAGATTTAAAGATGGTTTCCAACATCTCATAAAAAAACCAAAATGTTTATGTGGATATTATTCAGTTTCTCAGCAGTTTCTTCAATTGTTAAAGTGGTATTAACCCTAATGCCGCGTACACATGACCGGACTTTTCGACAGCAAAGGTCAGAGGGCACGAATCCATCGGACAATTCGATTGTGTGTGGGCTCCATCGGACCTTTGCTGTCCAAAAATCTGACGGACTTTAGAAATAGAACCCAGTTCCTATCGAGAAATCCATTTGTGTGTATGCTAGTCCGACGGACCAAAAACTACGCTAGGGCAGCTATTGGCTACTGGCTATGAACTTCCTTATTCTAGTCCAATCGTACGTCATCGCATTCGAATCCGTCGGACTTTGGTGTGGGTGTGTGCGGTCAAGTCCGTACATTCGGAAAGTCCGTTGGGAAGACCGCCAGACCTAGTCCGTTGAAAAGTCCGGTCGTGTGTACGCGGCATTAGACAAAAACGTATTAACAATTTTTAGATGTGGTGGTTGCATTTGTTTTCTTTTTCTCCCCCTTTTTTTCACCTGCTATTAAGTGTGCTATTTTTCAACTTCAGACCAATCTGTCAAGCAAAGGTCCCCAAGTGTGGTCCAAACGTGCATGCAAGGGGTTCTGAACCTGCTCAGAGTATCTTAGCCGCATCCTAGCAACACGGCAGGACAGGATGATGCTATCTCTGGGAGTTTTTCAGACACATTTTAGGAGGTACATAAACGGTCTTCACCTATAACAAAGGCATTACTTAACTTTGGTCAAAGATGCACAGTTTGTTTTTATCTACAGGCATCCCTCACCCTTGAGGGCAAACTAATCCTTTAACCATAGATATGTGCGCACAGGGTGTGCCAGGTGTGTCTGGGCACGCCCCAATCACCTCGTGCTGCACAGATTCCCCCTGCTGCTTTGCTGCAGAGGAAGGGACTGTCCTCAGTCCCTTTCTCGCTCTCAAAAGTGAGACCTCAGGGGTCTGTTTAGAAAAAAATAAAATAATTGTTATTAAAAAATGTTTTTAAAAATAATAAAAAAATGTAATTGTAAAAATAATAAAAATAAACTACTGACACCAATCTCTGCCCTACTGACAATGTCCACTGCTATACTGACACTGTCCATTGCCCTACTGCTATATATACACAACTGTGCTCATACGTTTACATACCCTGGCAGAATTTATATTTTTTCAGAGAAAATTAATGATAACACGAAAACTTTTTTCGCTCATGGTTAGTGTTTGGCTGAAGCCATTTATTATCAATCAACGGTGTTCACTCTTTTTAAATCATAATGGCAACAGAAACTACCCAAATGACCCTGATCAAAAGTTTACATACCCCAGCTCTTAATACTGTGTATTGCCCCCCTTTAACATCAATGACAGCTTGAAGTCTTTTGTGGTATTTGTGGATGAGGCTCTTTATCTTCTCAGATGGTAAAGCTGCCCATTCCTCTTTGCAAAAAGCCTCCAGTTCTGTAAATTCTTGGGCTGTCTTGCATGAACTGCATGTTTGAGATCTCCCCAGAGTGGCTCAATGATATTGATGTCAGGAGACTGAGATGGCCACTCCAGAACCAGGTCAACTTGGCCTTGTGTTTTGGATCATTGTCATGTTGGAATGTCCAAGTATGTCCCATGTGCAGCTTCCTGGCTGATGAATGCAAATGTTCCTCCAGTATTTTTCAATAACATACTGCATTCATCTTGCCATCAATTTTGACCAAATTTCCTGTGCCTTTGTAGCTCACACGTTTGCGTAGTAATGGCTTTCTTCTGGTGACTCGACCATGCAACCCATCTTTCTTCAAGTGCCTCCTTATAAACAGCCACACCATGTTTTTAGAGAGTCCTGTATTTCACCTGACGTTATTTGTTGGTTTTTCTTTGCATCCCAAACAATTTTCCTGGCAGTTGTGGCTAGAATTTTGAGTCTACCTGACCGTGGTTTGGTTTCAACAGAACCCCTAATTTTCCTCTTCTTGTTTAAAGTTTAAACACTGCTGATTGGCATTCTCAATTATTTGGATAGCTTTTTATATCCATTTCCTGTTTTATACAGTTCAACTACCTTTTCCCGCAGATCCTTTTACAATTCTTTTGCTTTCCCCATGACTCAGAATCCAGAAACGTCAGTGCAGCACTGGATGAAAGATGCAAGGGCCTGTCAGGAGTCCAGAAACTCATTGACCTTTTATACACACACACTAATTACAAGCAAACAGATCACAGGTGAGGATGGTTACTTTAATAGCCATTCAAACCCCTTTCTGTCATTTTGTGTGCATGTTATCAGGTCAAAATCACCAGGGCACCAGGGTATGTAAACTTTTGATCAGGGTCATTTGGATAGTTTCTGCTGTGATTATGACGTAAAAAGAGTAAACACAGTTGATTGATAATAAATGGCTTCAGCCAAACACTAACCATGAGTGAAAGAAAAGTTTTTGTGTTATCATTCATATTCTCTGAAAAATGGCAAAAGAAATCATAAATTCTGCCAGGGTATGTAAACTTATGAGCACAACTGTGTGTGTGTATATATATATATATATATATATATATATATCCCAAAACAAAAACATATTACTGTGACTGCTTAAAGGGTGTTAGCTGGAGTTTGGCTTCAATTTGTTAATCAAGTCCATTTAAATCTGCAAGTGCATCTAAAGCCCCATACACACGGGCTGAATATCGGGCGTTATCAGCCAGTTTAATAGAAACCAGCCGACATTTGGCCTGTCTATATGGGAGCCAGTCCGACAGAAGCTGGGCGAATGTCCGGCTTCTGTCGAAGGGGCATGACCAAGAAAGGTCTGCCGATTGGCATCCTATCAGCGCTCTTAGCCAATGGCTGATCAGTGTGTTCCCTCTTTCAGAACACAATAGCTCAGCAGGGAGATTGTTGTACTAACATCATATTGTTAGTACAGTATCTCCTCCCAAACTCTTCAGTTTTTTTTCCGTTCAGCCCACTGGGTCGAACGAAAAAAATAAAAAAACAGATATTGTGTACTACCCTCTCCCCAAACTGACAATGTTGCTGTCCAAGGATGTCTCTGTATCTCCTCTGTCCAGAGCAGATGTGTGAATAAAGGAAAACAAATGCAGCCATCACATCTAAGGACCAATACACTGCAATATGTAATATTTTTGTTTTTGGATTAATACCGCTAACTCTCACACTATGGTTGAAACTAGCCTTGTACATGTAATCTCGGGAAATAATGCATGCTGCATATTGCAATTATAATCTACATTCTTATTTTGGTTTCAAAATGAACACTCTTACTAAGGGTATATTAAGGCATATAACATAAAATACAGCCGTATTTCAGTCTAGGGAGCCACAGGTGTGCCTAAAGCGGCCTGTACAAATGAACTACAGGATACAGCTGGACGGAGGAATATACAGGAATATACAGTCGGAAATTCCAACCACAAAATCCATCTGACTTTTTCTGACAGATTTTGTCTGACACTGGTGTTGCATACACAAGGTCGGACAAAGTTGTCGGAAAATCCGATCATTCTGAACGTGGTGGCGTTCGTTGCGTACAATGGAACTACGTAGAGGCTATTAGCCAATAGGTTTAGTCTCCTAATGTGATCTGAGCATGCGTGGCACTTTGTTCGTTGGAATTCTGTACACACGATCGGAAAAAGTCCGATCGGATTTTGTTGTCGGAAAATTTGAGAGCTGGATCTCAATTTTTTTCCTATGGAAAAAGTCAGATGAAGCCCACACACGGTCGGATTTTCCAAAAACATGGTCCGATAGGACATTTTCCGTCGGAATTTCCGACCGTGTGTACGGGGCATAAGTGTAAATGTGTAGGTATATGGTCGTATTCTCCTAAACACAGATTGTTTGCATCCAGGAGCATACATGAGCAGGGCCCTCTGATGCCTCCTGTATTGAATTGTATTGCAATTGTACTGTCTTCCCCGATGTTGTAAAGCACTGCGCAAACTGTTGGCGCTATATAAATCCTGCATAATAATAATAATAATAATAATACATGTATATGTGTACACATGTTTACACTCAGAGCTTTGTATACCCGCTTAAAGCCGTAACCTGTAATTCATTTGTACAGGCAGCTGTACACAACACATCTGGGTAAAGAAATAAAGCAGTATTTTATGTTGCATACCTCAATACACCCATGTGCATGAGCCTTAAGAAGTAATAAAACTGGGCCGTGTTGCTTAATGTAGTTCCAATGAAAGCACAAGGCAAATAGCCTTGTTTTCAGTGGTCCCAGTTCAAATCAATGTACTGTGTTAGTGGGCGTGGGGGAAAAAAATTTAACACAATGAAGTTTAAAGTAAGGTGTGTCCATTATCCCGGGTAGGTGAACAAGAGCTGCATGATCTCCCCACAGCTATCACCGGGCCTTCGCTTCTTCTGTTCGCATGTCACACCTCACAGTGCCAGACTGCCAATAGTGCTCATTCTAAACTTGTGTAAAGTACATATGCCTGAAGCAGTGTGCTGTTCCTTCTCTGCATGGCTGCATCTGTAGGTATCGCACTGGCCGACACCTAATGGATCAGTGGTCCACCAGGTGCAATGACCAAAGCACTATGTAACACAGTGAACGAAAGAGAGTAGGCTGAGATACAACAGTGTGCAACAGAAGATGCTGTGGTCAGAAGATGGAGTCAACAGTAGATAGTAGAAATTAAAAACCATGGGGTGTAACTAGTGCAGAGAGAAATCGTGATCAGTGTTACCACAGATCATGTAATACTGACAGTAAAGCCCCATACACACGGTCAGAAAATCCGACCACCAAATCCATCGGATTTGGTCCGACAGATTTAGTCCGACACTGGTGTTGCATACACACGGTCGGTCAAAGTTGTCGGAAAATCCGATCATTCTGAACGTGGTGACGTTTGTTGCCTACGACGGGACTACGTAGAGGCTAGTAGCCAATAGCTTTGGTCTTGTAATGTGATCTGAGCATGCGTGGCACTTTGTCCGTCGGAATTCGCTACACACGATCGGAATTGGTGTGATCGGACTTTGTTGTCGGAATATTTATAGAGCAGGAGATAGAACTTTGTCCGTCGGACAATCCGATGGAAACTGTCCGATGGTGCCTACACACGGTCGGAATTTCCGACAACATTGTCCGATAGGACAGAATCCATCGGAAAATCCGACCGTGTGTATGGGGCTTTAGAGCAATCATCTCAAGACAGCAAAAGAGGCTTCATCCTCACAAATTAGGTATTCTTTCTTTCTTATGGCTATTTTGACCAGAGTTTTTTGAAGCTTAGATGCCCAGACCATGTTTAGCAGCAGCGTAGGCAGGAGCAGTTTATCCTCACTGCTATAGGTGGTGTTGTTCAGTTGGCCTCTGTGCAGAGGGGAATGGAGGTTTGGAGGGCCTTTGTTCCTCTGAAAGCTTCATAGGTGTCATCAGGGGAGCAGCAAGTCTGATTGGGTGCTGCTGCCCTGGCTGACTACCATAGCCATATTTAGTGAGAGCAATTCTAATAAATAGCACTGCCCCACTGCGGTTGGTGCTCATTTGCAAAGTGGATAGTTTAGTGACATGATCCCTTCTGGCTAGGGACAGTGCACTTACTGCTAGGGAGAGGTTCCAGTCAAGGAAGAACAGTACAGGGACACAACGCCTGGCTCTGCCATCTGGGAACCATAGAAAGTTGGGACGAGGACCTGCCTACTTGGTTACTAAAGGCGTCTGCTCCCACCACTATACTGCTCGTCATCCACACCCTTCACCAGAAGCTGTTCCAGTAATGTAGCCTACCAAAGTGTCCTCTCTAGTACAAAGCCTGTGTTAAAGTACTGCATTTGTACCAGCGTTGTTAAGAGCCGTTACACCCAGATTGCCTGTACTATTGAGGTCCCATTGCCATAGTGTTTGGAACGATAACTGAGCTCCAAATAACAATTGTGCCACCTTCCTTGGTCTCTGTGTACCTTTACTCCATCTCTGGTACCAATCAGCTGGCCCCACTTGCATCAGTATGTGTCAGCGAACTTGACAATAATTCTATGAGTAATTTATAGAAATGAGAATAGTATCCGCGCTTAGGAAATAGAACTGCTGCCCCCCTAAAAACTACACCTAGGTGCAGTCAGGAAATATAAAAAAACAGTGGGAAGTGGTATTGGCGCTGTTCTGAAATAAATAGTAAAATGGTAATAGTAATAGTAGAAAGGGGGGATAGAATTGTGAAGAAATTATGGGATATTGAGTCCCACCCCGGAGTTGAAAAGTGCAAATGCAAGGAAATCAAGGAGGGGTGAGCCAATAGAGAAATACTGGCAGTGATTATCACAGTATGTATTTAAAAGTACTTAATGGTGTCAGAGATATTTTGATAGGTATAATATTCAAAAATAAGATAAAATAAGGTGCACGTGCAGAAATAGATACAACTGTTAACTGGTTGTATTAAAATAAAGAAAATATGGCATAAACTAAATCAAATAAATAGCACAAAATCTGTATATGCACAGTATATGTTAGAAAGTACAGGGCAAGTGAGATAAAATTATAAAAAACACAAAACCAGTATATTCAGGCCGTCAAGTCGCCCAATTAGTGTGGGTAAATAAATAAATATATATATGTAAAAATGTCACAAGCTAAAAATTAAATATATACGTGTCACATAGTAAAAAATAATAATATCAGTGTCGCAAGCTAGAGAATAAATAGAATAAAAATGTATATTATTGGCAAGTGTATGAATAAAATTATATGAAATTCAAGGAAGTGGAAGTCCTCCGTGTGTCAGATAGGTCCGGAATACAGGAGCAAATGTAAAAATAAATAAGGACAGTCTATCCAGTATCAAAATAGTGAAAATTTGGGAGGTACACATCAATCTTGACAAATGATGGAAGAAGTTTGTAAAGGTCCAGTGTTCCCCTCTCTCATACACTTGCCAATAATATACATTTTTATTCTATTTATTCTCTAGCTTGTGACACTGATATTATTATTTTTTACTATGTGATACGTATATATTTAATTTTTAGTTGGGCGACTTGACGGCCTGAATATACTGGTTTTGTGTTTTTTATAATTTTATCTCACTTGCCCTGTACTTTCTAACACATACTGTGCATATACAGATTTTGTGCTATTTATTTGATTTAGTTTATGCCATATTTTCTTTATTTTAATACAACCAGTTAACAGTTGTATCTATTTCTGCACGTGCACCTTATTTTAGAATATTATACCTATCAAAATATCTCTGACACCATTAAGTACTTTTAAATACATACTGTGATAATCACTGCCAGTATTTCTCTATTGGCTCACCCCTCCTTGATTTCCTTGCATTTGCACTTTTCAACTCCGGGGTGGGACTCAATATCCCATAATTTCTTCACAATTCTATCCCCCCTTTCTACTATTACTATTACCATTTTACTATTTATTTCAGAACAGCGCCAATACCCCTTCCCACTGTTTTTTTTATATTCTATGAGTAATTTGTCTGACAGCAGAGGTAGGAGCACACACAGTGTTATGCCCTGTACACACGACAGATGTTGGCTCAAACTTGTCTTGCATATACACACAGTCACACAAAGTTGGTCAAAAATTCCGAACGTCAAGAACGCGGTGACGTACAACGCGTACGATGACCAGTGCTGCTCTTCTGCTCGATTCCGAGCATGCGTGGCACTTTGTGCGTCGGAATAGTGTACACACGATCTGAATTTCCGACAATGGATTTTGTTGTCGGAAAATTTGAGAACCAGATCTCAAATTTTGTGTGATGGAAATTCTTATGGAAAATGTGTGATGGAGCCTACACACGATCGGAATTTCCGACAACAAGGTCCTATCACACATTTTCCATCAGAAAATCCTATCGTGTGTACAGGGCATTAGGCTATAGGTTTAAAGATGGCCACTTCCATCATTAATATGAGCCAGAAGTGAAGGGACAAGCAAATTGCTCAACTTCAAATCGCTTGGATTCTGGGGCAGAGAACTGTATGTGCCTACCTTTCAGGTCTACAAACACTAAATAAGTCTGAAGTGAACACAGGTCCACTTTGTGTATAACAGATGATTCATCCCAGTTCCTGCAACCATATAGAATAGGAAGAAACAGGCAAAATCTGACATTGTGGTGAAATACTACATAACCTCTAATAAAGCTGAGGCGGTGTTAGGAGTATTTGATAAAATAGGAAAGAACAAATACGCAAGGCTCGTGACTCTTATTCCAGCAGGCATAGTCTATTTATCGTACATAAAAAGGAAAATGAAGCTAGCAGCCAAAGCACGTCTACACACTGATTAATCAACAACAGACTGATCCTTTCTATAACACCGCAGACTAAACCGAATGTGCCAAGGAACAAAAACAAAACCTCAACCTCAAATGAGAGCCAAAGGCAGAGCGCATATAAAATAAAGTATGTGCAAATATTATACTGTCAATGGATACAGAAGAGTTAAATGTAGTAATAGTGATGAGAAACAGCTTTCGGTAGAGATGAACAGAACACTATGGAGTTCATTTTTATAAAGAACAAGAGGGAACCAATCCTGCTAATCTAAATAGATAGACAGATAGATATTTTGCTCTTTTTTATATAGGAAAAAGGATCAGCAGATACTGTTATCCTCCTGCCCTCCAGCTGTCACTTCTAGTGCAAAAATAATGGAATTTTTTAGGGCTGTGTACAGACTCCACTCATTTTCTTTATATATCATAACAAAATGTGATGCAGTGTTCAAAGCAGTGGCGACCCGTCCATTACAGGCGCCGCCCCCTCTCTCCACTCCACCCCCCTATATGCAATGAATAGATTCATGCATAGCATGAATCTATCCATGGCCAACATCTATTCATGCGCCTGGCCCCTTTCAGGGCACCGGGTGCATGAATTACAGCGGCTGTTTTTTTTGGAGCACCTCATTAGAGCCAGAGGCTCTAATAGGCTTCGAAATTGGGTGGGCTCGGGTTGCAGAGGATGTGCTCAGATACCACCCAGATGTGTTACAACAGCAAATTAATATTCGCTGTTGAAACACTGATCCTCAATCTGACCAATCAGAACGGGTGTGAGACCCGTCGAAAAGAGAAGACTTCTGATTGGCCGCCGAGGGGGGGGGGGGGGCGGAAACCACCGCCGCCGCCACAATGTTCCGGGGGGAATGAGAGGGGACAGGAGAACGGGAGGCCACCAAGCAGCTTCTAAGTTTAATTGTCAAAGCTTATTTGAACAAGCTGAAGTTAGATGCTGTTTGCTTAATATACACAGCTGCACCAGATTCTGTGTGCACCAGCTTTAGTAAACATCTCCCAATGTGTCAAATGTACATGAATAACCAATATCCAAGTGCCATATAACCCATACAGTGCCTTGAAAAAGTATTCATACCCCTTGAAAGTTTCCACATTTTGCCATGTTACAACCAAAAACTTAAATTTTATTGGGATTTTATGTGATAGACCAACACAAAGTGGCACATCATTTTGAAGTGGAAGGAAAATTATAAATGGTTTTCAGCATGTTCTTAACTGCTGTGCAAAATGTTGGCAAGAAATAAACCATGTATAATAATAATAATAAAAATCTCAGTCTAAAGCTGGCCATAGATGGTTTATTTGCACAGCAGTTAACAACATGGAGGGAGACAGTACAGTTACAATACAATTCAATACCAGAGGGATCAAAGGCCCCATCTCATTAGAGCAGGGGTGCCCAACCAGTGGCCCGGGGGCCACATGTGGCCCGCTGAGCCCTCTAAAGTGGCCCGCGACCTCCTGCTCTGGGAATGGTGGGTTGGCAAGCCCAGATTGCAGGTTGTCTACCCGCCATGCCAGAGCACCGGTGTTGTGAATGAAGCCAGCGGTAGAGGAAGCAAGCAGCTGCGGAGCAGAGCCACATAAGCCAATGCTTCCTGTATAGCACCGGCTCCTGTCATAGGTGGAGTGATGCCAAATGCACTCTGCCTGGGACAGCAAGTTTATTACTAAAATCACAGTGTATATAGGGACATATCTGTTCTTCAGTGGTTACTGGGCTGCTTTAAACTGATCCGCGGGAGTAGCGCAGTGTACCTGCGGCTTACCTGCACTGAGCCATAAACTTCTGGTTTTACCTGTGGGTTTATTGCACTTTCAGAAAGTGCACCACACCTGCAGGATATGATAGAATTCTATGGCAAAGTACAGCTAACCTGCAGGAAAGCCACAGGTGCGGGAGACCGCAGGCCATCAGTGTAAAAGTAACCTTAGGCCCTTTTAACATGATCTGTCTGACCCAATCGTACCTAATCATTCACCTCTATGGAGCGGCAGATGTAAACAGACTTGTTTCCGTTTACACCTGCATCCTTCCAATCAGATCTGCAAAAAAAAAAAAAAAACGGAAAGTGGATCCGTCCCCTTCCATTTGATCAGATGAGAGGGCCCATAAAGTACAGTGTGTCCGCTTTGCATACGCAGAGTGGACGCAGAACTGTCATCTGCTTATTGTGGCCCGCGACTGGTTACTAAGTCGCTTAAGTGGCCCTCGCTCTTCAAAAGGTTGGGCACCCCTGCATTAGAGGTTACAAGCTAAAAGATTATTTATAGAAGTTCCTCACTCTTATATGAGTAGAACAGCTGCACTGCAGGGTTTTGTATTCTACACAT